>JAEQBH010005660.1:0-104198 GCA_016808115.1 Tetrastigma voinierianum
GGAAATGCTATTATGCATGCTGCAAGTCTAATATGAATTACACCAACATCTTACCATGAGTACTCCCCTTCAAGACTTGTACTGGGTAAACAACCAAATATTTCTCACTTATGAATATTTGGTTATGCAGTCATATACCAATTGCACCTACAAGCGCCTTTAAATGGGTCCCGGTAGAAGACTTGGGATTTATGTAGGAGTTTTGATTCTCCGTCCTATCATATGATATCTTGAACCCTTATGAAGATCTTTTACGAGGTAAGCTTTGCGTATTGTCATTCTAATAGGAGTGTATTCCCTCCATTAGGGGGAGAAAAGTCAGTTCCAGAAGAACAACGAGAAATTACTTGGAATCCATCTATAATGTCTCATTTTGATCCTCATACAAATCAATGTGAAATAGAAGTTCAAAGGATCATTCATTTGCAAAATCTAGCAAATCAATTAGTAGATGCTTTTATTGATACAAAGAAAGTGACAAAGGCACATATCCCGGCTACGACTACTCTAGTACGGATTGATGTCCTTGAAGGACAATTAGCAAATGAGTATAAAATACGCCTGAAGTGCGGGAGACCTATTGGCTCAAAAGACATAACTCCCCGGAAGAGGAGAACACAAATGAGAATTGATACCCCTGAAGAGGCACATGATAAACAAAAGGCCCTTGTAGAGGCATATGAGAAACAAAAAAGCCCACGAGTGGTATATGGTGAACAAAGGTCGTTTGTAGAGAGTCATATATTAAACAAAAAGACCCTTGAAAGGAGTTCGAAATAAAGAAATAGCCGTAAAGAGAGACTCAAGTACACAGAAAATTATGAGATCTCAATAAATTATGTGCACAATAGAAAAATGGGATCGAAACAAGGTTATGTAACTAATCTTTTCTCTCTAAATATTTTAGGCATCATAAGACCCTATGATGAGATCAGGCAACAAAATGTGGAAGAATGTCGAAATAGAAATGATTGGCTAAAATGAAAAGAAGTTATGCAGGCATAATTAAACTCGTTAATGAAACGAGATGTTTTTGGACCTGTATTCCAAACACCTAAAGGTGTAAAGCCTGCTAGGTACAAATGGGTATTTGTACGAAAGCGCAATAAAAATAATGAGATCATAAGATATAAAGCGCGATTAGTAGCACAAGGTTTCTCGCAGAGACCTGGTATTGACTATGAGGAAACATATTCTCCTGTCATGAACACAATTACTTTTCGCTTTCTAATAAGCTTTGCGGTCTTTGAAAGACTGGATATGCGTCTCACATGGATATCATTAACATTGCATAGATCCATAGATAATGACATATATATGAAAATCCTTGAAGGATTTAAATTGCCTGAAGCAAATACTACAAAGCCTCGTAATATGTGCTCAATCAAATTACAACAATCTCTATATGGATTAAAGCAATTCGGATGCATGTGATACAATCACCTCAGCGAGTGTTTATTGAAAGAAGCGGTATGGCTGCTCCCTATATGCCCATGCATTTTTTTAGAAATCGAATCAGTTTGTATTGTATTTGTGTATGTTGATGATCTAAATCTTATTGGGATTCTTGAAGAGCTCACAAGAACAGCAAAATATTTGAAATGAAAGATCTTGGGAAAACAAAATTTTGTCTCGGCCTGTAGATCGAGCATTTCCCTACTAGATTTTTAGTTTACTAATTGGCATATACTAAGAAAATCTTAAAACATTTTTATATGGATAAAGCACACCCTTTAAATGCATGTGGTTGTCCATTCATGGCGTGAAAAGACCCATTTCGTCCTTGTGAAAAGGGTGAAGAATTGCTTGGTCCTGAAATACCATATCTTAGTGTCATTAGATTGCACTTATATATCTTGCTAACATGTTCCTTTACCTTATTGTTTTACCTTGAATTTATTAGCAAGGTACAGTTCCGCTCCAACCCAAAGACATTGGAATGGTATCAAGAATATTTTGCGCTATCTCCAAGGAACAACTGATATGGGTCTATTTTACTCAAAGGAATCAACAATTGTTTGGATATGCTGATGCAGGATACCTTTCAGACCATAAAGACGGATCCTGAATAGGGTATGTGTTTAATCGTAATGGAACTGCTAATTCAGGGAGATCCTTTAAGCAAACAAAGGTGGCCACATCATCGAATCATTAAGAGATTATAGCAATTCACGAAGCGAGTTGTGAATGCATATGGCTAAGATCGATGATTCAACCTATCCAAGAATCATGCGGACTCCCCTTTATCAAAGACAACATTATTTGAAGATAACACTGAATGCATTGCAGAGATCAAATGAGGTTATATCAAAGGAGATCGAACTAAACACATTTCTCTAAAGCTCGTTTATACACATGAACTCGGAAAGTGAGTGAAATTAATGATATTAAATACGCTCAAGTGATAATCTAAGCCGGACTTATTCCGCAGAAGTCATGGCTAACTTCAACATTCAAGAAGCTAATATACAAGATTGAAATGCGCCAACAAAAAGACATTGACATGAGGGGGAGTATGCTTATGACATGATGTTAGTGTACTGTACTCTTTTTCCCTTCGTCTAGGTTTTATCCATTGGGTTTTTTTTTTTTACTATGAGTTTTAATGAATGATCTATGGTAAAACGATCAATAACATCATAAGTCTATTGTAACACTCTTTTTTCCTTAAGCTACAGAGTTTTTATCCCATTGGGTTTTTTACTAGCAAAGGTTTTAATGAGGTATATTCTTAATGAGTTATGAATCATTCAAGGGCAATGTGTGTAAATAAAGGATTTATTCATGTGGTGAATGACCACATACATGAACCTAATAACCTATTGAATAGAAATGAATGACCAAATGAATAAAGCTAATTCATGAAGGCTTTCATGAATTCCCTTTATGAACCTCAATTATATGGTTCATGTATAAGGTGATTAGGTAAGTCTATAAAAGGCTCTCCCCTCTTTGTACAATGGCATCCCTTTTCAAGAAAGAAAGAAAGGAAGAAAGAAAGCTCCCTCCCTTCATTTATCTCTCTTTCTTGCTCATTTCTAAGTTCCTCTGCTTTTCCTATATTTTTCTTGTTGTGTACAAAAGAGAATAATATACTTTTCTTAACTTTGCACTTTATAATAATTTCAGAACAATATATATATATATATATATATATATATATTGTAAATACTCAAATATACTCCTAGTCAAGTTTCGACATGTTTAGGGTATTTTGTAAGCATAATTTGACTGTTTCGTGAGTTAAATGCGAAACACATAAACGAGAGACCCGAAAAGTTACAAAACTTAAGGACAAATATGTAAATTGTCCAAAAAGGGGCTTAAAAGTCATAATTTGAAAAGACTATGGGCTAAAGAAGAAAAACATAATAGAATTATTGTAATTCCTAGAAGATGAGAGGCCAAATGCACTGTAGGAAGCCAACACAAAATGGTTTCTTTGAGGGCCAAACAAGGCCTTAGCAAACATGGAATTTAAAGACCAAATTGGTCTATTTAAGGAAAAAACGTGAGAAGAAGGAGAAGAGGAAGAAAGAAAGAGTAGTTGAAGATGGAGGAGTCGGAACAAGCAAAGCCAAGGTATGGAAACTAACTTCGTTATGGATTCTAAGAGATTATATGAATCACATCCCGTTGGTTAAGAAATGGTTCCCAAACTTGGGGTTTTTCTAGGGTTTCATCTTTAACCCAAAAATGATGGCAAGTAAGGTGGGTAAAAACCCCCATATGGCACACAAGAAGCTCATGAAATCCTCTCTCTTTCGAGGATGAATTCATGGTTAATCGAGAATAATTGAATTAATATTTAGAATAAATCCTAACAAATCCTTGAGTTTGATTTGTGTATGAGTTATAACCCATATTGGAATGGGTTTTGAAGTAATTCATGATAGGTCTTTGAACTAAGATAAGTATTGAAGGAGGAATTGAATAGAAAAGAGATTCCAAGGTGAATTAGAAATGGTTTTGATGTGTGTTTGAAGGTAGGAGTTGATCGGGGTATCAAAACATGGAAAAAGGGGTGAAAAACACACATTTTAGGGCATTTCGGGTGACTTGTACCGGTACACTTTGAAAGTGTACCGGTACACTTTGTGTTCTGGCCATTTTTGGCCAATGTGTACCGGTACACTTTAGGGGTGTACCGGTACACCCTGTTCTGCATTCCCAGTTTCGACCAGTTTTCGTATTTTGGCCATAACTTGCTCATTTCTTATCCGATTTGAGTGATTCAAGTGGATACGTAAAATAGACTTCAAGGAGAACAAAATTTAAAGAATAGGTATAACCAAATTCTGATTCTAAGTGGCCTAAAAATTCACCAAAGTGGGACCATGTGCAAAGCCAAATTCGTTCCAGCTTTGAACATAGAGAAGTCCGGGATGTTTCGAACGTAACTTGAGTTCCTGTCTAAATCGTGATTTCAGTTGGAATAGAACCCTTAGTACCTTTTAACTTTAAAGTGAGTACGAAGATCCAGTGTCAAATATCGAGACAAGGCACTGGAAAATAAAGATTTCAAACTGTCCCTCGGTAACTCCAGAAATCGAATTAGCTTGCATGAAAATGCCATAACTCGAGTTCGGGACGGTCCGATCGGATTGATTCCACTTCCGGTAAAAGTAGATTCATAGAAGAATAAGAATACATGAATAAGGTGATTACATGCTCATCATACCTTACCAATATATGGAATACGATCTGTCATGAACGCATAATGTGGCTAACAATGTCCTATTATAAGATAGTAAGTTATTGAACTCATATAATTGTAAAACCACCTAAGACCAGTTATTTAATGACACAACACTCTGTCCCCGATTAGTACTGCACTCCCGTTAGTGCTTCAAGACTCGTCCCGATTAGTACTTCATTACTCCCCGACAATACCCTAAGACTCGACAAGATTTCTAGATTCCCGACAATGGCTCCCAAGACTCCCGATTAGCACTCTGGTGACTCCCGATTAGTGTCTCTAAGACTCTCGACAGTACCCCAGATTCCCGACGAAGCACTGCACTCCCGTCCCGTTATGCTGGCACACCCTATTCAAAGATTCCAAATAGCCTTGATTAAGTACTACACTTCCAGACAGGAGTAGTATCTTCTCGGTACTAATTGTGTTGCGGTCCACTTCATCTGCAGAGTAACCCGGTCTGTAGTCAAACAGCTTATATGATAGGACCTCGAATAATGAATAAGAGTAAAGATCCTAATGTATCTCTCAGATAAGTTATGTAGTACCTACGTGGTACCTGTATCCGAGCAAGCTTCATTCCGTATCCGATTAAGTTCCGTAGCACCGCGTACTCTCAGAGTTTGATGAAGTTATGTAAGCATCGGCGGGTACTCGCCTCCGATTAACTCCGTCTCTCGATTATCCCCGAGTACCTAAGGGCAATTTTGTATCTCGATTAAGTTCCGTGAGTACCTACGTACTCCCTGCATTTGATTAAGTCCTCAGAAAATTCCACGTACTCCCGCATTTGAATAAGTCCCGTAGTACCTACGGCACTTATGTATCCGAATAAAGTCCCGATTCGATAGTTCCCAGAGTACCTAAGGGTACTCCCGTATTTGAATAAGTCCCCATGAAAATCTACTGCACTTATGCATCCGAATAAGTCCCTCGATCCGATAGTTCCGTGAGCACCTACCCGCACTCACAGATTTGATAGCCCGTAGCACCACCCGGCAATTCCCGCATCGCAACATAAGTATAAGTTTGTAGTACCCAAGGGTACTTCGCCTCAGAACATTAAGTATAAGTTCAGATACCCACTCTAGTACTCCTCAGATCGGTAAAGCAAGTACAAGTTCCGTAAGATAAGTATAAGTCCAAAGAGGGCACTCACGAGTGCAATTCCCGTATCGATAAAACGAGTATAAGTCCAGTAGTACCTAAGGGTACTCTCGTATCCGTAAGATCAGTATAAGTTCCGTAAGATAAGTATATGCTCCGTAAGATCAGTATAAGTTCCGTAAGATAAGTATATGCTCTGTAAGACATGTATAAGATCTGAAATACATGTCCAAGTTCTGTAAGACCAGTATAAGTTCCGTAAGATAAGTATAAGTTCTGTAATACTCGTATAAGATTTGAAATACAAGTATAAGTTTTGTAGTACTTACAAGTACTTCTGTATAAGAATAAGTTCTGCATTATCTAGATATTATTCCGTACTCGGGCGATACCTACGTACCTCCGAATAAGGGTAAACCCGGTGAGCAAGGATAAGTTCTGTGAATTCCTACTGAGTCCCACTAAACATAAGCCCCATATAAGTTCAATGAGTATAAGTTTTGTAATTCCTAACTGAGTCTCAATGAACATAAGTTTGTGATAAGCATAAGTTCCCGTATAAGAATAAGATCCAGAACTCCTACCGGAGATCCAAATAAGCCGCAAATCTGCTATGTGCTAAGAAGTACTCGTGATGTTTCTTATAAATATAAAATGCATGAAATTTATATTATCTCTGCTATTGTTTTATGCGTTAAATGTATATGCATAAGAAATGTTTCCCACAAGCGTAGCTTAGCACGTGGTTTTTAACTGCGGTAGGTACAGAGAAGACGCATGAACATCCGCATACAGCTGGGCCAACACACACTTGTAAGGGTTCACTACATGTAGGTTCCGTGCTCTGATTTGTAATTGTAAAAGTGTAAAGTTTTGTATTTGTAAATGGGACTCGGTAAATGTATAGGTCATTATTGATTATGTTATAATATGTGGGCCATACCATAGGTATAATTTGGCTTTAAAAAAAAAAAAAAAAAATCAGGTAAAGAGTCCCGCATCCCCGTCCGTCCCGACTTCGTTCGATCCTCCAATCGGGTCGGACTGGAATCTGGTGTGACATATATATGCAGAGGCAGAGAGAGTATATATATATATATAATATATATATTATATTTCATATTATATTAATAATATCATATAATACGTGATCTTTTTCGGCTTCTCTCTTTCTCCATGTGGGTTGATTATGTTAATACTCACACTCCAAGCTAATCTCCGACTAAATAGATGTCTCCGACTATCTATATTCAGGTAAATTTTTACATCTGATGCCACAATCACAAGTCATAACATGACAATCAAATCACGGTACGTAGGAGTAGTGGAGTTCATCCCAAATAATATTATTAATTTTACACTTTCTAATACAATTTTACTTATAAACACACTTTGAGCTTATGTAAATGTCCCTTAAACTCTCGAGAATTGGTTTTTCCTTTTCATTCTAACCACAAACCATATACACTCATGACATTTTTTATAATTATTTGGCACAACCTCACTAAATTAGTCTACGCCTTTGTTTTTAGTTAGCTATTTTAGGTCGTTCACCAACGGATAAGGAACTTTCCACCAAATTGTAAGGTCCGTTATACTCACCAGGATACCAATGTCCATACAGTAATTTCTACGCTTGGAAATGTTCAACTATATTCTATTAATTTAAAGAAATCCAAACTTCCGTTGTAAAACCTGAGAAAAAATTTTTTTTTCTGAAAAATGGCAAAAACAGTAAAATTGTCGAAATGGTTTAGGGAAGCCTATAAAATTTTCTAGATATTGGATGATGAAACGGACTTCACCGTTAGATTCGTCTCGCAAAATCTAGTTACCCATAAAATTTTCGTCGAATTTCGAGATAGTCAGATTTTCACGATTTTCGAGGTAACGGACGTCTAGTGACTCCCCTAGGGATGAGATTTTTATGAGAATATCAAGATTTAGGAAATAACTTAAATTAAGTTCATTTAAACTAAATTGAACTTGAACCGAGACAAAAATAAATTGTTTTTGGCGTAGAAACGATCCCTCGGGATGGGTCGCGACACATGGCACTATTGATGGGGCCATATGTCCAACTTAAGTGAGTTAGACAAAAGTAGTTAAAAAGGATCATTTTTGGGGGAGAAAAGACCAGATTTATGGTTTGGTCGTGAGAGTGAGAGAGGAGAAGAGAGAGTGTAGAGAGAGAAGCTCCAACTTCTCTCTATGATCTACGAAGATCGGGTGGCCGTCTTCCGACGGCCAAGGTTTAAAGTTGGAGTTATCGGTGAGGGCTACACGTGGATACCAGAAACTCCATGTTTCGCCAAGGTTTCGCAGGCGGAAGGTCTCGAAGTCAAAGATTCAGTTCGTGAAGGTTCACGGAACTTCCTCGGCCATTGCTCACACTTTAAGATGGTGAGCTCTTCCTATTTTGGTTATTTTCCATTCTAGAATGCTTTGGTTGAGTTTTAATGCCCTAAATGGCTGTTTGGCCATTTTTTCCTCAAGGGGCTGTTTGGGCAAAATAATGGATATGGAATAGTGCCCCTGTTACCCTATATGATGTCCAGTTTTTAGGGGCTGATTTTTGGTGAGAAAAATGGAGAATTTGGACTAGTATCCTTCACGGAAATTGTAGCCCTATCTGAGAACTTGATGTTAGGATTTTGAATCACCCAAATTGGACATCTATAACCTAAGTTATGGTCCATTTTCCAGGACTACCATAGGCTGCCCTGTTTTGGCCGAACCTACTGTCCAGATTTTTGGGATTGATTTTTGATTGGGAAAGTGAGAATTTAGACTAATATTCTTCAAGGAAAATGTATCTCTATCTAATAACTTGATGTAGGGTTTTGAATCACCCAAATCGGACCTCTATAACCTGCTATGGTCCATTTTTCTGGGACTCCGCTACAACTTAGGCTTTTAATGATTGTGTCCGATTTGTATATGATCAGAGTATATCATTGCTTGAATTGAGTGCGATATACTTGGTTGAAAGTGGAAGTCAAATTTGCGGTTCTACTGGTTTGACTTTGTCGTCATGCTCCTTTCCCCCGGGCCCCACCAAGGTGGAGCGAGGGGAGGCGCAAGACACCCACTAGGACTCTTTACTCGCTTTTCGTACATTGGTGAGCCCAAGTTTTATAACTGTATCAAAATATCATATACAAAAATACAAAATAAAACTACCACGTAGTGGTGTTTGTAGTGTCATATACATCCAGTCCTGAGTCCCATTTACATATACAAAAGCTGTACATTTACATTTACACATCGAGCTGAAACTCCATCGTGATGAACCCCTACTAGCGTGCTAGGCCTAACAGATGCGGAAGATCACGAACGCCCCTCCCTCCGTACCACGCAGATTGAAAACTCGTGCTGTTTTTTACGCTTAGTGGGAAACATATAACTTATGCATATAAACATTTATAGTGCGCATAACAAGAACATATACTCAAAATTTTCATGAATTCATAATACAAACAAATACAATATACTTGTACTTATAAATGCACTTTATGCTTATTCAGATCTCCCATAGGAGTTACAAAGCTTATAATTATAGTTATTTAGCATTACTTATATCGTAGGCGTAAGATCTGTGAGGTACTATTGTAATCCTACACTTATACGTAGATACCGTGAGGTACATTCATTACATAACGATATATATATTTCTTTACTCTTATTCGTCATTCAGATTCTTATCATATAACCTGTTTGGATTACTCCGACCAAGAATACTAAAATGAGTAGATACAACACAATAGTAATTCGATGGTACCGGCATGCGACTAAGTGCCGTAGCACCAGCAAGAGTGCCGGGCTAATCGATCGTAACGTGTCTGCCCACATAACAGAAGTGTCGTGAGCACCAGTGAGTGCCACACCGGAGCAGATATGCCCGCCACGCCAGAATGCGGCGTCGCGGTCATTTAATACACGGTCTAGTAATCTTGCCACTATATGTATTCAGGAACTTACTATCTTATCATAGGGGCATTAAGTTTGCCCACTTCGAACGCTCCGCCTCGGCAGCGAGGTATGGTGCATTTTTCACTTAGTTTCATTCTTATTTGAATCCCCGTTAATCATTTATTAGGGTTCCTATACCCTCGGTGTTAGAATTTGAGCTCAACAATGTAAGATTACCAAAAATCGACTATATTAGATAAAAGGGTACCCGATACCACTGATCGTAGCGGTACTAATCGTGTTCTTGAAGTTGGTACCGGTACCACTTTGTCTTGGTACCGGTACCACTTTGGTTCTGGTGAGTGGTATCGGTACCACTTTGGATGGTACCGGTACCATTTTTCCTTTGCACAAGTGGTACTGGTACCACCCCTATTTGGTACCGATATCGAGTCGCTATTTTGCCCATAAATGGTAGATTTCACCCTTTTTCATTCACTTTTCTTCCATAAATCTCTTATATTCCATCCTACATAAAAAAACCAACATGGAATCCCTCCAAAACATCTCCACAAACACTTATAATGGTGGTTTAGAATTTCTTAAACCAAACCCTAGCGAAAGAATCCAAGGATTCACACCAAAGTTCACAAATCTTTACAAAACCATAGAAATAGGAAGGATTCTGTAAAACCCAAGAAAATTCTAATTTTCTCGAAAAGGTAAAATAGTACTCTCTTGGCCAAAACCGGAATTTTTCTAGATCTCTGATGACTTAAAATTGCACTTCATTGTTGAACTGCCTCGCGGAAATCTAGCTACCACGCCGACTTTGTCGACCCGAGACAATGGAATTCTCACGCCGAGGCATGGAAAGGAGCGGACACTCTAAGACTTTACGGAGCTGGTCAGAGGTGCCACGTGTCCCGCGTAATGAGTCAAACAATGAGCCGTAAGTGGGCTCACATGAGACACATGGCATAATGCCATCGAGTGAGGAATCCATGTTAGACGGATATGGATAAGGTGAATCCAAGTCAACCAAAGGGAGGCTGACATGTGCAAATGAGAGGACAAGTCTCTTGATCCTAACTCGAATTCCAACCATTTTGACGGAAAAGAGAGGGAAAATTGTAGAGAGAGAAGTAGCAGCAGGTGAAAGATAAAGAAGAGAGTTTTAGAAAGAGAAGCCTCACTCTCTCTAGATTTCCGTGTGACTTGGCCTAGCAAACTCCCCACGAGGCAAGAAGCAAAGTTGGTCTACGCTGCAAGGGCTACGCGTGGGTTTCATTTTTGTGGAGTTTCAACAACTCCAAGAGGTAGGGGTTTTCTCCTACTTGATTTATTCTTTGGCTAAGAGTCATTTTAATGGATAGGGATATCTTCGAGGCTTGATGGCCGTGTTTTTGGTTCCAGAAAAGAATTGACTCCAGTGAAGAAATCCCTAGAGTGGTTTCTCACAAATTCCGAATTGACCCAAGTGGACTATTCTCAGGTGTGGCTTCGAGTGTGGATATGTTATCGCTTGATCGAATAACATGTCAGGTTATTTGTGGGATGCTGCGGGCAATCTCTAAGACGAATCAATGGATTTTATATTAGCCCATGTGAGCTAATTTTATGTTATTGCTATGTATGAATGAATAACATGATGATTGCGTATAAATTCTGTTAGTATATGCATGCTTAATAATATATTAATACATGAATTGTCAGTGGAAACTAAGATATTGCATTTCATATGTACCGGGATAACCTAGAATAATAGGAGTGCATGACATGAAAAAAATGTGGTTGCTAAATGGATTTCAAAGGAAGATTTTTCAAGAATTGCCTTGAGAGTTGTCCAACCCGCTCATCTCGCAGGAAGACCCATGACTGCTTGAGAGTTACCTGCACTCACCTTGAGATTGCCCAACAGATTTTACCAAAAATCGGGTATTATGTTTCAAGAACAAAAACCTTTGTTTTGAAATAAAGGTTTTCTCACACTCTGGATTAGGCATGCGTGAGGGAGTCGCTGAGGGCCTCGAGAAGTGGAAAAGGGTGAGTCACATTCTCATTCATTTCATGTACACATTCGGTAGGAACATATATGTTTTTCTTGAATGTTAGTTTGCCATTGCATGAACACTTAGGTGGGGAGTAACCCATGTAAGAGATTATCACTACTAGGCATTTCTCACCCCGTCGTGGGATCCCCCTTTCAGGTACAGTGAGTATTTAGGGAGACGATGCTCACTAGAGGCTGCTTTTTAGAAGAAAGCCGACATGTGGCTTTGATTACAATTTTTGTAAAACATGTATGAAACATTATGATTTAAACATGTTTGTGTAAGAGTGTAATTAACTTTTGAAACTATTGTAATATAGTTGGTTATATTTTGGTGAGTATGATGTATGGGCCCGGGTGGGCCATTTTACTCATGTATGGGTCTCATGATATGAGACACATAGGTTTCCGCAGGTTGACAATGGTCAACGGGACCCCCGAGATTTGGAGCGTCACATTTCTTCTTTCTTATGTTTCCACCAAAATAATAAAAAGCAGATATGATAAGGATTGATGGGTCATAAAGGAAACAAGATTATAAATTGAAGTTTTTTTTTTTTTTTGAGTTACAGGATATATATATATATATATAAATGGTAATTTGGGGTTATAGCTTTTATTATAATAATTGGTACATGGTCAAAGGTAAAGAGGAATATTTTTTTCTAAGATAAAGTATCAAACCATTACTGTAATGAAGTGTTTGAATAAAAAAAATATTGCAGAAAAAAATTTATGTGGCAAATTATCCTTGCATAAAAAAATAATTAAGTGGAAAATTTTCAGGGGGCATATGCCACCCACCTACACCTGTGCTAGTTCCGCTTAAGTGCATGTATTACTGAAGGTGAGGCGCTTATAGCGTGGAGTGGTTATTTTTGGTTTGACTATCGACCGATAGTTGGTAAATCGATTATAAATTATTGTTTGCAAAGCAAATTTGATTAGAACTAACACATTGAAATAAATAATAATAATAATAATATATAGAAATTATAACAATATATAACAATAACTAAAAAAATATGAAAGTTTTTTTATTTAACCATAAATAAATAAATTTATGGTTATAAATTTATGAAATGCATTTCATTTTTATGGTTTTTTATAATTTCATAAATAAAAAAATATTAATGGTTATAATCATAAATAAAAAATATTATTATTTATAACTATAAAATATATTATTTATTTCATATATTACTTTTTTATGGTGATAAAATTCTTTCATATTATTATATATAAATCAGATAAAAATGACAATATTTCATATTATTTATAATTTATGAATTAATTTAGGAATATTATTTCATAAAATTAAATTAAATTTTTATCATTTCATATTATTATTTTATGAATATAATATGAAAAATTAGAACTAAAAAATTCATATTATTTCATACAATTTATAAGCTAAAAAGTTAATAAAAATCCTGGGTACTAAAAAGGGATGTCGTGGATAGGAGGTATCCCGATGGTATAATGCAGACCGGGGCTTCAAGAAGAGTTTACCGACCGATTCTTTTCCTCGCAGTCACAAGGATTTGAAGATCGAGGAGTTCTTCATATTAGAGCGTAAGAACATGTCGCATACAGTATGAGAAGAGGCCCTCGCAGTTAATCGATTGGTTCCATATTTAGCTGATGAAGTCCCCGCGTGGCGATTTTTGGCAGGATTACAAAGACGGGGATCAGAGTTCATTTGTCTACGGTTCCTTAGAACAGATTTAGGGATTTAGTTGAGGCCGCTGAGGGTTGAGAAAAGTACTACAACTATGTATAAGAGTAGGCAGGAAAGTAAGAGGAGTGCACCAGGAACTTCTCAACAGAGCTCTGGTCAGTCCAATAGAAAGAGAAGCAAGGGTAGATGTTACATAGGCCAAGGTGCAGGTCGGGGAGCTGCCTCTAGTAAAGGATCAGTGAAGCCCCCAGTTGCCAGCAGTGGCACCCAGAGTATTACTCCCGTCTGTCATATGTGTCAGAGGCGACACCATGGGGAGTGTAGGAGATATAGTACAGGGTGTTTCCACTGTAGCTAGGAAGGCCATTTTATTAAGGAGTGTCCTCGATTGATTGGTGCAGAGACATCAGTAGCCAACCTTAGCTACAATTCCGCATTCGAGATGAAAGCACTCATGTGTCTTCAGGGGAGAGGTTTCCCAAGCAGAGGGCCAAGCATGTACCGCAGTAGAGGCGACCGTGGTAGAGGCAAAGGTAGTGCCCCAGGGATGCAGACAGAGACCCGTACTCAAGCCAGGGTCTATGCTGTGACTCAAGAAGATGCGGATGCAGCTCCAGATATGGTTACTAGTATTATTTCTATCCTTGATCATGATTCATATACATTAATGGACCTAGGAGCCACGCATTCATTTGCATCCAGGCCTTTCTTAGATCGCTTCCAGATAGAGACTCGGCCATTAGAGGGTCGTATGAGAGTTTCCCTTCCCTCAGGAGATCCGTTTAGTCTCGCATGCAGAGTCGAGATAGTAGAGTTCTCGACTGGGGATGTGGAGTTCCCAGCCGATCTCAAGGCCCTGGGATATGAGGGATTTCATGTGGCTCAAAGATGGATTGCCTATCTCACCATGTAGCCACATTAGATTGTTATAAAAAGGAAGTAAAGCTGCATAGGCCTAGGAATTGGAGGTAAAGTCTCGTGAGGAATACGCAGAGAGTTATCTCCAAAGATGATCCTCGCCCGGGCAGCCAGCGATGCCGCGTAAGGGTCACTGTGGTTATCTAGCTTATGTGGTGGAGACAGGGAAGGAGGGGACTATAGTGGATGAGATTCCAGTTGTTAGAGAGTTCCAGAAAGAGAGGATATTGCAGGATTACCTCCAGAAAGAGAGGTGGAGTTCACCATTGATTTGATCCCAGGGACTGAGCCCACTTCCATTCCTCTTTATAGGATGGCTCCGATAGTCGAGGAGCTTAAGGCCTGGGCCAAGAATTGTCGAGTAAGGGATTCATTTGATCGAGCATATCCTCTAATGGGATTCCGGGCCTCTTTCAGAAAAGAAAGATGGGAGTTTATGGTTGTGTGTATAGATTATGTGCAATTGAACAAAGTTACCATCCGCAATCGCGATTCACTCCTAGATCGATGAGTTATCTGGACAACTCCAAGGGTCCGGAGTATACTCCAAGATGTACTCTGAGGTCGGTATCCTCGCCTGAGGGTGCAGGAGAGTGATGCACGCGAAGACCGTATCTCGTGACATGCTACGCATTATGAGTTTCCGGGTGATGCCATTTGTCACGGTCGTTCGGCAAATGCTTACGGATTTGATGAATCGGTATTCTAACCTGATGCCATTTGGCTTGTTAATGCTCGTGGCGTTATGGATTTGATGAATGGATATTCTAATGTTTGATTGGTTCATCACAAGATTTGCCATGTGTCTGATATTAAGTGGTTCAAGGAACATTCGAGCTTGCAGATTCTGTTCTGAGCCTAAAGTATGATTAATATCTCAGTTGACAACAGTGCCGGTTTGGCTTGACGGGGGTGACATTCTAGGTAAGTATGATCTCGATTGAGGGTGGAGTGTCAGTTGAAAATAAAAAACTAATATAGTATTGAAACCACAAAAATATGTAAATTGACTTTGGTTTAGCGGGGTATTACGGGAAGTTTGTTGAGGTTCCTCTGGATATTATTGACCAGTGACAAGAAAAGATGTCAAGCTATGTTTAGGTGGATCACCTGTGAGTTCAGAGAGTTAAAGGTGGAATTAAACTTGACTCAGTTCTTTGCGATGGGAGAGATGGGTTTGTTGTTCTGAGTGATGCTTCGAGCAAGACCTTGGTTATTGTTTGATGCGAGAATGATAGGGTGATTGCATATGCCTCTAGGCGGTGAAGAAAGCATAGTACACACCACGACTTAGAGCTTGCGGCGTCGTGTTTCTAACGAAGATATGGGAACATTACTTATATGGTGTTCCTTTGGGATCTTTACAGATCATAAGAGTCTTGATAACATTTTCACCTAGAAAGAGTTAAGCTTTGAGGCAAGAAGATGGCTTGAGTTGATTAGGACTCATTTGTCTTGTGGTACCATCCAGGAAAGAATAATGTGGTAGCAGATGCATGATGACAACTACGAGGGTTCTTTGTCTCATATGAAGGTCATTATCTTCCTTTGTTGGTGGATGAAACCCCAAGAGGTGATATTGTTTGAGATTGAGTTATGTCTTTGCTGTTCTGTTGAATACTATCTGTGGATTAGATTGAGCAGGTGTAATTCTGAATCCTGGATGATTAAGCAGGAAGAGATAGAAAAGGGAAAGAAGCAGAGTTTCAAATTAGAGATGACGACATGATAGTGAAAGGGCGGAGAATGTGTGTGCGGAGTATGTGGCGGCTGAAGAGAGACATTATGGAAGAAACGCGTTCATCTCGCTATACGCTGCATCTAGGTAGTACGAGATGTACAAGACTTTGAAGAACATTCTTGGTGGAAATGGGAGAAGGTCTCTGGATTAAACAGGTCTTCACGGACTGAGTGACATGAGTTATATGGGTGATGGTTGATCAATTAACGAAATACGCTCATTTACTGAGATTAATGTTGAGGATTCTTTGGAAAAGTTGGTTGTATGTGGATGAGATAGTGAACTTCCTTGGGGTTCAGTTTCGATAGTTTTAGATGGGACACCAGGTTCACATCAAGTTTGGCCCAGTTTACCCAAGCAGCTTGCGGTGACCTACCTTCATTTCGGCACATCATTTCATGCCACTAATTGAATGCTGTCGGAAGAAGGATAATCGGGTTAAATATATGGATATCTTTGAGCTTGTGTATCCAGATCAACCAGTATGTGTTGAGAGAGCTTCAGTCTGCGACTAGAGGAGAATCTGACTTATGAGGAAACACCTGTGCAGATTGTAGATCGCAAGGAACAAGTGTTGAGGAATAAGGTGATTCCTTTAGTTAAAGTATTGTGGAAGAATCATGAGAGGCGGCTACTTAGGAGCGGAGGCTTAGATCGTCGTCGGTATCCTCAAATTGTTTTCCCAGAATAAGTCTTTCTTTCCGCTGACTTTAGTTTGTTCATTTAGGGACGAAATGGTTCAATGGAGGATTTGTAGCCCCGTCCCAGGGTTGTACGGTATGTGTAACCATGGGTGCATATGTGCACAGGGCTTCCTGTATTTGAGTCTTGTATTATTATTTTTGAAATTTGTTTTTAAGGATGAGTATAAAGTTTTCAAAGCATTGTGGCACTTTTTCAATTAAGGAAAGTCTGTGAGGGTGAAGTACAATTATGGAATTCAAAGAGGTTATCTAATATATAATAAGAATTGTCATGTGGTTGGAGAGTCTAGAAAATTCTCTATATCTCGGATGTGGCTTGATTGCTTGTAGTTAAGAATTAGGTCTCATGAAATCTAGTGACCCATAAATGTTTGACAAGTCTGAATGATTGGATATTCTATAATTTTAGGTGATAAATGTATTGACATAGGGAATGAGATTCTTCACGAAAATGTCGGTCAAAATGACGAGTTAAAGTTCATTTAAATATTGAACTCAAAAATAATATGTATGTAATGTGTATCATAATAATAATAATAATATCATGTTCAAAGGGATATAAATCAAAGGAAGAAATGGACGGAATGATTGAGGAGGGCGAGGAGAAGAGGCATTAAGATTTTATTTTTTTACTCTTTGATATTCTTTCTCGGATTCGAGAATCAGTTGGCAGATTTTTTTGTTGAATGAGAGGCAAGTTGGACTCGCGGCAGAGGCTGCGTGGGTGCCAATATCTTAGAAAGAACGTCAAGGCTTCAAGAGTGGAAATTTTCCTCGCGTGTTGTTCAACAGAGGCTATGTGGCTTGGAATTTATAGAGCCTGGGAGGCCGTGAAATTTCAGTCCCAATTGCACGGAATGAGTTTAGATTACCAAGATTTTGGGACTCTTTTGGATAATCTGGTTGATTAGGAATTGTTTTGACAGTCGGGTTGAAATTTCGAGTTATTCGGACACTCGGACATAATTTTTCAGAAATGTTTTATTGTTTAGACTCTATCTCGGAAGTCCTTTAAGTCTAGATCCTAGCCATATGCTGTGAATGGCATTTGGGATTAAATATTTTGAAAATTTTAATTGTAAGTATTAAATTACTTGATTGTCTTGACGTGTGTGATCTAATACATTGTTGAATTTGTAGGAGTATAAATGGAAGAGAAATTGTGAGTGGATATCAATTATTGTAAAAAGGAAGGTGATGTTCCTAAGCCTATTTTCAATACTGAGTGTATTGTTATAAATAGTTTTCAGTATGAGCCTGTAAGCTGGTTTTAAGTATTAAACCATATTTCAAACAAGCATTGGTTTAAAGTATTATAAAGCCATATTTCAAGCAAGCAATGGTTTAAGTACTAAACCACTTTTCAATGACATAAAATATTTTATAAATCAGGCCTTGCTGCGCTAGCTAGATTATGTGGTGGCGTAGATAGTCTTTCCACAGTATTTACCAAAAGGTGATGTGGAGCTGAGGTCCTTCCACTGAGTGACGGACCCGAGGTCACTTCCACGGCAGGTTGAAACCTAGGCTCTGTGTTTACTAGAATTTTAATGACAAGAAGGCCTTCAATGGTTGATCAGGATTTATAAGCATTTTACACGATTTAAAATCAACCCTTTGGTAAGCAAGCAGCATTTTATAAAAGTTTTTAGAAACTTTTAAGCGAAATTAGTGAATTACGGCAGACTCACTTATGAAAAGTTTATATACTTTTAAGTAAAGCAAGCAGTTTATGAAAAGTTTTATAAACTTTTAAAGCAAAGCAAGCAAGCAGTTATGAAAAGTTTTAGAAACTTAAAGCAAAGCAACAGAAGTAGTTCTTGAAAGTTTTAAACTTTTATAGCAAAGCAAACAAAGGTTTACGGAAAATGTATATTAAAATATAGTTTCTGATTTTGAATATTTTAGAAAAAGCAAGCATTTTATAAATCATACACTCACTTAACTCGTTTAGCTCATTATTTTCCTGTTTTAAAAACTATTTTCCAGGTATAGGCATGCCGGACGCTGGGACATATTAGGATTCTCCTTACTTCTAGTATAAGTGTGGTATTAAATAACTTGTGTAAGGAAATACTTTGAATTTAATGCAGTTAGGCACATGTATGTACATAGTTTGTTTTGCGACAATGTAATAAACTGAGGACTCTTTTGAAGAAGTGTTGTTGGTTTCCATGTTTCTAAGTGTAAAGTGTATATACAAGTTTTGGGATATGTCACGTATGCAAGCGTATCGCTACTTAGAAATTTTATAAAATCACAAATTTAGAAAGAAAAATTTTATATATAGGTTTTCGACAGCGGCTTGGCTTAGCTTCCACGAGATTCTCAGTCGTTGGAATGTGGTGGGGTTTATGTGGGGTGTGGCACACACTAGTAGGGGTGGGGGTGTGACAAAAAGCCACATGTCGGCTTTCTTCTCAAAAGCAACCTCTAGTGTAAAACTCGAGAAAATTCTAATTTTCTGAAAAAGGTAAAATGGTAATTTTGGTCAAAATCTAGAATTTTTCTAGATCTCGGATGATGAAACGGACTTCACCGTTAGAATCTTCTCGCGAAATCTAGCTACCATGTCGAATTTCGTCGAATTGAGGGCGATTCAATTTCTTCTTCGAGCAGGTGTCGGGTGCCCTATGACAGCTTGTGATAGGTACACATGTTATGAGATGTATGTGGTGTGACAAGGGCCACCTACTACATGTATCTATGTGACACATGTCACATGAATAGTGAAGGATGGAGATAAATGGCTTATATTAAATGCATATGTAAAAAGGGTCATAAAGAGTCAAACAATGAGGACAAAAAGGGAATTAAATGAAAAGAAAGAGAACATCTTCTCTTCTCTTTGGCCTGGTACTGGACAGTGAGGGGAGAAAACATATTTTATAGAGAGAGATTCCAACTTCTCTCTTGATTTCCAGGCGCTCGGGCCGTCGGTTCTCGTCGGAGCAAGAGGAGAAGTTGGTCTAAGCTGCAAGGGCTACGCATGGACATCGGTTTTGTGGAGTTTCGACAACTCCGGGAGGTAGGGGTTTTCTCCTACTTGGTTATTCCTTGTTTAAAAAGCCATGAAATGGTTTTGGATGTTGTGAGGCCGGAAATGGCCATGGATTTCGATTCCAAAGAAGTGGAACTAATGCTTGATGAAGGGGCTGTCCATGGGCGGCCCATGGACTAGTTTGGAATTTGTTAAAAGAAACAGTCCGGATTATCTGTTGGATTTAAAATGGTCCATACGAAATTGCTTTCATGTGGTTGCACATTGTGAGAAGCATGAATGATGTGTGAAGGATAAAACTGTGTGTGTTTCATTTCAATCGAATGGCTTAAATGTGTATGGAAAATGATGTGTTAATGTGCTAAATTGATGTGTTAACATGAGTGGTTGAATTATATGAAATATAGTGTGTATGAACCATGAATTGATTATATAGTTGGCATCATTGCATTCATGTGCCTGGTGACATCCGTCAGTCGAATTTGTGATTTTGATATTTGGTTCGGCACTCTTGGTGAATGTGGAGTTGAGTTGTCTTTAGGACTAAGTCGATAAAGACTCATAGTTCAAATTATAAAATGAAATAATTAATGTGTGTTAGGCTTTCTTGGAGCAGATTGTAGGGACCGTGGTAATGTCGAAAATCTGCATGGGTGTAAAGACCGAATATGGGTGTAAAGACCGAATGGTGTAAAAGGCAGAAGGATTCATAAAGACCAGCGGTACTATCAGAAAAGGTTTTACATAGGTGTGAGAGACCGCGGTGCTATAGAAAAGTTAATAATATGAGTGTTAGGGCCATGGTGTAATCAAAGTTAGTTGCTAAGGAAAACACACGGTCTTGTTCATCATAGACTTAAAGTTGAGTGATAAGTGAGATCGACTTCGGGGATAGCTGCCCATTGGAAAATTGCCTTGGAATTGGCCGGAAAAAGGCTCGGTAGTTAGTGTCATTGGCGTACAATGACTATTTTCTACCAGCGCAGGCTTGTGTGAAAGTCGATCAGGTGACTCCCAGGTATGGCATGGGAAAACATTCAATGCATGATACTAAATCATTCATGTGTGGTGTAGAATTGTATGGAATGTGGATGTTCAATGTTGTACCATTGCATGTGCATTTTAGGTGGGGAGTAACCTATGTAGGAAAATATTACTACTAGGCATTGCTCACCTCGTCGTGGGATCCCCCTTTCAGATACAGGGAGTGTTCGAGAAGACGACGCTCATTAGAAGCCGCTTTTGAGAAGAAAGCCGACATGTGGCTTTGATTATGTTTTTGTAAAACATGTATGAAATATTACAATTGAAACATGTTTGTATTAAGAGTGATGTAACAACTCTTGAAACTATTGTAATATAGTTGGATATATTTGTTAGTATGTTGTGTAGTAGGGTGGCCATTTCTCATGTATGGTCCTCATGATATGAGACACATGTTTCTACTTGAGGTTGACGGTGGTCGACGGGACCCACAGATAAGGGTCACATACAGTGGCGGTCTCCTGAACCTCCTATTACTGAAGGGGATCCCATGGTGAACAATGCCCAGTAGTTTAATTCTCTCCTAGGAGACACTTATCAAAATGCACATGCAGTAACTATCCTAACATCACATTCCATGCAATTACACTGCTCCCATGGAATGATTACTATCATGCATGGTGGCTGTTTCATGCCCGTATCTCAGTCACTACATTGTTTTCGCTCGCATGACTATACAAGTGTGACAATAAATCAGCGGAAGTACCAATGGCGCATATCTGCAGGAGCGCACGCCGACTCTGCAACACTCAATCTGCTGCATCCTTGATGGGTAGCAGGTCTTTGGTGATCATTTTCTCTCGCAAATCTGAATCTAAGTGATAAACATAACCACTTGTTTTCTTTTGGGAAGTAAAACTTTTAGACCCACACCAGCAGGTCTCTTACCAATACGAAATTTTTGGCTCGTAATAGATGGGTCTTTTGCACCCGTGTTCGAGTTTTCACACGAGGGCGATTAATGGCCCCCTTCTTGCTTTATGACACACATTTATTACTTTTCCTTTGATGATTTTAACTGTGAAGTCTTTAATGAATGTGAATCTGGGACTGAACCACATTCGCAAGTGATGTTTGTTGCCACCCACCGACTTCAGCGATGTCACTTGAATGCACCTCATTAATAATACAATTCATATCAATTCAATGGCTCATACACAATTGTATTTCATATAGTCCAACGATCCATATTAACACATCAATTGCACATGCACGATAACATTATCGTCAAGCCATTCATTAGCTGTATTATGCTATCTAATTCAAGAAAATTCACATGGACCAAATTTAGGTCCAACAAGCAATCCCAGGACTGTTTTTATGATTCCCAACATCATGAAACTGTCACTTGGGACCCCTCTCCAAGCATGATTCACTTCTTTGGGCAGAAATCAATGGCCATTTAGGCCTCCTGACACAAAAACTCATTTCATGATTTTTAGACAGAAATAAGCTTAAGTAGGAAGACCCACACCTCAGGGTTGTTGAAACTCCACAACAGGTACCAATAAGTAACCCTTACGGTGGATAACTTTGCCTCTTGCATGCAGGGATTCGTGACCGATGCAAATCTAGAGAAAAAGAGTGAACTTTCTCTCTTTAAAACTCTCTCCTTCTTTTCCTCTCTCTCTTTTTCTTCGTTTTCTCTCCTCGACGGGTTGGTTAGCGTAGAATGGGATCAAGTGGGATGTCCTCTCACTTCCCACATGTCAACCCCTCATTAGTTGACTTGGATTTCATCTTATCCCTTATCCATTTAACATAGATTTCCACCTAATCACATGTTGCCATGTGTCTCTCATGGGTCCCATTTGAGCTCATGTTTGACTCATTATGCACATGACACGTAGCACCTCTTGAGCCACTCACAATGTGCCAGTGTCTCTTCCCCTCCGGTGCCTCGAAAAGCACATGTGAAAATTTAAACTTTCTCGAGTGCGGCAGAAATTCAATATGGTAACTAAGATTTCACTAGGCGATTCCAACGGTGAAGTTCGTTTCATCATCAGAATCTAGAAAATTCTGATTTTGACCAAATTACCATTTTCATAAAATTATAGTGGTCTTACAATTGGTTACCAACTTATTCCTTCTTGCTTTCTATTTAGTTAATTTGATGGAAAAAATCATATCGAATGAAGAAGAATCTTAAACATAAACTTAACTTATTCCTTATTTTAAGAAAAAATGATGGCTTCGAACTTATTCATATTCATTGTCTCTTCTTTCTTTTCTTTGAGGCTATGTGCTTTTTTTTTTTTTGTTGGAAAGGAAAATAATTTTATTGATTCAAACTAGTAATACATTCGATAGAAAAACATAATCAAATTCAATAAAAACTCTAGAGAATAATGCCGCATCCAAGTAAATAGCACAATAAATTGGCTTAACTTAAAGCCTACACATTTGATAATTCTATGATGACTAGGATAATGCATATGACTCGATTCACCAATATATTGGCGACCATGATTTGATTTCATATCTACCTTATTCGGTAGGTTTTGTCGTTTGAATCATCCACACACAAGATTATTTGCAACAAGGCGAAGAAAACAAGCAGATTGTACTAAAGGCGACACAAACCATATGCCACACAAGATGACAACAAAAACACATCGCACAAGATGAGGATAATTCTTTAAGGCTATGTTCTCCAAAAATATGAGGGCAAAATGGTTGAAATTAAATCAATAAATCATTTTTTTATATTACTTTGCAAGCAATCTTCTTATTTAAACTATTCAATTTAAAATATTAACAATTTTATTTAATTGATTTTATTTATATTTTGTTTTTTGATATTTCTCTCTTATTTCTTCAACCAAATAAAACCTAAAGTTTTTCTATTCTTTCTTTCCTTTGCTTCTCTTTCTTTATTTTAAATCCGTAAATCATGGACCATATTTTGCGCATTCGGGCATGTATATTCTTTTGGGCCATTTCTGAATGCTTCTAGAAGCTTCTTTTAGGCATTCGGTGGCGTTTGATTTTTGGCCTTTTACTGAAAGCTAAATAGTTTTCAAATTCAAACTGTTTGTTTTTTTAACTTTTTTATGACTTATTGCTGAAATTTCTAAAAAAATTCTAAGTAGAAAAAGCTAAAATGTTGTCTTTTTTATTCATAAGCATGATAAATCAATATCTGATTAACAGATGAAAAATTTCCCAAAAATGGGACACAATAAAAATAAATAAAATAAATAAAACTTTAAGGCTCAGTTTTTAGGAAATAGAACTAAACACATTCACAGTTAAGAGCTTTTAACCACATTCTCGAATATACACATACGAACATAGACTAAATGAATGTCTCCAAGCTTTGTCTACATTTAGTAAATTTTTACATCTAATGCCACAAATCACGATCATAACATGACAATCAAATCTCATAATTACATAGGAGTAGTTGATTCATCTAGATAATATTATTAATTTTACACTTTCCAATACAATTTCTTACAAACACACTTTGAGCTTATGTAAATGTCCTTAAACTCTCGAGAATTGGTTTCCTTTTCATTCTAACCACAAACCACAGCACACTCATGAGATTTTAATAATTATTTGACACAAACATTGAATAAAGAACTTATTTATAGGTGTAAAATTACAGTTTAAGTGCTCTGGGGATACAATGTCTAATACAGTAAGTTCCTGCTTGAAAGAACAACTATATTCTATTAATTTAAAGAAACCTAGCTTCTAGTACCCATGCTAATAATTAATATCATTTAGGCTAGACTTCTTCATAGAATGTAACTTGAGGCCTTAAGTGAGTAGCAGTTTGCCAATAAACCCTTGCTTTGTTTTGGTTAAGTTACTGACCGGACATAGAAAAAGGAAGGGACGAGGTTCCAAACTTCTTGAGGCATATTACAGTACATTGTTGAAATTTCAAGTGAATAGTTTAAAAAAGAAGGAAATTACATACAATTAAGTTGTGACATTTGGTTGGGTTGTTTTAGTTTGCCTAGTCTTGGTGAGTATTTATGTAAACAGGGAAAAATGCGTTTTTCTTAAAAGAGGCTTGATGGTGTCAGTGGCGAAGTACAGGTTGAAAACCTAAAATTTTCTAGAACTTGGATGATGAAACAGACTTCACCATTGCAATCGTCTCACGAAATCTAGCTACCTTGTAGCACCCATTTAAAACCCGACGGGTGGCGGATCGACAGGTCGAGATATAGTTTAATTAACTATTTACCTTTTTATTAGATTTTCTTTTCAAAAATGTTAAGCTCGAATCCACAGGCCGAATGGCGGGATGCGGGCAGACCCGATTTACTTGACTAGTTTCATTTATCTTATCTAACATTTTATTTTATTTCATTCGTTTGGTTTTCAATTCTTGACATTTCAAAATGGTGACCCACAAACATTTACTCTTATTCAACTGAATTACAAGAAACAACATTATCTGTGCCTTTACAAAGCGTGTATAAAACAATATGGCCAGTTGCTCACTTTGATTCACAAAAATGTCACCACGTTCAAAAGAAATGATGCTTTTATAGAGGTATATACTTATCTGCAACTTTCTCTATGACCTTATGCGCTTCTTGATCTTGCCTTCTTTCACATTTACTTGAAACACATGCACTAGTCTTTTACGCTAAGCATTTCATGCTTTCGGTGGTTCTATCTGAGTCATATTCAATTTTTAGTTTAACATGACATGCATTTATCATAAAACCATGCCTTTTA
Organism: Tetrastigma voinierianum; assembly: GCA_016808115.1. NCBI lineage: Eukaryota > Viridiplantae > Streptophyta > Magnoliopsida > Vitales > Vitaceae > Tetrastigma > Tetrastigma voinierianum. Next base: position 25,568 of record JAEQBH010005660.1, read on the forward strand.
TATCAAAATATACTCATGTATTCATTTTCACATGCTTTCACTTCCTGAATCATTTATCATATCAAAATAAGCATTTTCATGCTCCATTATAACTCAAATCATGAGATTCAAACATATACCCAAAGATAACCCAGTTTACAAATCCCATTTACACTCATCAAGTTTTTTATTCTTTGTCTGCAATTCACATTAGTGTGAAGTTGCGTGGTGATCCGGAGTCCTTTTTATCATTCGGTAATGTGCTTACACATTTAACAATTTAGATTCTCTATCATGAATCTTTGGGTTAGTGCACCACGATATGTGGTCATTTAAAATGTCATATGCATCATGACGGATCTTGGAATTAGTGTATCTGCCCAGTAGGATATTTCTTGATGCCATACCACCATCATGGCGGGTGGCGATTGGTGTATCCCTCAGAAGTGGGACATTGGAAAATTTGGTTGCCTTCATGATGGATTCGATTGGTGGACTCCCGCCATGTTGGTCTGCCGTTGGTATATCGATTGATTCAAGATGTGAATTACGACCAATTAGTTGCAACTCAATTAATCTTTCATGCGATTAGTTGTCGAACATTCCAAATATCACATTTCAAATCCATATGTACTTTTGTAATATCATTTCAAAGATATTCTCTATTCCATATGATCATTCATATTTATTTGGTATACTACCAAAACTTATGAATAAGGATAAATGAATTAGATGAACAATAGAAGGCATGACTCTCTTGTTTCCTTCCCTTCTATCTGGAGTCTAGGTTAAAAGGTGATCCTTACGTCCTAGTCAATAACTAATTCGCCACTCTTAGTGGATAAACAATTATTACACATTTTAGTAATGATTAATCATAGTTAACGGTTTGGGTTAAGACACTAAGTCTGCCCTTGCTTCGCCTCGGCGACGAGGTACGATACGTTTTTCATTTAGTTTTATCTTTATTTAGACCCAATTCTGTCATTTATTAAGGTCCTTAATCTATCAGTGTCTGAATCTGAGGTGTTAGAAATAAAAATCCGAAAATGGCTCATGTGAACAGTAGCTACGCTATGGCATAGACCTTTGCCGTGGCATAGCTTTGCTACGTCGTGGCATACCCGAGGGGTGCCCTTTTGGGCTCTCTCGGCCTCGCAATGAGGCATCCCATTGCGGTGGAGTCTCACGCCCGACGTGGGTTCCCTATTCTTGACGTGGGAGCAGTTGCCAGACCACACGGTTTTTCTCTTCGATTTTTCTCAAAATCACCCCAAATCAAATGAAGCTAAATCCTCCCGAAGGCATTCGATGTCATCTGGCTTGACCTTGAGGAAAACCCATGGATGGATTGGGGTTTCTAACAAACATCATTTAAGAAATCTGAGGGTTTAGTTTCTTACCTTAAATCCCTTTGAATCTTCACTCACCCAAGATGCTTGTCATAGAAGCAAGAAATGAGAATCACACCAACAATCTTGATCTTTATCATGTTATACAACTTTCTCTTCTCTCTCTCAAACGTTTTTAGCTTTCAAAAATGCACAAATGTGCTCTTCCACAAAACCACATTTGGTCTTATTCTTTATTTTAAGTGTAAGGCCATGTTTGGCTTACACACAAATTCCATTCTCAATTTTCTCCTTTTTGGTCTTTATTTCATTTTCATTTATCATTTAATTCACCTTAGCATTTAAGCCTATCCTATTCTTGACCATTAGGTCCTCATTTTACCAATTCCAAATTTACCCTTTTTCACTTAGGTTTATTTAGGGTTCGTCAGTTTCTCATTTTAGCATATAATATTTGATATATGCTCACATATTCATTTCACTTTTCACAATTTATTAGTTTTCCTGGAAAAGCGAGTTTGGCTCAATTCATACAGAATATATAATAAATTATTATAAAAATTCTAGATCTTTTGAGAGAGAGCGTTACATACCTAGTCGAATTTCATTGGTTTCCAAGATAGTCGGAATTTCATGTATTTCGAGGCACAGGTGTTAGATGACACATGGCATGACCATGTGGATGCCATATGGAAAACTTAGAGAAGTGCACATCACATGATAATCATGTGGTGTGGCATTTTCCACCTAGTGCATGTGTCCATGTGACACATGGCACATGGAAAATGAATCATATGAACACGTAATGTGTGAGGAGGAATGAGGAAAGTGAAGGAAGTTTCCTCTCTTTGGATCAAACGAAGCAATTGGTAGAGGAAAAGGAAAGAAAAAGAAAGAAAGAAAAAGGAAGAAAGGAAGAGAAAATGAGAAAAAAGAAAATAAATGAGAGGAAAACAAAAGAAAGAGAGAAAAAAATCCGTGCATAGGAAAGGAAAAATAGAGAGGGAGAAAAGGAGAGTTGTTCTTACTCTTAAGTTCTGAATTTAGGCGTCGAGATCGATGGTAGGAATTAAAGTTGGTCTCACTTAGGAAACTCTGATAGGTGCCAAAACAAAAAGAGGTAGGGTTTCTCTAAACTGGTTCCTCTGCCCAATCTAAGGGCCGTAAATGGTTGTGTGGTTCATCCCGACCATGGGTGAATTTTGGACGTTGGGACTATTTTTCGGCGGTTTCGAACGAGCTTGGGGGAGGCTGCTTTATGGATGAATTTATAGCCAGTGTGGCGATTAAGTAAATAATAATAATAATAATAATAATAATAATAATAATAATAATAATAATAATAATAATAATAATAAAAAGCGACTAAAATTTAAGATGATCAGTTATTCAGCATTAGTGTAATTTGGATTTATGGTGGGAATGACTAGTTTGTGTGAACTATTTTTTGTATTATTTATTGTTGGAAATTTAAATCATCTTTGAATGTGTTGTTGTAAATATGTTGATATATTAATTGTTGATATATTAACATGGATGAATGTAAGTTATATGCTTTCGTTATAATTATTCATGGTACTTGGCATAAAGTACGGTTTATAAATTGTTCCATGTAATTATTCATTATACATCTAACATGATTAACATGCAGTGGCATTTGTTGTACTCTGAGGGCATCGCATTGAGTTAGTGTGTGTGCACTAGTTATAATCCATTCATCATTCTTGATGAATAGGTTTTTTAAACTTCAAATACCTTGAATGCGATCGACAAGTCTCACGGTTTCCTGGCATAAAGAAAAAAAAAATAAATAAATAATATATATATATATATATATATATATATATATATATATATATATATATATATATATATATATATATATATACGTGTGTTAAGGCACAACAAGAGGGATAGATCCCCACAGGTGAAAGACACAGTAGTTCTTGTTCTCTGATCCCATCGGTGAAAACGCTAAAAATGTAGAAAAGAGCGTGCGTCCTGTATAGTGAGAACAAATCAAGTAGCCCACAAATGCATAAACTGCGGATTTGATTAAATCAAATGGACATTGGAGGTATATCAATGGTTTGTTCAGAAAAAGTCGTTTGATGAAGCACGATAATGATTTCGCACCCAGCATAAGCATGTGTGAGGTAGATGAGGGACTTGGGACATGGGCGTGATGACCTCATCTCATTTCCATGGCATCTTTAGGATTCCATTTAAATTGACATGTTCTTCCTTCGAATGTTGATGTGTGTATTGTGTGTGAACATGGCATTATATGTGCACTTAAAGTGGGGGTAGCCCTTGTGGGAGTTATCCTTATTGGGCATTGTTCACCTTACGTAGGACCCCCTTTGGTGCGGGGTTATGCGGGAGGTGAAGCCCTCATCGGGATGTGGGGTGGCCAGAGCTGTGTTTGAAAACCTTTTATATAAAAGCTAGATTTACATGTAATATTTTGTATATAAGAGAGTTGTAGCTCAGTCTTATGGTGTTTAAGAAATTTATATATTTTTAAATATATATGCATGAATGGATCTAGATGAATGGGACATGATCGGTGGTATCGGAAATGTCATTAACCACAGGTATTCGATGCGTGGCCAGTTTGTCAATGGGACCCAGGGTTTTGGGATTTAATCACGACTTAGTATCGAGCTTAGGTATACAACTACCTAGGACTTGAGGGGCATGGGCCTAGGCTAGGACATTTATGGTGCATCTAATACCAGCGTCACAGCTTGGTATCAGAGCTTAGGTATACAAATACCTAGGGCTTGGTGGGCATGGGTTTAGGACATACGGTTATGGTACAAGCAGGTTATGGATACCTGGGGCTCGATGTCGATATATCGATCATTGGCTTAGGTATCGAGAAGTGTTCATTGTGCATTGTTGACAAATCGATGTGTGTGATGATTATGTTACATAATGTGTGTTAATATTGTGTGGATTATATATCATGATAGGTTGTATATAGAAAGAGAAGAACACTGGGGATGAGAACATAACCTTGGGGGTTAGGCAAATAAATGAGCATGATAGTCGAGAGCGTGTACTAGTGTTTGGCGTATACTAATGAAATAGGAAAAAAAAAAATCCATCTTGCTACTAATTGACATGTGTGAAAGAATTGAGCTTAGAGGGTTGAGACCTTGGAAAAGCTGTTGCGCATCATCGCTATCCGCAAGACTGGTGAGAGTTGATCGGTTTATAGGGATTGCGAGTTAGATATCTTCGGGATCCTACTCACTTTGGACCTTAGGGTCATGGACATGTCAGAGTTTGATGTCATCCTTGGGATGGACTGGTTGATGGCACACCGAGTCTTCATTGATTGTGATCGTAGGAGGGTTACTACATACACATAGGGCGGTGTTTGTCACACCCCGATCCCACTTTAGGCGGGGATGAAGGCGCGAAACTATCTTTGGGACTTTACTTGCTTTTTCAAACATTCTGGGCCCAAAGTCTTATAAGCGGAATCAATATATCATATACAAAGATACAAAACAAAACTACCCTTGTATTGAAATTGTTCTGATATCAATACAGCCACAATCCTGATCCATTTACATATATATATATATATATATATATATATATATATACTCTTAACTATACTATATATATATATATATATATATATATATATAAACTTGACCACATTACATGTACACATAATTAGAGTGCAAAACCTCGGCATGATGGACTCACCTTTAGTTTGTTGGCCCAGCCGCGGTATCGCGAGAGAGAAGATCACGGGCGCCACTCCTACATATCTGCAATTTAAAACGTTGCTAAGCAATACTTAGTGGGAAACAAATGACACTCTCTGCCACACGCCATATCATCTCTCTTTATAGCTAGGCATATAACGATAACTGAATATACAGTAAGTAATATCATAATTTTTCATGAATTCATATAACAAACTTACATACCGCCATAACACATAGCAGACTATACGCGTTCCCGTCTCCGTGAAGATTCTACCGAATCTTACTTTATGCGAGGTACGTATCTGAGCGCTCTTGTACATAGGTACCCGTAGTACATTCAAGCCGAACAATGGCCATTACTTTACTCTTGTCGTTATTCGGACTCTTATCATATAACTGTTGACTACCTAGACCGGTAACTAAGAAATAAAGTAGGACACGACACAGATATAAGTACGAGAATTATTACAATCTTGATTCTGTAGCCTGGCCGAGTCTTGAAATATTGACAGTATCGTCACACTAATTAGAGAGTACCAAAGTACTAAATGTGCGGCATGGTTAGAAATTGTCGTCGCGCAATCAGAGTACCCAGTACTATCGTGCTGCCCGTATAACAAAGGTGTTGTGTCATTCAATATGGATCTTAGCGATCTACGATTATATGTGTTAGAGGAACTTACTATATTATTATAGGGGCATTAAAGTTTGCCAACATCAACCGCTTAGCCTCGGCGGAGGCTACAGTGAGTTTTCACTTGGTTTCTGTTCTTATTTGAACCTTGTTAGTCATTTATTAGGGTTCTATACTATCGGTGTCTGATTTGGGGCTTAACAAATGCAAAGTTACAAAATCAAGCTGTGGAAGCTGCATGATGCTTGACACCACTTTTGATCAATCTTTGGTACCAACTCTTTTAAAGTGATGCCGATACCACTTGATGTGCAGCACCACTTTTCTCTATCTAATGAATGCCACCCACTTTTACAGTACCACCGTCATAGAATTCTTGGAGTTACACTTGAAATGGCGATTTTGCCATATCTCACTCTTTTCTTCAATAAACCTCTCGATTCCGTCACATCAAAACCCACCATGGAATCCACCCAGAACAACTCCAAAATGGTTCATAACCCAAACATAAACACAATAGAAATTAGGATTTACTAACTCGAGCAAATATTCATACAACCAAATCAAATAACTTACATGATTCTCCACAAATCCATAGAAATCCTCACTTCCAAACTTATCTATACATATTCCTACAAGTTAACCTTGACTCTTTACAAACACTTATGTGGTGGGTTAGAACTTCTCATAAAAAAAAACCCTAGACAAAGAACTAGATCGAGAATCAAAGTGTGTGTCTGAGCATAGGAGCTACAGCATGGCTCACCAAATGCCATGTGTCTGCTTCCATAATGAATAGCTTGAGTAGTGTGAATGAGAGAGAATGGATCAAAACCAGAGAGGAGTGCGCAAGAACAAATGGGTGAACAGGGGAGAGAAGAGGGAGAGGATTTCGTGAGTGGCTTCCGGTTCATGAAACGAGGAGGAAGAAGGAGCAGAAGCGAGAAAGAAAGAAACAAATGAAGGAAGGAAAATGAGGAGGAGCCAAAACCTCCATTATTGCAAGGTTGAAGAGGTAAGGGATCTACTCTATTTGGTTGTTCATACTTGGGGCCATGAAATGTTGGTTAGTATTGTGACCCTCAATGGAGGGGAGATTTTACGTATAGGGTAAATGTTGTGTTTTTTGTGGGTGTAAGATGTTATCGATTTGTTTCCTTCAACCCCATATTGTGTTTGGCCATAACTTGGTCATCACTCATCACAATTGAATGATTACTGGCCCTTTAGACCAACTAGACTCATAGGAGAGCCTTATGTGTCACGCAAATAGTCTATCGAGTTGACTCCTTTGGACTTAGAAATGCATTCCAAGGAGAGCTATGTTCAGACAGTTTCTGGTCCTGTTTGAAAATTGAGTAGCCCTGTTTAAAAACAGTGTTTCCAACATTGTTCTCCTTTCTTTTTTATCGGTTTTAATTCATAAATTTTGTGACTTTCTTGGGTTAATCTCTACACCCAGTTGTGATGGTATGAGGCTTGAATCTAAAGCCATTGTTGTGGTGTGGATTAAGTTGCCATCTCTTCGTTCAGAGATGACACTGATCATCTTTGGTGTGTGTTCCAAATAATTAGGACTACTGTGTATTTCTTGAATATGGATTTGTCTTGGCACTGTCTTGTAGGTTGTGGGACTGATATATCATGTCTCAGCTTTGGGTGTCATGGTATGTCGTGATTACTTAATTGAGTTAGGAAGCGTGATCATGCTTGTGCTGATGCATTGAATATGAATGTATGTGAATGCTATCATAACAGCATGGTAATGATATTAGACTAAAACGCCTTATGAACTCGTGTGCATTTAGGCATAGTGGATTCATGGTGCGGCTATTCAGAGATGATTGTCTGCGGTACATAAGTTATCCCATGTAGAGATCATCTTGCGTGATGTATCTTCTGAGTGCAATGTGGCATTGCATTGCATAGCGCATGACAAACATGTCGCATTTCGTAGATGTGTGTAGATTGTGGTTACGAGTGCTTTGTATGGTGTTTAATGATTGGGCTCTTTCGGAAATGGGCGAATAATCATCGAGTCTATGATTTCCGGGACTGTCGATACTTTTGAAATGGCGTTGTGGAAGCCTGTCTGTTTTGGATCTCAGCAGTTTTAACATCGAGCTTGACGATGCGGATTAAAGCGGTTTATCGAAATGTCCAATGCCTTTGAATTAAGCAATTTGTACAAGGAACTATCAATGCCTTTTTTGGTCATGGTTGAGAGAGATTAATCAATGCTTTTGAATAAAGCGGTTTATCAGAGATTGTCCAATGCTTTTGAATAAAGCGGTTTAATCAGATTTTTTAAATGGTTTAAATTAATAAAACAAAAGATTTGTTTTGGAAAATGGTTTGCATCACGCACGAGAATCATGGATGTGTGTGTGGTATGAGTCGATGGCTGACTCGGGATTTATTACCCAGTGGCACATTGGGGATGGAACCCGAAAGGCCGATACATGGGGCGTGTAAATTATCGTCTAATATATGGCATGTAGGATTCAAAACACGGATACATAGTCCGCATTTGGAATGTTTATGTGAGTGACACGATCATTTGCATGTGCATCTGGGTGGGGAAGTAGCCCTTGTGGGGTTTGTGGTCTCTTGGGTGCGTTAGCTCACCCGTCGTGAGACCCCCCTTTAAGGCCAGCCAGGACACAGCGGTGGAATGACTTTCTCCTTAGAGGCGGGATCTTCGCGAGCCGAATTGACCTGACTTGATCTTCTCTCATGGTGAGTGTTTTAATACATATCTTGTTTTATTTACATTAGAACACCTTAGTTCTAATAGATGTATATTTGTAGTACCATATGTGAGAGTGTTGTGTTGAGACTCTTGCAGCGGTGCAAATATAATTCACGTATATTTATGAATTAAGTAATGGCGGGAATGAGTCTCTCAACACATGGGACGTATGGGTGTAATATCAAGACACCCGATATTCACATGTTCGAGTGGTCGACGAGGTTGTTGATGGACCCGGGGTTTTGGGGCGTCACATATTACTGTGTGGCCGATCTTGAAGTTGAATAATATTAATAATAATAATAATAATAAAACTGGTAGAATTTTTTGGTGAGTCAGTTATTTCCAAGGGGAGGCGAGTATGGCGGTATGAAGTGTCGGGAAAGGCCCAGTTTGTGGACTATTTTTGTGTGTGTAATTCTTGAAATTTTATAACATCTTTGAATGTGTTGTAAATATGTTCATATATATTGGTGTTATATATATATTAGCATGAATGGATATAAATTATGTGTTTTCCATATAATTATCCATGGTACCGGCATAAAAGTACTATTTATTAATTGACCATGTGGTATTATATACATGTAACATGAGACAAAATGCAGTGACATTTTGCTTTGTATATGCACATGGGCATCACATTGAGTTGAGTGTGAGTAAAACCCGAAAAAATTCTAATTTTCTGAAAAATAGTAAAATGGTAATTTTGGTCAAAATCCTAAATTTTTCTAGATCTCGGATAATGAAACGGACTTCACTTGCCGGGTTGGAATCGTCACGCAAATCTGGCTACCACGCATCAATTCGTCAATTCCGAGACAATCGAATTTCACGTTTTGAGCAACAGGAGTGTCGAGTGTTAGGTAGCCTGGCAGTTTGTGAGAGACATGTGATGTGACAAAGTCACCTGAAGCCCACATGCTGACTTGTGTTGCATGATTATTGAGGATATGAATCTCAGACAGATTGAAGCCCAAGTAAAAAAGCATTAAGTCACTTAAAGGGACAAGGATGGAATTAATTAAAAAGATTCAAATAAATAAGACAAAAACTCCATCTTCTCCATTGAGGCTGCTGGAAAAACGTGCAGTAGGTGTGGAGACTGGTTTTAGAGAGAGAAAGAGTGACTTCTCTCTAGATTTCCCAGTTTTCGGACCGTCGGTTCTCATGTGGGAACAAAAGCCACCAAAGTTGTTCTGCGCGGCGAGGAGCTCTCATGGGCCTTTGATTTTGTGGAGTTTCGACAACTCAAAGAGGTAGGGATCTTTTTCTACTTGCTTTATTCTTTGACACTAGAGCCATTTTAATGGATGGGGACTGATGAAAGGCCTGGATGTGGCCGTGTTTGGTCTCAAAATCTGGCAAGAGTGGAAAATCCTACATTGGTAACCGTGAACAATGTAGAGCCCTGAGTTTCTGTGCGTGATTTGTTGTGTGATTTTTGTAATTTGGTGATTCAAAGTAATTTGTTTTAGATTATTTACATTATTACATATGTGAGCTCATTTTTAGTGTTCTCAATTGTGAATTGAATAACACATGAGATTATGTGTAGATAAATTATGTTAATATATACATATAAAAATATATATTAGCATGAATATTTTAAATAGCATAATGCATTCCATATGCATAGGGGCACAAAATGGTAGGTGTGAGTGCATGACATGAGAAAGAAATTGAAAAGAAAAATATAAAACGGTTGTGAAGCAATTTGAAGGAAGATTTTCCGAGAAGAATTGCGCGGAAGTGGTCCAACGGTTCATCTCGAGGAGCGGACCCGTGACGTCAGGAAAAAATGATCCGACAATTATCGCCTCGGAGGGCAGTCGATATATTTGCAGGAAATTCGGTGGCGAGTTTCGAGGACAAAAAGCTTTGTTTTGAAAACCAATACTGCTACGCATTTGACCTTGAATATGTGAAGGACCAAGGTGAGGACTGAGACATGAGATTGGGCTTTCTGGAACAATTTAAATGGATCATGTATTTGTAGTGTGATTGTTGCCATGACATGTGCAGGTGAGGTAACCCATGTAGGAAATTATCACTCACGGGCGTGCTCGCCACCGTCGAGGGATCATTATTTCAAGAATGGGGGTGTGCAGGGAGGGCGGCATCCGCTAAGGCGTTTTAGAAAGAAGGATTGTGGCTTTAGCATTCATTGTGTATAACATGTATTAGAAATTGTAAATATTCCCAATATATGTTTGAATGGAAATGACTTATTAACTCTTTAACCATGTAATATAGTTGGTTGGGACATGGGGGTGTCACGACTTAAGTCTCGAGCTAGATGCTTAGAATACTTTTGGGAGCTGGGTGGGTGTAGAGTTGGGTATATGATATACCTAGGACCTGATGGGTGCAGGGTTGAATCCGCCCACATGCATCCATTATGCATTTGAGTAATGTGTGATGTGTGATTATGGTGTAACTTGTAATAACTGGCTGAGCTAGCATATGAAAATGTTGAACATTAGGAATTGAAAACATAACCCCTAGTTGAGAAAAGTTTATTTAGAAATTTAATGAAATAATCCGAATTAAGCGAATATATATATATATATATATATATATATATATATATATATATATATATATATATATATATATATATATATATATATATATATGCTCTCTGCTATATTTAAGATAGTAAGAACCGGTTTTAATGGAACACATAAAGCAGTTGTGTTTGCAGCTAGAAGTGCCGGAAAGGAATTAGTCCGGGTTTTTGCACAGTTTGTAATTAAACTCTTGGAAGTTTTGAATTGGGTGAATTGCCGGTGTTCAGGACTGCGTCTTTTACAGGAGTAACAAGGAGACTATTGGATGAATAAAAAAACAAAAACAAAAGGAGATTGTGTTGAGGAGGAATTTTTACGGGGTTTTAGGTGTTCTTAAAATAGGAAAAAAAAAAAAAAAGTATTTAAAATTAACATTTTGAGTTCTCTGGAAAGAATTTTAAATTTTTTTTTTTTTTTTTGTATAATTATTCTGATGTGTGGAACAAAGGGAAAAAAATGACCGAGTGAAAAAAAAAAAAGTGCGAGAAGAATTTGGTTGAATCTTGCCGCTTTTTTCAAAAACTGAATCACGTCCTGGCCAGTTGTATCATGACCTTAAGCGCGATGGGCAGCACACGGCGACAACACGCCACAGAGCCCTCGACCGGCCAGGAGGGGCCGACCAGAGGCCGAGCAAGTGCGACCGCCTGCGCTTCGCGACGGCTGCAGGGGTGTATCTGATAACAAACCACGACTCTGAAACGATTGTATCGTGACGGGAGAAAGCGAGCCCCGGCGTTCTGCGTTCTGAGCGCCAGAGGATCGTGCGACCTTCGCGACACGACCTAGCAAGAGCGCGGCATGGCTTCTATCTTGCGACTCCGGTTGTGCATATATCCGCAGCAAGGGAGGGCTCTGCGACGCGGTAGCCCAGCGGCGACATGCACCCGCATGCGACGGCGAGGAGGCCCGCGACCGCGGCGCCACGTGTGCTCCCGATCTGGGCCCGGTAGCGCAGCGTCTTTACAAGTAGTGTGATTGGTGCCAAAAAGTGCTGATATTTTGAGGTCTATTCAGATGAGTTTTGAGTGCTTTGCGCCTCATCATATGAATGGCCAATTAACATGCGGTCACTTAGTACCGCGATTCATTTCGAATTTGTTTTGGTAATTTCGCGATTTTTCTTTGTGCGCCTCGACTGATGTTTCAAGCCGATGTCAGGATTGATGGCGAGATCTTTAGTTCACGGTGATTTCTAACCAAAAATGAAGAAATGTGAAGTGGAATTGATGAAAGGATAATGATGATTGGCAAAAGCGGAGAAACGCTAGATTTTATTATGCATTCTTGAAAACCATGAGGATTAAGGCCCATGTCTCAACAACTCTGCGAAATTTATTAAGCCTATGAAAAGAATGCGTTCATTCGAAGGGTACGATTTTATTATATCTATATAATTTTAGCCCAGCTTAACAAAAATTCCATTTATCATATATTGAATTACCATTAATAACTGTAAAATTCATAGCAAAATTAACATGTTTTTTAGTGTTTTGATTCAACGACCGTTTTGATTAATTACCATTTGTCCTATTATCCATTTCATATTTGAGCCTTTTGTCATTTTCACACATGGGGGTTATTCTCACAAAGCTCACTAACTTTGTAACCACCCAACTTTCATTTGTGTACAAAAAGCTCATGATTTCATTTAAGGTTTTTATTTTGCTCTCTTCTCTCTCCCTTTCTCATTTTCTAGGTATAAACACCCCTTAGGATTGTGCCTCAAGGATTGCTTAGCTTAGCCCTCAAACATGAGAGAGGAGGGTTGCTAGCTTAGTTTTAAGAGACTCTTCGAGGTTGTCCTCATGCTTTAAATAATCTGATCTTGCATTTATGGTTCAAACTTTCCAAACTAGGGTTTAATACCATTTAAATATTTTCCTTTGGTCAATACTTGTCATGCTTTAGAGTTCGATTACATTCTTAATGGTGATACAACATTCTTCAGATCATTCTGAACCATTGAATGGGTTAAATGCTAGGGTTTCAAAGTATTTGGGACATTGAATAACTAGTATTTGATTGGTCAAATAGGAGTGGTTCTGGGGGTTGGGTTTCAAGCTAAACAAAGATCGAGTTCACGGCACGACTATATGTTTACCTAATCTGAAATAACCGAGGACACGCCAATAACTATTTTATCAAGCTGACCCCGACCTTCAAGGTTACCATTTCACACTATTAGTTTAAGCTATTTCAGTTATCTAGTGAACAACCAACTCCCTGTTTTTAACCAAATCAAAAATCCAAACAAGTCTCACCATTTTCAAAGCATTAATGCAGTCCATTAGTGGGATGAAAACCGTCCGTGTTGGAAGGCCCTAGGCAGCTATCTTGCGGTAAACGACTCTGGCGGGTGGAGTATAGGAAAACAAATATTGTTGATTCCGCGGGATCCCGCCTATTCAACTGCAGAATCAAATGGCGCCCGAAGGTGCCAGGATGGTGCCAAACTTCACGGTGTGTGTTTGATATATTGTAATCCACACAAGTGTTGGTGACCTTTCAATCCTTTTGAATTTCATTTGTTGTTTGAACTGCAAGTTTTCTATAGCGATTCTTGCATTGTTGTTGTTTCTTCTACCGTTCCAGTTTTGTTTTTATTCAATACTTGACCCTTTTGTGGTTTGTTGGTGCTCTTTGCTTTGTGTCATTTGTGTGCGGGGTGTTTATCGACCAACGGGGCGAGAGGGATATCGGGAGTAGATTCTGAAGAGTACAGTGCTGCCCGATTGAACAGAAGTTTGTGAAATCGGTGTGCCGCAGTGACCAAATGGATCCTCTACAGGAGCGGCAAAGTCAACAAGCGACCCTATGAATCCAACGGCATACGGTCCGATGGGGATCACATGCACCTCTGCAGAGTTAGTGCTCTGCAAAATCACCTCTGTGAGGATGTAGCCGGTGAGGCCCTAGTGCCCTTGCCCACATTTCATGGTGTGAGTGAAAATCATATTCCACACATGCGGGATTTGAGGAAGTAGCCCATAGCACAAGGGGTATAACCGATATGGGGTGTTGAAAGTTGAAGACATTTCAGTTAACCACTCGAGACCAACCAAAATATGGCTCAATACTTTGAGGCCGAGAGCGATTAGAAATTGGGCGATCTTCAATCACGGTACGAAGAAATTCTTCGAGTACAACCAAGACCAACGAGTTTGAAAGGCAGGATCTACACTTACTCGGCCTATGACAATGAGAAATTCTATCGGTGGGAAGGTTGTGAATATCATCATTACATGTCACCATAGTTTTGATACATGTGGTGCTAGTGAATCATTTCTATAATGGTATGTCCCACCTTGTAAAAGCAAGCTGCTAGAAACCATGTGTGTAGGTGATTTTTGAGCAAAAAATCAGGATGAGCCATGGATTTCTTAGATTGTACTAATGGCTTCTATTCTAAGGTAGGGATGAACCGAATCTAAAGGAAACTGAAAGAATGACCTTGGCCTTTTAAAGGAGGCATTTATTCACTTTAGAAATGTGAAATGAAGAAAGCAGGAATATCAGCTTCAGCCAGGAAGATGGAAAGAAGCCCGGAAGGAAAAGGCTCCATGAAGTGTGATGATGTGAATCTTTGCCATGGAAGCCCATTGTGCATCAATTGTCCAGCCCAGCGTCATCCAGGAGAACACTATAAGTGCCCCTGTTGAAGGATTTGATGTCGAGAGCATGCCTTGTGCAGTGAATACAAGCACAACTCATGCCCATACGGTGGCTCCGTGCAATTCCCGATTGGAAGATCACTGATCTCCCTAGAAACCTAATCCCTATGTGTGCCCCACACAGTGCCAAACAGCAGGTTTGGTTCCTAAATCTCAACCTGACCATCATCATCCTCTTCTACGTTGTTCTTCCATAAATGATTTGTGAGCAAGGTGGTACGGCAATTTTTGTGGAAAGAACAAGGGATCATGATTAGCCTGAAAATTAATCTTTGTAGAAAGTACATTGAGCAAAGAATAGTGGGCTTGAGGCAGCAACCTTAATGAAGAATTGATAGCCTACAGTATTCAAATCTGATATCAACATACTGGTACAGGAGAGGAAGGTTCCTTCCAAGCATTTACCACAAATCGAAAAGGAGTCTATTGAGGTACTGAGTTAATCAGCGATTGAGGATAGATGAAGTGAAAGCTATCATCACTCTGAGGAGTGGAAAAGAATGAAACTGGCTGTGGTGCCATAGCTATTTGAAGAAGCATGCAAGGAAAAGATGTAGCCTGGAAAGGGTAATAATCAATGATGAGAGATCGTTGAAGAAAAGCATGCCCCCTGCCATTTCCCAACGACCAACTACTGAGGCAGAAAAAATCGGTTGATGAAGAGTATTAAACATTCTCTTTTGTAACATGATTAAATGGGTCCCAACTTATGCTAAGTTCTTAAGGGACTATACACAGTCAAGAAAAGTTCTGACAGTGAAAGAAAGCCTTCTATGAGCAAGTGGTGTCATAATCAGAGCAGATTTGATCAAATACTGGATCGAGGATCCCCACAATATCAGATAACACATTGGTGGGACTTGTGACCAAACCTTATTCAGATTTGGGGGCAGGTGTCAGCTTCCCTCTGCCATGCTAGGTGTATAAGCAATTGGGTTTGAGGGCTCCAGGAAGACCTACCAACAACATCACTTTATGTTTTGATAGATGGTGAAAATTCCTAAGGGAATAGTTAAGGATGTTGGTAGAATTGGACAAATTCTACCCGGTAGACTTTGTGAATTAACTTGATACGAATAATAGTGGGCTAATCATGTGCCAATTATCACGGGAAGACCATTTTATTGCTGCGATCACGATCATCAATGCGAAATGGATCATGCGACTCACATTTGGCAACATGACATTGGAGCTCCAATATTTTTCACTTGAGTAACAGCTAGCTAGTGGAAAATGGCAATCAAGGAATGATGAAGTTTGCTCAGTTATTTAGTAAATCTTGAAGGAAGCCAAATGTCATAAATTACTGAATTAATAGAGAAAATGTAAACGATTGGTGGAGGATTGAATCTTTAATCATCTGAGTCATGATAAACCAAAATCACCAGTGAAGAAAAATTAACAGATGGATAACATGGAAGATTACTTGACACAAGCCACTATCGGGGGTTATTAAGGGCTCCTCCTCCTTGACCCTCCATGAATCATCGATTGAAATTGAAATTTGGTTTGTTATCCCTTGAAACAGCTGGCTGAAATTTTTAGGTTTTTGTTTAATTGGTCAGATTTTATAGTATGCTATTTTTGGTAACTTTGCTTTTGGTAACTAATATTTTAATTTATTTTATCTTTATTCTTGGTTTATCTTAAAAATAATTATTATTTTTATTTTGTTTTTAATGCTAAATGCATTTTATTTTTTTTTATTCTTGGATGAATCAGGTTAGCGGGAATTAGCTATTGTGAAATTAGCTCATGATGACACCGGCTACCTCACGGCCTATAAAGGGAGGGAGGGGCCTCATTTCAGTCACTACCGGCCCCTAGCCCCTCTCCCGCCTGTTGTTGTGTCTGATTGCCCAAGCCAGGTCCCTTGCCTTGCTCCTCCGCACGGTGCCACGTCTGCGCCCCTGGCTGCGTGTGCGTGCGGGTGCTCTGCTCGACAGCCTTGGGCTGGCCATGTCTTGCCGATGGCCAGAGCGGTCCGGAGCCTTGGCGTGCTGGCCCCACGCCTGGCCGTGCCGTAGCCTGGGACGGCTGCCGGTCTGCAGCGTTGCACACGTGTCTTGTCCCGAGCCTCTACTGGCTGGCCGAGGCCGCCCAGTCGGCCCGGTGAAGCGCGCGCCCGATGCCTGCTCCAGGTAAATGGCTGCTGCGCCCTATGAACTCTCGTGCGGTTACATGAGTCCGCCACAGGGGTGGTTACCTCTTGGTTGGGTCAGATTTGAGCAGTGCTTCAGCGTTCGCGAGTGTCATTAACCCGGACCTTCATACGGATACGGCTGTGAGGCCCCATTTCCACTGGGAGCCTCGGGGATTCCGGAGTATCGGACTAGTTGGTCCTTCTCGGATTACCTCGGAGGGGCGACGTGGGAGGGCGGCCCTCGCGGGCCGGACATCAGGCTAGAAGTCGACATCGAGGCTGGGCCGTCACCTTCCGTGAGAAGCTCATATGCCCCATCCTCTAGGCCTGGGGATGGGCGTCCATTGTTCTGTTGGGACCAGTGGGGAATGTAGATCCTGTGAGAGACTGGCGGGAGTCATGTGATGTGTGCCAAACATTGAAACCGGTGACCGTGGATTGGAGGAACTCGATGAGGCGTCCGTCTCTGGCCCATTTATGACAAGTGCGATTTAATGTCGGTGCGTGCCGCCGGTTTACCACCGCGACTACCGAGAAGTCTTGGGAGTCGGCCCGAACTCAGATTCACCATTGAAAGCGATCAGGAATTACTCCTGTGCGGACATTTCGGTACGCATTGGGCTGCCAGCGGGCGTAGTCACGAAGATTCACGGTGGCCCGACCGCCGGCGAGGGAGTGGTCGGCGTGTGGGAGTACTGCAGTGGGACCCGGTGCTCGGGCGAAACGTCTCAGGATGCTTCCTGCGGACCACTGCTGCGGATGACTTGTTTCCGTTGCGCTTCGTCACGATGCGGGGAGCCATACCGAGGCCTGTCTGCCCGGGATCTGGAGGTTCCCCGAGTCCTGGCGAAGTCATGACACCGCCTGGCACACGCTGAGGATCAGGTCGCCGAGAGACCACATGGTTCGGTAGTTTTACCATTGTGTTAATGCGCTTGATGACCGGTCTGGAGCATGTTGAGATTCTGGGAGGGCCGCATTGAAGGAGGATGGTTGCCTGGATAACGTCTGGAGGCGATCGTGAAGCCATGCCGATCTCTTTTACGAACCCTCGGCCGGGATCAGGAGGGAGAATTCTGATGGATATCATGGGGGGACCTTCCCCGGTGAGATCTGTCGCCCGGGGTGGAGGTAGAGGTGGAAGGAGGCCAGGTTCATGATCCTCCACCTCCCTTGCCACAGGCCCCTACTTGACCTTGCCCGACCCTTCATCGTGCCCGACATTCTGGGAGCATGTTCGGGTCAGTTAGAGGAGCTCTTCTTTCACATGTCATGGATATTTGTCTGCGTACCTTGCTACACTGAGCGTGGTCAGTTCAGCGAGTTAGCTCTCGGCGGGGGCCACTAGAGCACAGCCATGCCGTAGCTTCTGCGTGTCGGCCACTGGGTCTCAACGAGCTACCATGAAGATCGATCCGTAGCGTGGAAGGCCTCTTGACATGCTAATAATGGTAGTAGCAACCGGATCTTGACACATCCATCTGCGAGGTGAGGTGGTCACCTCCCTTTCTCTAGCTTTCCTATCCATTGGGGCATGTTTATACTTTGGTTGAGAGGAAAAAGATAGGGAGTTAGGGAGTGTCTTCTATCATGTTTTATCTTGTTTTTAGCTTTGTCATTTGCCTACTCATTTTATATAGGATTCATGTAATAATAATAATAGTAGCGGTGATACTTTACTGATATGTTTAATATACTAATCATGTATTAGCCATTTTGATTATATCAGCTTTATAGCATTATTCTGGAGTTACTACACTTTGCAGAATCACTTTTGTTCTTTAGTGTTTACTCTTGCCTTTGGTTAGAAAATTGAAATACATGTATGTTACCTGTGATGAACAACTCCATTGCCTGATTATTTTTATGTCAATTGAGTTCAATTATATTGACCTTGAACGTTCCCCTTTAGCTAATTCACACCTTTGCACACAGTTGATAAGGTTTGAGAAGCTTTATACCTCTTTCACTTTGTGGCGAAGGCACCGAATCATGAAGTGACCCATAATAGGTTTCTGCGTTACCCGTGTATGAAGACCAATGTAGTCTTCAAACTGAAAAGAAAGAGAAAGAAAAGAATAAAAATTAAATGACGCTTTGCCTTGAAACACGAGAACACGAGTCTGAAGGGGTATATCAACAGCCTTTAAACTGATCACCTATTGTATTGGTTGGGAGTCATCGACTTGAGTCTTACTTTACGGGTGGATGGAGTAAGATTTAAATATTTGTGGTCGCAATTCTCGAAAGTCTCATTCAGGAAGTGGGGTGACACCATGAGGTTGTGGTCAAGTGATCCTTGCAGAAACTAATACTGGCCTTGACGGTTGGAGTCATCAGGTGGTTAGTTACCTGGACTTTGATGAAGTGAGTTTTTAGCATTTGCTGCCAGGCACAGGTAAGAAATAAACAGAATTATGACTGGTCTATTAGGGTTAGGTCTCAGCGGTTTAAAAGGCCATGGCGATGCTAGTGGTTGGAAGCGAAGACCTTTGCAATTTAGTATTGGCTCCAAGCTGGTTACTTTAGGAACAGATGGTTTGGTGGAAGTTGGGTTGTGACTTCCATGGAACCGATGTTGCCTTAAGCTATTTCTTGGTTTTTGTTCTTTCATCATAGGTTTACGTGCGGGAACATAATTGTTCATTTAAGGTAAAGCCTATCATTGCCCTTTGAACCGTATACACTCTTTGGCAAAAGCTTCCGCAGCCTGCATGCCTTTATTGTTTTAAACATTGTAAGGAGACACTGGCAGTGTGCCAGTTGGGGGTGATTAGTGCCACAAAAAAGTGCTATTTTAAGTCTATTCAAGGAAGTGGTTTTGGTGCTTTTCGCACTAATCTATGGTGACCAATTAACATGTGCGAGGTCACTTAGTACCACTGATTCATTTGAGTTTGTTTTTGGTAATTTCTGGGTTTTGCGTGCCTCGGCGTGTTCAAGTCGATGTCATTCACGTCTGGTCTTGAATCTTTGATTCATAGTGAACTGCCAGCAAAAATGAAGAAATGTGAAGTGGAATTGATGAAAGGACCAGTACGGTGTAAAAGCGAGGAGGAAACCAGTTTAAGTATTATGCATTCTTGAAATTTAGCGAGGATTACAAAGCCGCAATCATAAGCGAAAATTCGCAATCTAAAAATTTAGCTAACTTTAGTAGTGCATTCATTGCGAAAATTTTGATTTTGCTGCTCTTGTGATTTTCCTTCAGCTTAGCGAAATTTCTCTAACATGGCGAAATTTTACACGCTATGCCGCCCGAAATTCCATATACCGCGAAATTCGCCCCCGTATTTTTATGTTTTTGATTCCAAACGACCCGCGTTTGATTAATTACCATTTTTATCCCTATTGTAATTTCATATTTTAGGCCTTTTTGTCATTTAACACATAGGGGTTGACTATATAAGCTCCCACTACAACTTTTGTAGCCTAACCATTTTGTATTCTAGCTTTCCGGCTTTTCATTTGGTTTTATTTTGCTCTCTTCTCTCTCTCTCTCTTTCTCTCGTTTTCTAGGCTGCCAAACACACCTTGAGGATGACAACTCAAGGATGCTTGGCTAAACCTCTAAAGCGAAGAGGAGGGGTTGCTATGTAACTTTAGTTTTACCAGACTCTATGGAGGTTATTCTCATCTTTAAATGATGCAGTCTTGCATTTATGGTTCAAACTTTCCAAACTAGGAGTTTTAATACATTTAATGTCTTCTTTTGGTCAATACTTGTCATGCTTTAGGGTTAGGTGGGTTCTGCCCAATGGTAGATACAGCCGACGATGCTAGATATCATTACAAACCATTGAAATAGGGTTAAATCTCCCAGGGTTTCTATTATTTTAGGACGTTGTGAATGCTTAGTATTTGATTGAACTGAATAGGAGTAGTTCTAGGGTTAGGTTTCAAAGCTAAACAAGATCGATTCGGCTTTGACTATATCATTTGCCCACTTATAAATAATCAGAGACACCTTATGCTCCATTTTGTATCAGGCGCATAGTGACTTAATACTTCAAGGTTTTATTCACCTCAGTTTGAAGCTATTTCCGGTTATCCGGGTGAGCGACCCGACTCCTGTTTAGCGAATCCAAAAATCCAAACAAAAGTCTCACCATTTCAAACATTAATCGAATCGTTAGGTGGGATGAAAATAACCGTCGTGTTGACCTGACCGCTATCTTGGTAACCGCTCGGCGGTAGGTATAAGCTTCATCGTATTTATTAATTTAGGATCGCCTCGTGGCCCCGCGCGATCCTGCGGTGAGTCTGGCATCGCGGCTGAGGCCATAGGTATTGTGCGCGTGCCATAAATTTCGTTTGGCTCGCTGACGCTGTTGAGTCCGCGCTACGTTTGAATCTTGTTCGAACAATGTTCCATGACCTTACTGCCTTTATTAAAGGTTTTAAAAAATAAATAAATAAAATAAAATGAAATAAAATAAAATAATTTTTTTTTTTTTGTCAAATATGATTCATGGAATTGTTGTCTTTGCATTACCTATAGATACCATGGACATAGTGTATAAAATTTTACGTGTATATGAATGAGTGTCTCGAGTGTGTTCACACCTTATAGATCTTTGCATTAAAAACAACTTGCCATTTGACATGTGTAGATGGCTGATCGAGGGCGAGGGCGTTGAGGTTGTGTCCCGCGAGATGCGAGTCGGGCACCGCCGTGTTGAAGCTGGGATGCTGTGTGATGAAGTCGTAGGGATTCGGTCGCCGCTATCTCGCTACGGGGCATGTCTGATAGTGAGCCATGTGTGAGTCAAGCGACCATCGGCGTTTAAGAAAGCACATTATCCTCCATTGACCATAGAAGGAGAAATAGATGACATACGAGGCATCCAAGATATGGGTGCTGGTACTAAAATGAAGGAACATCCATCTTCTTCCAACTAGGAAATAAGCGAAGACTTACGACGTTTCCCCGGGATCTCAATAGCGGGGCTAAGGTTATCGGGACCAAGGCAGGGATGGGGCATTGAGTCGGGCTGGGGCGGGGAGTGATATGTTGCTCTCAGCCAGTGGCTGGACACTTTAAACGGGATTGCTCACGGGAGGGGCGGGAATCCCCCAGGTCATGGGACACCTGGGTTAATCATGAGGCCAGACGAGGTTAAGGTTACAGAGTCAAAAAATTTGTGAGATGGTGTGCTACCATTGCCAGCAGCCCGGACATATGAGGAGGGATTGCCCCCAAAGACAAGGATCCCAGGGTTTTGGGACAGCGTAGTCCCAATCAGCGGTGGGATAGGAGAGGATACAATATATTCCTCCACTTGGCGATGCAGGGCGGTGCGTGCGTAGTTTCGAGGATTTGCGCGGCACCTCGTTATGGCAGGCCGAGAGGCGGGTTGTAAGGTCGGTGGGGGCGAGGCCTACGGGGGCGGACGTCGAGGGGTTGGGGCGTGTCACGCTATCACATCACCGGTGAGTCGACGAGATCGACGATTATCACGAGTGCGTTTTGCTATCTGCCGCCATAGGCAGGTGTTATTGTGATTACGGGTGCTTGGCGTTCATTCATTCTTTGCATCGGTTGTGATAGATTGAGCAAAGGTTGAGGCCTTGGAGGAACGCTGTATGTTGAGGTTCTCCACAGGATTGAGGGCGAGGATAGGGATGATATGTCATGGTTGGAGTTGAGATCTGGGGATTCTACTCTGTGGACTTGAGGTCATAGGCTGTATCTCGGAGTTCGGCGTCATCACGGGATGGATTGTTTTGCCGACTTACAGTGGAAGTGTCGGGATTATGGCGTAGGAGGTTCGGCTACGGGACGTGGCTCGTGTTTATTTGGGGGGAACAAACATGATATTTTGCCCCAGAGACGATGTGCGACCCCGAGTGTCGGGGGCAGTTGGTGGCTAGCAAGCCTTATGAGGGCAGGTGGCCGGACTTAGATCTGCCCCTCGGCTTGAGTAAATCTGAGGATGTTACGGATGAGGTACGGATTGCCTCCAGGGTTGTGAACTTTGATCAGACACCACTGGTACTTCACCTGTCTCTATGACTCATGGGATGGCACTAGTTGAAGGTTGAAGGAACCCGGATCACAATTGCCCAAAAATTATATTATTACAGACCTATTTTAATAGGTTTGGCCCTTTTGTGTACTAATTATTGTAGTAACAATTTACATATTAAGGTCCCTATTCAACGATGCGCATTTTATGGCAATTTTGGAGTTTTTGTGAGATTGTCATGCCAAAGTGTTGAGTCGATCAAACCTGAAGAATTCGAGTCAAACTCAACATATGATTAGAGGCTAAGAGGAAAGAAGAAGAAAGAAATTACAGAAAAAAATGAAGCCGGAAGAAAATGGAAGAGAAGCGTGAGCATTGGCCAGTAGACGATGTACTTGAGGAGAAAGCGGACTTTTCGCTGACTATGAAATTCCTTGTTCCTAGCGAAATTTTGCATTTTTCGCTACTCACAAGAATTCGCTAACCAGCGAAATGCCTTATTCATATGAAATTTCATGTTTTAGCTACTCTCCTGAGGCCCAAATCAAGCTATTGAGTTTATCTATCATCAAATCATCATTGCCCTAGCGAAATTTTGCATTTGCTATCTCTTGGTGATTTCGCTAACTAGCGAGATTTTGAGCTGAGCGAAATCCTTGCCTTGTCATGCTTTGTAGTGTGCCAACCCGACTTCATTTTTTGGTGTATTACTCCCTTGTCCTTGAATTTAGCCAAAATGTTAGGCTTTCTTGTATTTTTCACACATTTGGGTTGGCTATATCAGCCACCTTATAAGTTTGTAACCCTAACTTTAATCTTTGAGTAAATATCTTCATGACTTTCATTTTCTTTTCGGTTTTCTCTCTTACTCTCTCCTCTTTCTCTCCACCTCTTGGTTTATGACACCCTCCAAGGATAAACAACTTGAGATGGCGACTAAAACCACTTCCTTCTTGAAGTAAAAAGGCTCTTTGGGGGTGAGATCTTTAGGTTCTTTAGTGGTTCCCCTTGCTTTTCATGCAACAGTTTTGTCATTTTGGTTCCCGAATCTTCAACTCTAGGTTTTTAGCTTTTTGATTTACTTTCTTAGGCCAATACTTGGCAAGCTTTTAGGGTTTAGTGTATTCTTAGCTTTAGATACACTAATATCCATTAGTTTCCCTTTACGAGCCACTGAGGTAGGTTAAGGGGTTAGGGTTTCAAACTGATAGTTGCATAACATTGAATGTTATTGATTTGTGCTCTTATGCTTTAGAATCCGATTGCATATTGAGTGAGAGATGCTGTGTGGTTCTTTAGATGGTCTTTCTGAGCCTCTAAAATGATATTTATATGTTAGTGTTTCTCAAATTAGGGTTGCATAACATTTAATGTTATTGATTTGTGATACTCTCCATGCTTTAGGATACAGTGCACAAGTGAGAGATGCACTCTTGTTCTTTAGATGGTCTTTACGACCTGCGAGATGATATTGAATGTTAGGGTTTCAAGCGATAAAGTACGACAAGCGCATCTTTGCACAGTATTGTGACTGAATAGGAGTTGTTTCAAGGGTGAGGTTTGCTAGTTAAACATAGATCAGGTTATGCCATGGACCTTCTCTGGGTTGCTTGTCATAGCGAGGAAATTAACAGGGACCTCTCGGAGTTAACTGGGACCTTAAACACAATTATTTGATATTGAGGTTCTTTTTCTTATTTTTCTTCATTTTATTTTCAGTTGCAAACCATCCACTTCTGTTTTAACCAAACCCCAAAATCAATTTAATTCACCGGAGTTTGATTTCATTGAATCATTTGTGCAGAAGAAAACCCATCCACGTGTTCGACCCTAGACCGCTATCTTTGCGGTAGCTTGACTACGCGATGGGAGAACTACGGATACAAATTTGTTGACTCAGCGCTCACCTAAAATTGTACGAATCAAATGGCGGTTAAGTGATGGTGCCTTAGTGCAGTATTGGTGTGGAACACTTGTGATTCTCATCACAGAATCTTGAGTGAATTTCCTTTTATCTTTTCTTTGTCGGTTTCTTTTCATTTCGCATATAAAAAAAAAAAAAAAAAGTTGTTCACGGGGCTGTTTTTGGGTTGCCACCTTCTGTACGGGAATCCATTTGATGGATCAAAAATTACGAAGGCAAGCATTCGGTTCGGGTGCATTGGGAAAATTGGCGAGAGAAAATGGAACCCCACATGGCAATCTGATCGAGGAGAGTAACTAGGGCATATATGACAATGAGGGACTATAGGAACCTTGCATGTGAAAATCAGCAACCATTGGCAAGAAATCCAAATCGAATAGGTCTATGAGGGACTATAGAGACCAATGGATGGAAGTGCACCGAATCTATAGTGTTCCTCAGTTATGCCTCTGAACCTCTTTATTATGCCCCCATTTCTCGTGACAACAACCACCACCCTTATCCTGTTGAACAAACATCCACAAATTTGAAGCGAGCAAGTGGACAATTTCGTAGAGGATAATAGGAAGTGAATGTTGACCGGTACTAGGGAAATTGAGACGGTGGAGGGCTCCACGAGACAAGAGGTGGATGGGTTCAAAGTGAAATTGATCGAAAATTGGACATCACTTGCGAATCCATCTCAAAGCTCAGATCAGTTTTGTTCAGAGGAAAGAAAATCGAAGGATGAGAGCTTGGCGACGTAATGGCGGAGGACCCGGTGTAGTTCTTGACCCACACCATGAACTTATAGAGGATTTTATTGAATTATCTGAAGGATTGGATGAATCCTCAGATATGTGTGATGTTGTTTTTCCAAGGGAGAACCAAGAAGGAATCACTGCTCTGTTGACTGAGAAGAGCAGTGGATATGAAACAGTGGAAGGGACCCAAAGCCCGTCACATTCAACGAACCCGTAGATTTGGACACCGCGCCCGCGCCCGAATGCCAAATACCCGCACCAGTAGCCCTTGAGTTGACCAAGTATATATTCTACGCTACTGCACCACAGCCCACACCCAACAAAATCAACACATCGGCTTTTGCTCCCTAACCATAAGTCCGACCCATCTTTGCATGCCATGCGAGAACTTTAGGAAATTAGTGGCCATTACCTGAGCTTTGCCATACATCAAAGATGTGGCCTTACCATTGCATGGCACCGTGATGGTTGGTTCGGGTGCGGGTTCGAGTTTGGAGCACCGGACCTAGGCATTTTCCCAAACACTCCCCCGATTTTTGTTTAATTTTTTCTTGTTTTGTTTTATCTTATTTTTAGTTAATTTATGTTTTAAATTAATTTTGCTTTTACACCAATCTTTCCTAATTTTTCTTGTGTTAATTTTTGCGATTTGTGTGCAAATTTTGAAGCATAAATGCAAATTTGAGAAACACGGAATGAAGAAATCAACAACTAGGAGCGTGAGAACTTTTATGACCATTGCGAAAATTTCGCAATTGTAGCGAAATCAAGAAAATTCGCTATATAGCGAAAATTGGGCAAAAATTTCGCTAGCTAGCGAAATTTCGCTAACAAATGAATTGTGTGAGTAGCCAAATGCAAAATTTAGGAAGCAGTGTCTACTTGAAAATTCTTGTGTCTAAGCGAAAATTGAAAATTTCGCTAAGATTACTGAAATTTTCGCAATCTGTGAAAATCCCCACCAGTTTGACCTCGATTTTGTTTCGCGCACCAACTTTTTCATCAGAACTGGTTTTAAAGCGTTCTTGAATGTAGTTGGAAATCTTGAGTGTAGAATCCAAATATGGCCAGAAAGAACATTTTGAATTTTTTTTTGTGAAAGTGTAATTTAAAAGCGGTCAATGGTCACTTTTTCCTCTCTTTTCTTCTCCTAACTTGTTTTTATTTGAAGCCCCAAACGGAGTGAATAAGGTGTTGATGGAAAGCTTGTGAGGTCTCTATCAGCAATGATCACATATTGTCATGGGTAACACTTCCTTCTCTAATTTTCCATTAGGAGCCATTCGGACAAGAGATGTTTGGGTTGGGGGGAGGTAGTAAAGGAAATGGATTTTGTTATGTTTTGTTATCATTTGTTCAAGCCCATTTTGTGATGTTTAGTGGCTTGTTGGGTTCCTTTTCTATAAAGTTTGAGTATCTGAAAACGACTTACTTTTTCAAAATTTGGACTATAGTTTTGTAACCAAACTTTTTGTGGTTTGCTGACTTGTGTTTGAAAAATTTGAAGCTTTGTCAATTCTATTGATGATAGATTGGTTATGCTTAGTTAGTGAATGATTAGTTGAATTCTTATTGATTTCGACCTTTTCTTCCACCTTTAGCTAACCACACACAAAGCACATTAGATTTCATTGATGGGCTAAAAGCTATTCAACCTCCTTTATTTTGCATAACCTACCTAGTTTATTGTAGCCTTTAATAGGTTAAGGACCTCTGTGGAAAAAGAAAAAGAAGAAAAGAAAAAGAAATGAAAAAGGAAAAGAAAAAGAAAAGAAAAGAATAAAGTGCGATGCTTTGCCTTGAAGCAGAGCACGGAGTCAGAAATTTATATGTGAACCTTTAAAGCCGGTGCCTAAACCTTCCTTTGGTTGGGAGTCAGGCTTTTGTGTTCGTTACATGGGTGGATGGGTGGAGTTTAGCAAGTTGTAGTCTTGAGTCTGAATCATTCAGTCGAGGTGAAACACGAAGAGTTTAATGGTGAAAGATCCTTATGACTTAGTGCCTAAACTTAACAATTGGTTGAAGTCATCGGTGGACCCCCGTTACACGGACTTTGATGAAGTCGAGTTTTTAGCATTGCACCCTACAACACAAAAAGAATTGTGGAATAAGAGGTGGGTCTTACGTCCCCATTTAGGTTGGTTAGCATGTGCTAGGTCGTGGTAGTAAGCTAGGTTGGGAGAGTGCGGTTTAGCGGTTTATTGTTGAGCTAATCAAATAAACACTTAGATTTTGGTGGAAGTTTCTAGTTGATTCAGCGAGATGGAGACTCTTTTGACCTGATTTGTATGGTATTTATTCTTTCATGATAGTTATTGAACCACGACTTTGATGATTCTTACTTAGGGTTAGGCGTACTTCTTCCTGACCTTTTGAACTACAACCTTTTTGCACGTAATTTTGTTATCTTTTGTATGCTCTTTCTTTACGTCTTTCATTGCTACGGGACTAGTAATGTGTCGGTTGGGGGGTGTGATTAGGTGCCCCCAGTCTTTATTTTGAACCACATTTTTAATAGGTTTGAGCGCTTTTTGTGTGTACTAATTGTTGTAATTAACCAATTTACATATTAAGGTCTCTTATTCCACTGATCGCATTTTATGGCAATTTTGCAGTTTTGTGAGATAATCATGCCAAAAGTGTTGAGTCGATCCAAGCCGCGAAGAGGTGGGAGTCAAACTCGACATCATAGATCCCGGGGCCCCAGGAAAGAAGAGAAGAAAAGTGAAGAAAAATGAAGCGGGGAAGAAAATGGAAGAGAAGCGGCCCGGGAGCAGGTGGCCCGATGGAGCGGTGGCGCGGGAGCTTGGACTTTCCCGGCTGGGCTAGCGAAATTCAGCGTTCCTATTGAAATTTTTGCATTTAAACTACTCCATAATTTAATGGCTTAATGAAATGCTGCTGATTCTTAGCGAATTTCATGTTTCGCTACTCACACAAATTACGGTAGCTAGCGAATTTCGTATTGCTTAATCACCATTGCCTAAGCGAGAATTTTGCATTTTTATTGTCTTGATAGTTTAACAACTACTTGAAATTTTGAGCATTAGCGGAAATCAACACTGCTGTCATGCTTTTGTAATTAATGCCAGCAGGCTTCATTTTTTTGGTGTATTACTCCCTTGTCCAGCAGATTTAGCCAAAATGTTAGGCTTTCTTGTATTTTCACACATTTAAGTTTGGCTATAAGCCACCTTATAGGATTTAACTACTAACTTTAATCTTTTCGAGTAAATATCTTGCGGCTTTCATTTTTTCTTTTCAGTTTCTCTCTTCTCTCTCCTCTTTCTCTCCCTTTCTTGGTTTTGCAGAGCACCTCGAGGATGACAACGGGAGGATGAGCGGCTAAAACCACTTCATGCTTGAAGTAAAGAGGCTGGCTGGGGTGAGATCTTTGGAGTTCTTTGCGTGGTTTGCGCATGCAACCGAGGTTTTGTCATTTTTGGTTCCCGAATCTTGACTCTAGGTTTTAGCTTTTTGATTTACTTTCTTAGGCGATACTTGTGACTTTTAGGGTTTAGTGTATTCTTAGCTTTAGATACACTAATATCCATTAGTTTCCCTTCCCGAGCCAGGTGGTTAAGGGGTTAGGGTTTCAAGCCCGATAGTTGCATAACATTGAATGTTATTGATTTGTGATACTCTCCGCTTTAGAATCCGGTGCATATTAGTGAGAGATGTCTTTGTGGTTCTTTAGATAGTCTTTACGAGCCCTCTAAATGATATTTATGGTAGTGTTTCTCAAATTAGGGTTGCATAGCATTTAATGTATGATTTGTGATACTCTCCATGCTTTGGGATCACAGTGCATAATTAATAGTGATAGATATCTTGCATTGTTCTTTAGATGGTCTTCTGAGCCTGCGAGATGATATTGAATGTTAGGGTTTCAAACGATAAGGGGCCATAGCTGCTGCATCTTCACGCGTATTGGCTGAATAGGAGTGTTTGAGGGTGAGGTTCTTGGTTAAACATAGATCAGGTTATGTCATGGACTATAGGTGCTTGTCATAGCAGCGAGGAAATTAACAGGGACCTCTCGGTGACAACCTAGGACCTTAAACCTAATTATTTGATAGCCCCGAGTTCTTTTTCTTATTTTTTCTTCATTTTATTTTCAGTTACAAACCATCACTTCTGTTTTAACGAACCCCAAAATCAATTTAATTCACGAGTTTAGTTCATTCAAATCATTTATGCGAAAAAAACCCATCACATGTTCAGCCCTAGACGGCTATCTTGCATTAGCTTGACTACGTGATAGGGAAAACTACGAGATACAAATTTTGTTGATTAAAGCTCACCACTAAGTGTACGAATCAAACTGAGTCAGTACAGAAATTTCTTAGACAAGGGGTTCATTAAATAGGAACACTTCACCATGAGGAGCTGAGTCCTACATTTGCGAAGAAGAAGGACAAGACCCTTGATTGTGCATTGATTCACGGGTGGTTAAGCGGTTCACGATCAGAATCGGTACCCTTCTTGGGGATTGATGACTTGTTTGATCGAATTTGAGAGAGTCTGAGTCCTCCAGATAGACCATGCTGGTTACCATCGGTGAGGGTTAGGGAGAGTGAGTATCCACAAGAGCGACATTGCAGGGCCAGCGTTATAGGCCCTTTGAGTTCTGATGGTACGCTGGATTGGCCAGTGCGATGGCACATTCATGGACCTCATGCATGAGTTTGTTGACCTATCCGATCGGTTGTTTTAGTGCCGTGGATGACATTTTATCTACTCCCGATCGAGTGGGAGCATGAGGATCGCGGGATCGTTTCACGAGTTGTTGAGAGATCGCCAGTATGCCTTGGTCGGTAAGTGCTAGTTTGGCTTCTTGGTGAGATTTTGGGTTACTGGTGTCGACATCGGTCGGTAATCAATGAACCGGAGAAGGTCGAAGTCGTGATGAGTTGGGAGAGGCCGAAGTCAGTCTTCAAGATACGTAGTTTCTTGGGATTGGTCGGGTATTACAGGAGATTCATTGAGGATTTCTCCCAATTAGAAGCACCTATGTGAGATTGACCGAGAGCAGTCGGGATTTGATTGGGATGACGGTGCGAGGAGAACGTCAAGGGAGTTGAAGAGAGGCTAAGCTCTTTGCTCCCTATCTTGATAGTCTGGACGGGGTACCACGGTGTATTGTGATGCCTCGAGGCGGGCAGGATGTGTTTTGATGCGTCGGGGAGTGGTAACATGGTTCCGTCAGGTTGAAGAATCGTGGCGAGTACCCGCACGACATGGAGTTGGCGGCCGTAGTCTTCGTCTTAATGATTTGGCGCCACTATTTATATGGCGAACAGTTCGAGGTGTACTCAGACTATAAAAGTCTGAAGTATATTTTCACGCAGTGGGACCTCAATATGAGGCAATGTAGATGGATGGAGTTCCTAAAGGACTATGACTTCACTTTGCATTACCACCTTGGTAAAGAAGAAGCGAATGTAATTAGGCTGATGCACTCAGTCGGAAGTCAAGGAAGCATTGGCTAGTATAGCTTCCCGGGAATGGCGGATGCTTGAGACTATGGGACAGTTTGGGCTTCAGTACCGTGAGCAGGCTCAAGGTACGTTGGGGAGTTTAGTGGCTACACCATCTCTATTGAAGCGGAGTGATTGGAGTCCCGAGCGAATTGTGAGATAGTGTCCATCGGGGGCCAAGATGCAGTCGGATTATAGGTGTGAGGGTTGGATGGAGTCACGCAAATGGTAGTCTTCGGTATAAAGGATGGGTAGTGGTTCCCCAGTTGACCGATTTGAGAGAGGAGATCCTCAAGGAATTTCATTGCTCTCGATTTTCTATGCATCCAGGTGGCATGAAGATGTACCAGGATCTTCGTCGTCAGTAATATTGAAGTGGAATGAAGAGACACGTAGGGGACTTTGTTCGACGATATCTCACGTGTTAGTAGGTTAAGGCTGAGCACTAGAAGCCAGCAGGGCTACTTCAGCCATTGGAGGTGGCTAAGTAGAAGTGGGAGCACGTCACGATGGATTTTGTGACCCACTTGCCCACGAGACAACGCAGGACGGGATGCGGTATGGGGTGATAGTGGGCCGTCACGAAGTCGGCACATTTTCTAGCCATGCGAATGACGCTACGTGGAAGATTCTTAGGTTGTACAATCGAGAGGTGATTGACTACGCGTTACCGGTGTCCATGGTGTCGGACGAGACCCCAGGTTCTGGCGCACTTTTGGAAGAGTTCAGGCTA
Organism: Tetrastigma voinierianum; assembly: GCA_016808115.1. NCBI lineage: Eukaryota > Viridiplantae > Streptophyta > Magnoliopsida > Vitales > Vitaceae > Tetrastigma > Tetrastigma voinierianum. The sequence continues at coordinate 57,255 of JAEQBH010005660.1, forward strand.
TGGGTACGCGGCTGACCATAGTGACTTTCCACCGCAGACGGATGGTCGATTAGAGAGGACCATACGGTGTTAGAGGGACATCTTTGCGGCATAATCTGGATCATAAGGGTAGTTGGGAAGAGCATTTGCCCTTGAACGACAAAAGTTATCAAGTGGTATACAAATGGCACCATATGAGGCATTGTATGGGAGGCCATGAATCACATTATCTTGGATCGAGTGGGAGAGAGCTCCATTGCGGTCACGATCGATTAGAGACACCTTCGAGAAGGTGAGCTTGATCTGACAGCTTCTTCTCCACATTTCAGGCCGTGAAGAATTTATCGCGTGTCTGACGTCGACCACTTAGAAGTTTGAGGTTGGAATCACGTCTTCTTGGTGATGCTGAGAGGAGTGGTCGGGTTAATGGCCTTGGGAAGGCCCATCGGGGTTCATTAGGCCCCTTGAGATACTCGAGAGGGTAGGCCTTATAAGCGTCTTAGGTGGCTTTACAGCGACGTATCGGTGTCCGTAGAGGTATTCCGCGTCTCCATGCTCGGGGTGAGCCGAGATCATTTCATGTAGTGGATTGGGGTGAGATTGAGGTCCCGACACGAATGGGACCTTCGAGGAGGACCGGTGTGCGTTATGGATAAGCGGGATCGGGGTTTGCTAGCCAGACCTTGAAATTTAGTGAGGGTCTTTATGGCGGCAGGTGGAGTGGAGAAGTCGACGTGGGAGCCGCGAGGACACGATGCGGGCCACCATCCGCTGCTTGTTTAGGGATGAAAGTATGTGGTTTAGTCATTTTAATGGCAAATGACTAGTTTGCAATGCATGGTATGGTGCGTTGCATATGCATGAGATTAGTTGTGAATGCGAATTTGGAATAATTTCTTTTTAAGGAGGAGAATGTAAAACCCAAGAAAAATTTCTAATTTTAAAAATGAGTAAAATAGTAATTTCGGTCAAAATCCAAAATTTTTGAATCTCGGATGGCCGAAAGCCAGAGGACTTCAGTTGGAATCATCTCGCGAAATCTAGCTACCATTCGAATTTGATTTGAATTCGAAACGTCGAAATTTCACGTTTTTACAGGAGCCTTGAAATTAATACAGTGTCGTATGGCGGTTTATAAAAAGACATGTGATGTGACAAAGTCACCTCACTACTGAAATCTTGTGTGACACGTGTTGCATGATTAGTGAGAGGATGGGAGATGAATGGCTTAGATTAAGCCCGAGTGGCCCGAAAAGTACATTAAGTCACTTGAAGGAATGAGGATGGAATTAATTAAAAGATTCAAATAAATAATACAACTCCATGCTTCTCCATTGAAATTTCTTTGGAAAAGCGTCACGATGAGGTCAATGGAGGCCAGTTTTAGAGAAGAAGTGACTTCTTTCTAGATTTCCACGGCGTTTCGGGCCGTCGGTTCTCCTCGGAAGCGAAGCCGAGAGTTGTTACACGGCGAGGGGGCTACGTGTGGGCACGCCGATTTTGTGGAGTTCAAACAACTCAAGAGGTGGGGATCTTTTCTACTTTTTGTTTATTCTTTGGCTAAGAGCCATTTTTTAATGGATGGGGATTTACATTGAGGCTTGGATGGTCGTGTTTCGATCTGAAATCTTTGAGCAGGAGTGGAGAACATCTGTGTGTGGCGTGAGCGATCTCAGAGCCTAGGGGTTTCCTTGTTCCTTGATTTGTTGTGTGATTTTTGTGTTGTTGGGTGATTAGTAGTTCTTAGATTGTTATTAGCCAGTGTGAGCTAATTTTGGTGGTAATGATTGTGAATTGAATAACCTTGAATTATGTGAATAAATTTTGTTAATATATACATGTAAAATATATTAGCATGAATATTTTGGAAATGTATAATGCATTCCATATGCCTTAGGGGCACCTAGATGGTAGTGTGAGTGCATGACATGAAAGAAATTAAGAGAGTAAAAATGACGATTTGTGAAAGGAATTTGAGGAAGAAGATTTTCCGAAGAATTCCTTGGAGAGTGATCCCGACCAATTCATCTGAGAAGCGGACGTAGTTGAAAAATGATCGGCAATTAAGCCTCGGAGGGTAGTCGATATATTCTGCAGGGAAATTCGGTATGGATTTTTCGAGGACAAAAACTTTGTTTTGAAAGCGTATTTTAACTCGCATTTGGCTTGGGCATGTGTGAAATTCGGTGGGCTCGAGACATGGGATTAGGCGTGTAGACATTAGTAGGATCATTTATTTTCTTGAGTGTGATTGTTTGCCATGACATGTGCGCCCAGGTGAGAGTAACTATGAAATTATCATTCACTAGGCATTGCTTTCGCCACTGTCGGTGGATCATTATTCGAATACGGGAGACGGCTCACTAGAGGCCGCGTTTAGAAGAAGCCGGATTGTAACTTGGTATTCATTATGTATAACATATATTAGGAAATTGTAAATATTTAATATATGTTTGAATTAAGAGTGACTTATTAACTCTTGAACCATAATATAGTTGGTTGGACATGTTATATTTTGGGTAGAGTTCCGTGAGACTCTCGATTTTCGTAAAGTGGTGTCGGGTTGCAACATCACGAGTATTCATGAGTTGACGGGTTGTCGGACCCCCAGAAATGGGGGGCGTCACAGTGTGTGTGTATGGTTATAATCATTCATCATTCTTAGTGAATTGATGGTGAGCTCAGCACCTTGGACTACGTCCAATGGAGTATCACGGTTTCATGGCATAATATATATATACACGTGTGTTGGGCACAACAAGTAGGGATAAGATCCCCCTACTTAGATTAAGAACCTAGTAGTTCACGGTTATACATGATCTTCGTCGATGGCTTCGTAAAAATAACTTAGAAAGGTGTGGCATCCTGTGGTGAGAACCGAGAAATCATTATTTTTAATCCATAAACACATGGGATTTGATTAAATCAAATGGACATTGGATAATATATCCAATAGAGTTTTGTTTATAAAACAAAAAATATTTTTTGAAAAAGGTCATTGAACTGAAACACAATGCGAGTTTTCCCTTAGCATCAGCATGTGAAAGAGTCGATGAGGAATCGGAACATGGGCATGATGGGTCTCCATCTCATTTTCATGGCATGTGGATTGCATTTAGAAATTAAGAAATATTCTTCATACGAATGTTGATGTATTATTGTGTGAACATGACACTTGTATGGTACTTGGGTGGGAGTAGCCCTTGTAGGAGTTATCCTTCTTGGGCATTGCTCACCCCCATCGTGGAGACCCCCTTTTGGGTGCGGGTTATTCTGGCGGCTGACCCTGCGTGGACCGCAGGTGTGAAGAAAGTTGAACTGTGGCTTTGAGAAACCTTTTTGTAGGTAACTAGATTTTACATGTAATATTTTGTATATAAGAGAGTTGTACCTCGAACTCTTATGAAATATTTTGATAAATTGTATATTTTTCTAAAATATATATGCATAGATGATCTGTAAAATGGAACATGATACGGTGGTATCAAGATGTCTGATACCACAATTATTACGTGTGTGTTGACGGGTTGTCAACGGGACCCCGAAACGACCATAGATAATAAGTGCTGGATGTAATATAAAATCATAGAGTCAAACCTTTCCACCAAGGACTAAGCCGTGGGTTGAATTTTAACTCATTTGATGTTAAAGCCAGTCATTATATTTCTCTATTAGGAAATATACATATATTCTATCGTACCAAGGTAGAGAAGAAAATTAGTATATTAAAACATAGATTTATTTCAACTTTCTATTTGCGTGGATTTTGTTACCAAATGTGGAGTAAGACCACATTTTTACATATGCCTTCTTATAGATTTAGGTCAACATTCTTGATATGTTCCTCTCCTTTTGTCAATCAGATGTATGGGGCTTGAATTTCTTATACGAGGCGAGGGGATAAACCAAAGTCTCAAATCTACATACCTACTTTTACCACATTACGACAACAATTATCATCTAAGTCTTGGATGGATGAAATATGTTTATAAATTTATGTCTGAATTTGTTTCACAACCATTAAGCATTTAACCACCTAATTATAGAAACCAACCAGGCTGGGAGGTAGGATTTCACCAAACCATAGAACCTTATTATTCTGTTCCATGGATCCGTGTTCATGCATAGATCCACCGTATTGCAAATAAGGAAAAAGGACACCATCATTGCGGAATCCACATCGCTAACCTCGCCATCTTATTAATTATTTCAGCTCAGTATTCTCTTCCTTAATTGTTTCTTAGAATGACTTGAGAATAGATCTATGGAGTGAGTGCATATTCACATCCCATGCGTGTGTGTGTGTGTATATATATAGAAAGGGGTGAAGAGAGGAACGAAATAATACTTTTGATATTGCATTACATTTATTTACCTAATGGAAGTTTTATTTTAATTTTATTTAATGTAGATAGTAAATGAGAAACATTTTTTAGTATGATAGATAGTAAAAGGAAGAAACATTATGATGATCCAAAAAAAGCCTAATAGGGTTTAACACACTTTCAAACTTTTCCTATTTTACATTATTTTGAGAATCATTCTTTGGAATAATTATATTTACATTGTAATTGCTATTAACAATCTTTTTCATTTGTACCAAGCTTACAACCTTTTAATTGTACAATAGTAAGAATTATAATAAAATATGATTTATGTTGGATTTGACAAATACTACCAAATCATATTATCACTATTGTAACATGCCTAAAGAAAAAAAGTGTAAGGTTTTTCATTTCGCTTAGTTTGTCTCTACTTTTTCTTATTCTCTTTTTCCAATTTCAATAGCATCTTACAAAACTCTCTTTTAACTAACTCTTTAACATCTTGATTAAGTTTTAATTTTCAATATGGATATTTCTATTTGTAAGAATCTTTATGTGTATTCTCTAGATTAAGTTTTTGAAGGGGTGGTAAGTGTTCTTTCTCCCTACGAAACTTTTTATTTAGGCACTTCTTGGCTCTCCTTGTATACCATGTATATGTTTGGGCTACCTTTTGACTATTTTTGCTATATGATATATTTATACTTTGTAGATAAAAAAAATTCTATTTAATAGTTCTAATTTCGCCATTTAGATCAATTTGCACAAAGCTAAATAATAAATGCTTCATATAATATATTAATAAATTTTACAATCTAAATAATAAAGAACTTAGTTTTCTTCTAGCTTTTCTTTGCTTTGGTTTTCACCTCTTTCAAATAGCGAGTTAAGTTTTTCTATTAGAGTTAGGTTTCTTCCATCTTTTCGAGATAGGTTTCTTCCTCCTTATATTTCACCAAATAATAAAAGAAAGATTTGATAAGGATTGATGGGTCATAAATGGAAAGGGTTATAAATTGATTTTTTGGAGTTATAGGACATATATATATATATATATATATATATATATATATATATATATATATCTCCCTGCTGCACATATATGCTCTCTCAGTTTTTAGGAAGATAGGTGTTTAGGTTATAAACTTTTCTTATAATAATTGGTATTGGAAATAGTGAATGAAATTCATGACATTCAATGAATAATTTAATTCGGAATTTAATGAATAATTTAATTCGAAATTTAATGAATGATTTAATTTAGAATTCTAAGGGTTTGGGAAGCTAAAAATGTTTGGCATTCCAAAAGGCCAGGTCTTTTCTTTATAAAGGTTGTTGGGGTATTTCATTAGGTGTGTCTCAAAAAGGTCATCGAGTCTCGAGTTTTCCTTCCTTCGTCCTTTTGTCGGTGATAGTGCGAACACATCATTATTTCGCCCAGGAGTGGAGGCAAATGCTTTATCGACCATTCGGACCAGTTTTATCTGCGAGACAGACGCCTTGAGAATCTCAAAGCACCAATGGAGAAGTGAATTTGTCTTCTAGGAAATTATTAATTTCACAAATACTCGAGTTGTTCTCTACTGGTTTTATTTCTCTTTCACTTTTATTATACGCTACTTGTTAATTATTCTTCAGGACTATATCTTTATCACGAGGTGCAAATTTTCTAACAATTGGTACATGATCAAAGTTAAATAGAATATTTTTCTAGAGATAAAGTATTAAACCATTATTGTATTGAATTGACGGATAAAAAATGCAAAACAAAAAATTACGTGGCAAATTATCCTGTATAAAAAAACTAATTAAGTGGAAAAATTTTAGTGACATATACCACCCACTTATGCTTTTGTCGGTGCATGTATGGGAAGTGAGTGTTATATTAAAGGAGGTAGTTTGTTTGGTATGACTATCAGTGATATTGTGTGATATAAATTATTGCTTAGTAAACGATTTATTAAGTAACACATTGAAATAAATAAAAATAATATAGAAATTATAACAATATATAAAATAAATTAAAAAATAAAGATATTTTATTTAACCATAAATAATATTATTTCATAAATAAATAAATTGCTGAAATTTTCTAATTATCTTTTGTAATATTATTTATAAATTTGAAGCTCATTTCATTTTAATGATTATTTATAATTTCATAAATAAAAATATTAATGATTTATAATCATAAATAAAATATTATTTATTTATAACTATAAAAGATTTTATTTATTTCATATATTACTTTTTGTATGGTGATAATTTTTCATATTATTATATAAAACCACTTTAAAAATATTATAATGTTTATATTATTTATAATTTATGAATTAATTTAGAATATTATTTCATAAATAAAAATAATATAGAGTATACAAATTCAACCATAAATAGTATTATTTCAGAAAACAAGTAAATATTTATAGTTATAAATTTGTATCATTTCATATTATTATTTTATGAATATAACATTAAAATAAATTTTAGACCACAAAAATTCATATTATTTCATATAATTTATAAGCTATAATAATAAAAATCTAAAATTTAAAAAAGAAGTACTATTTTAATAAGAAGCGAATAAAAAGCTACCATTTGTAGCTTTTTCACATATATTTTATTAATCTGAGTCAATATCAAATGAGAGAAAACTCTAAGAAGAGAGTATTTACCAAATGCTATAAAAGTTCATTGGAGATGAATCACTATCACCTGACCAAGCACTCTCAAGTCTATTTCACTTAACTTCAGAGATATTTTTATTAATTTGGAACATGTCCTTCGAATAATTTGTGTATAATATTTATTATAAATCATTCATATATTTATTTAATTATTTTATCAAACAATCATTAGAAGATAACATAAAGATGTTCTCCAAAATACCTATTTTTCTTAATTTGTATCAATTATTTTATAAAACAATCATTAGAAGATAACATATGAAGGGGATCCTGGCAGTGAAGAGCAATACTTGATAGTTGAATTTTACTACATTGGGTTATTCCCCACCTAAAATGCACATGCAATAGCACATCCCAACATCCGTATTCCATACAATTTACAATTTGTACATGGAATAATTTATATCATGCATGAAATGTTTCCATGCCCGTACCTGAGTCACTTCTTGGAGTCCTCGCATGCCTATGCGAGTGTGACAGTGTGTGGTAATACAATGACACCCACCTCTAAGCGCTTTTGTTGGCTCACCAACGCAATTGCAATTTGCGGTAGTAGCAATCCCGAGTCAATCCAGGCTCATCCACTCCAACTCACAGATGCAAGTGACCAACATGGCGTGTCTTCTTTTAAACAATTTTCGGCTACCGCGGGTCTCTTACCTACCGCGAACTTTCCGAATCACACGTGATCTCTCACACCACTCGGGGAACTTTTCGGATGTCTGCGGGTCTCTTACCCATCGGAACTTTGGGGCTCCCTTGCGCGGTCTCTTACCCACAGACTTTTCAATTGAGGGACTAACAACCCCTTTCTTGTAATGACACACATTAATTACTTTCGTTTTATGATTTGACCCATGGTCTTCATTGGGCGTAGTCCCAGACAAACTAAGTCACATTCACAGTAGTGAATAGCCATCACCAGTACTGCCCACACGAAGCTCTATGCGTGTCCGCGGGTGCATGAATGCGATGATGCCGAATTCTTATATCGATTCCAATGGCTCGTACACAATTATGTTTCATATAATTCAGCCAATCGTATTAACATCAATTTAGCATGCATTAACATATCATTTTCCACACACATTCCAAAGCGGGTTCATTTTAAGCAGTATCATGATATCTAATTCAAGCAAATTCACATGGACAATTTAGGTCCAAACCAATAATCGATTTGTTTTTATAACGATTCTGAATCGATCGTGGTGTCATGGGCGACCCTCTCATCAGCATGTCGGTTCGCCCGTGGAGGCAGGAATGTGAAGCCCGTTTCGGGGGTCGGGTTGACCACCATCAACCTGCAAAGCACGTATCTTATATGATGGGAACCATGCGGCTAGATAAAAATAAGCCACGTCGAACCATACATCCCATACTCACCAAAATGTATATTTTATACAAAAATAAGTGAATTTACAATTTGTTTGATTTTGAATATCGAAAATGGGTCTTTTACCCGATTTTTACAAGAAATACATAACAAGGCCACCTTATAGCCATTTCTTCATCTCTAAGACCTGGGATCGTCCAGCCCACGGTTGAACCTTAAGTACTGAAATAATTTTCCCTCAACAAGGTGAAGCGATACCGAGTGAGTGGAATTATCCTACATGGGTTACTCCCACCTAAGTGCTCTGTAATGGCAAACCAAACATTTAAGCAAAGCATGCCTGTTCCTACTCAAATGTCTCACATTAAATGGATGAAAATGTGACTCACCTTTCCCACTTCTGTTTCGCTGACTCCCTCACGCATGCAGTAAAGTAGAAAGCAATTTGTTGAAGCAAAGGTTTTTGTTCTTGAAAGCATGTGCGAGTTCGATAAATCTATTGGACCCAGCCCTCAGAGGTGAATTCTGGATAACTTTACGGAACATTCTCATGGGTCACTCTCAGAGATGAGCTGATGAATGACTCTCGAGTGGTCTTCGGAAAATCTTCCTTTGAAATCATTTAACGGCATGGCATTTTTCATGTCATGCACTCTTTGTATCTAGTTACCTGATATATGAAATACAATATGCCATTTCACAACAATTGTTAATAAATTAAGCATCATATCTTAACGAATTTATCTGCTTGATCGTCGTATTATTCGTTCGTACATATCGATAACGTAAAATTAGGCTCGCGTGGGCTAGTATACAATCAGGCTATCCATCTTGGGCCTTTCATCACCACAAATAACATAACATGTTATTCAATCAAGCAATAATATTCACCAAAGGCCCTGCATGCACATGATCCACGATCGGTTGAGTTGTGAGAAACCCTCTAGGGATTTCTTCACTTAGTCCGTATCTTTGGAAGAAACAGAACATCTAGGCCTCAAGATATCCCCATCCATTAAAATGGCTCTTAGCCAAAAGAATAAAACAATGGGAAAAGAACTACCTCCGGGTTGTCGAAACTCCCGCAACTAAAATACCCGCGATATGGCCTTGCGTAGACCAACTACTCCTCTTATTCAGGCGAGCGAAGCGATCCAGATCATCGAAATTCTAGAGATAATGTAGACACTCTCTCTAAAAATCTCCCTATTTTCCTCGGTTTGCTATCCTCTTTTCTGCCCCCAAACCGGTTAGGAGAACTTGAGTCGAAGGACTTGTCCTCTCGGCAATGTCCCGTTTAACATTGGACTAACTTAGATTACACAGCCGCGCATATTATTGCATTTGGATTTCCTTAATAGCGTGACAATGTCCTCATGGGCCATGGTACCATGTTGACTTCACCTTTGATCCCGTAGCGTCTGCGTGGCCCCCTTTCGAGTTGCGCCATGTGTCTTATGTCGTCCGTCATAAACGTAAACCAGATTGTATCGAAGTGTGAATTTGGCGTGGTAGCTAGATTCTAAGACAATTCAAGCTAATTGAAGTCCGTTTGTCATCGAATCTAGTAAAATTCCAGATTTGTGAAAGTATTTACACTTTTAAATTAGAAATTTCTCCGGGTTTTAAAGAATCATGGCCATTTCTGGCCTCACCTGCAAGCCATTCATGGATTGCAAACAATAACCAAGTAGGAATACACCTCTCGAATTTTGAAACTCCGATACCAATACCAGCGTGTGGCCCTTGGCAGTGGGGATCGGCTTTCATTAACTTTGTTTGTAAAGGTTCGTGGACCGTCGTCGGAAAATCTAGAAAAGGTGAAACTCTCTGCTTTCTAAACTCTCTCCCTTATACAGCTCTCTTTTTCCTTTCCTTTCCCACCTAAATTGGTTGGGTGAGATTAGGTCGATAGGGTGTCTTCTCTCTCTTGCCCTTTGTCGGCCAAGTGGCTCTTTGGATTACACCTATCCACTTATCCTTAATAGTGGATTTCCTTCCACTCATGGATGCCACATGTCCACATAAGGTCCTTAGGCAATGTTTGACTTGCTCGCCGGTACGTGTCTCATCTTGGTCCTCAAAATGTGCGAATGTCGCGCCTGCCACTTGATCTTGCTCGAAAAGCGTGAAATTTATTGTCTTCTTAGAATTAAATGAGTCGATGTAGTGGCAGCTAGATTTAGAGACGATTCAGCAGTGGTCTATTTCATTATCAAGATCAAAGTACAGATTTGACCAAAATTACGTTCACCACCGCTTCCTCAAATCTAGATCTCTCGGGTTTCACAGTTCTGCTTATTACTCAAATCAGGACCCCTCGCCTGCATACCATTACCCGTTTAAGCGTTGAGCGGTTGTACCACATGCTCGTGACGATTTGTTTTGATGTTAATGCGGTATAAATTAGTTTTTATTGACATCTATTCACTTTGCATTACATCATGGTAGTATGTTATATTCCTTAATAATTTGTCTCTTTGGGACTTGAATCTTAGACCCTCTTCTGTGCAACCTAAACTTTCAATGTAGAGCCTCAGACCTTAGGGTCAATTGTGTCCGTCAAACGATGGAGAGGCTAGTGGATGTCAGATGGCTTGAGCACCACACCACCGTGTCCCCTTTTTAGGGACCCACGATTTAATGAAAATCAGATAGAGTCTCATTTGTACGGGGAGGTCTACCCAAATACAACCTATCTGAAAACTACAGCAACAGCCTAATATAATCTGGCAGCCTCGCAGGTCCGATTGTAGTGAGAGTGGCTGTCGAGACACAGCTCATCCCACACTGAGATATATGGGACTAATTACCATAGTCCTCAAGAGTTTATTACAACCTTCTTGTCATTACAAGTCAGAACAAGGTTGTTCCAAAGTATCTTTACAGATTCTTTTTACATAAAATCTGAGCTAGCTTGGATTTGTTCGAAGCTTCTTTACAAGTAGATCACCAAAGCCACAACTCGGCTTTCTTCGCTTGTGGCCTCGAGTGGCGTCATCACCCACATCTTTGCTATGAAGGGTCCCATGACGGGGTGGCTTGATGCCAGTAGGGTAAACTCTGAGAGCTACTCCCCGCTAAGTGCACCTTTGATGTATGTTACACGATCAAACATTCAAGTAAAATGCATTTTCTACCTTCCGGAATGCCTACATGCCATGAATGAAGTGTCACTCACCATGCCTTTAACCAGAGTCCTCAGGATTCCTCACACATGCTTGGCAAGTGTAAAAACTTGTCATTGGTGTTTCACCCAATGACCCTTTATCCAAAACAAAAGCTTTTTTTAAAAAAAAAAAAAAACTCATTGGACGTCATAGATAAGCGGCACATTCAAAGCCATTAGACAATCTCCGATAAACAACTTTATTTAAAAGCATTGGACAATCTTCGATAAACTACTTTATTCAAAGCTATTGGACAATGTTCGATAAATAGATTTATTCAAAGCTATTGAATAGTCTTCCGATACTCTTGACTTTATTCAAAAGCATTGGACATTCTTGATCGTAGCTCTAATCAAGCATTGGACAATCTTCAATAAATGATTTATTCAAAAGCATTGGACAATCTAGATAAATAGTTTTATTCAAAAGTTATTGGATAATTCCGATCGCTCTATTCAAGCATTGGACAATATCAGATAAATAGCTTTATTCAAAGCTATTCGGTGATCTCGATGTGACACCCCAAATCTGAAGTCAGTTGACAACTTACTGTCTGACATGAGATCTGTGGATTTAATTTGACCGATCTGCTATTTATTTGTGTCCCATTTATCGGGATCATATTTTGCCAAAAATCGGCTAGAGTCTCCTTTATTCAAGGGCTGCAACATCTGACTTTGTATAAGAATAATCATAGCCACGTCGGTCTCAGCGGAAGTAGTATTGATCCCATGAGGTCCATCTATCTATATCCCTAATATATACATCCCCTTTACGAGACCCATTTATTCGCATTTAAATACAGAATTATGAAAATAAAATGCTTAATTACAGTCATAAGAGTCGATCACGACCCTCTTACCATAATTACTTGCAGATAATTTAGGCAGTGAATCCCAAAATTTAGTTACAATCCTTTTATTATCTGAAAAAGTTACTAAGGTAATATCAGTACACAATGGCCTTAACTTCATAATCAAAGGCCTGCGTCGAACGCGAGTCCCTATACACCCCTGTGCACGAAGGGTCTAACAGGTGAAGCGTGCAGTCAGAAAATTCTTCTCTGAAACACTCTCGCTAATCTTGTCTGATAGCATACAAAAAACATCAAATCATCATTGCTTATAAATGTCTGATCCTATTGGAGATGTTCCGTGTGATGCATGAGATGAGACTCCTCGTACCCACCAACTGAGTCTGACGCCCCATTCCGCAGGGTGTCCGTTGGCTCCTTTGTCTGACGCGGGAAAATCTATACGTCTCGTGTCGCGAGACAGGCCACCTAAGTGAAAATGGCCGCGGGCCTATACACTAATAATATCAAATCATCAACTATATTCAATATTTCAAGAGTTATTACATTACTCTTAATACAAACACATATTAAAATTTGAATTCTATTACATGTTATACAAAACATCAAAGCCAAACCAGCTTTCTTGTCAGCCTATAATGGTAGTCTTCATCGCTCACATTACACGAAATAATAATCCCTCGCCAGTAGCTATTGCCAGTGAGTGGAATTACCTAAATGGGTTACTCCGCTAAGTGCATATGCAATGATTCAATGTAAATACACACTCCAAGTAAATACGTGATCTGCCCGGAATGTTTACATGCCCAATCCATGTCTCGAGTCCTCAGAGCTCCTCGCACTACTAAGCCATGTGAGAAAACACCATTTTCAAAAAAACAAAACTTGTTGTTCAGAAAACACCACTACGAATTTCGGTAAAGTATTGGACTACCCTCCGGCGAATGTGTTGGAGAACCGAAGTAACAATTCATGGGCTCCTGGGCGTGTAATTGCCGTGGACCATCTCAACCTGATTCATCATCCATTGAAATTCCTTTAGCAACCATGTTCGTTTCTTTTTCTTTTTCATGTCATGCACTCACACACCTAATTTCTAGAGTTTACCGGTGCGTATAGATACATTATGCCATTTCAACGCAATTTATACCCGATATCAATTATCATATATTCTCAGAAATTTGCACTCATACCACATGCTATTCAATTTTGATCAACCAACACCCCGAATTAGCTCACTTGGGCACAATCACAATTCCATTTCCATTAAGCTGCACACAAGTATGTTTTATATAATTATGGCATCATGTTAACAAATTAAGTTCATGCACATTAACCTATTATTTCCACACCACTCAAGCCATTCAGTTCAAACAATTTCATACACCACAACACATGGGCGTTTTGGTCAATTCATCTAAAAAAGCAGTCCCAGCTCTCCTTGATGGAGCTATCCAGTGACAACCCAGCTCACGAACATCGGTTCCTTTGTGGAACCTAATTCTCTTATTCAGAGCCAAAAGCACCCAATTCATAATTTAATGTATAAATTATGAAATAATCACCAAAATAGTCCACTAGCGCTCAATGGTTCAAAGCTATTCCAACGATTGGTCCCGAGTTTTGGGATCTGATCAGAAATAGCTGCTCGGCCTCGAATCCAACTCAAGCATTTACAAAACACTTAAACAAGGGGTAAATGAAGTAGGATAAAACCCCCTCTTGGGTTATCGGAATTGCTCATCGGTGCCACACGTAGCCTCGCCTCGTAGACAACTTTTCTTCTTGTTAGTAATAGAAGTGCGATCGACGAAACCTGAAATTACTCTCTCTCTCTCTAAAAAAAATCAATTCCAGCTACTGCATCACCCGTTCCAGCCCACTACCCATTTTTGGCCTTTTAATTTGGAGAAGACAACACTATTGCAATTTTGTCTCTTCCTCATTAACAATTGTATTAATTCCACTTGTGTCCTTTTGTCTTGATTTTTGACACTTGGCACTATCTAATCCATCGGGTTTAATCATTTCTCTCTTTCTTTTCAGCGTGTGTCGCGTGAAGTATATGTAATAGGTGACTTTTGTCACATCATATGTGATTTTATGGCTTTTGGAGCACGGTGCCTCGAAAAATCATGCAAATTAAGACATCTCGGAATTAAACGAGAATGATGTGGCATTAGATTTGGCGAAGACGATTCCAAGCGGGTAGAAATCCGTTTCATCGTCAAGATCTAAAATTTCAGATTTTTACTGGAAATGACCATTTGCCCTTTAGAAATTGGAATTTTCTCGGGTCTTACAATCCGTATTGAAGCTCCTACTTTGCGGCGCGAGTGTGAAAAACTAGTCATTGGTGTTTGGTTGATGACTTAAACCGATGGACAACCCTCAATTTAATTTATCAATCAGATGTGTTTATTCATGGGTCACGACTTTTTGAGGTCTGGGATCGATACCTTCTTAAGGCGTTTTAGAACTTTGACAACAGGTGATGTTGTCGCATATAATTTAGATTAACTTTGCCTTGGGGGGTATCTACCTGAATGCTAATACGCTTTCTAATCGCGTGGTTATATTTATTGTTTTTATCTGGCCGTGAGTCTCGATTTTTGGATGGTCCCATTCCAAACTCGCCCACACATTCGCGAGAATGGTGAATATAGAGATAAGAAATCTAATTTTAAAAATGGCAAAATGGTAATTTGATCAAAATTTGAATTTTTAGATCTCGGATATGAAAGCGAACTGCTGCATTGGAGATGATCTCATGAAATCTAAACTATCGCGTCAATTAGAACCATTGGAATTGCACATTCGAGGCAACGAGCGTAGTGCAGGACACTTGGCACATTTTTAGTGGCTCACAATATGCCACGTGTCAAGTGCAAATGCAGTCAACTTGAGCTCAAGTGTGGGGCCCATGTGGACACATGGCATGATGCCATCGGAGGAAAATCAAATGGTTGGTGGAGTAAGTGGATAAGAAATCCAAGGAGCCAATTAAGAGATGACATGTGGCAAAGTGAGGACAAAAGTAAGAGCTTCTTCTCCGTTTTGAGATTTGAGGCGTGCGATGGGTGAAGGTGTGGCGAGTTTTTTAAAATTGAGATTTTTAGAGAGAGAAAGTGCAACTTCTCTTATGATTCGACTTCGGACCATCAGATAAGCCGGGCCAAAAGCGAAGGTGACGAGGCGAGGAGCTACGTGAGCAGGTTTTGGGGATTTTTGACAACTCCAAGAGGTAGGGGTTTTCTCCTACTTGATTTAATCTCTTTTTAAGTGTTTTGTTAATGGTTTGGAGTGTTTGAGGCTGTGAATGGCCGTTTGATCTGTCCCAAAACTTGGGACCTAATTGTTGGAATTATTGGGATCGCTTTGGGCGATCTGGGTGATTACAATTGTGCCCATGTGGTATAATTTATGCAATAAGTGTATGGTTTTAGAGTGTTGGGCTGGAAATGGCCACGTTTCGGTTCCTGAAATTGGGCCAGGTGCTGAGCAGTGGGCTGCCCGGACGACCTTTACTGGGATTTAGGGCTGATACAAACTTGATCCGGTTTATGATTGGATCAAATGTCCATGTAATTGCATGAATTGCTTAAAATGAATAGTTTGAATTATTAGAGGAAATTTATATGTTAATGCGTAAGAATTAAATCTCATGCTGTAGATGTTTTTTGAATTATATGAAATATAATTTATTGGAAGAGGCCCGTTGGAATTAAATGAATTATATTCGCTCAGTGAGCTAATTTTGATATTAATGATGTGAAATAACATGTGGTATGTATGTAAATTTTTTAATATTAGCCAGGTGATATATTGGCATGTGTGGTTTAGAAATGGCATAATGCATTTCATATGCACGGGACAACTAGAGTATTAGGTGTGAATGCATTTGGCAAGCGGCGTGAGTCGGTGAGGCTTCGAGGCGGGATTAGGCGTGTAGGCGTAAGTAAGGTCATGTATTTTCTTGAGTGTGTGTTTATGTTGAATCATTGCATGCACTTAGGTGGGAAGTAACCCATGTGGAGATTTTCACTCTGGGCATTGCTCCCTTACGTCGGATCATTATTTTCGAGTCACGAGAGTTTGTTCGAGAAAACAACGCTCTTTAGAGCCGATTTTAGAAGAAATTCGGGTTGTGGCTTCAATGTTTTAATTATTGTTTATGAACGTATTAAAGCTTTAAATTTTTGATATATGTTTTTGGTTAAGAGTATTGTAATAACTCTTGAACTATTGGTAAATAGTTGATGTAATTTTATGAGTATTAATGCATAGACCCAAGTGGCCATTTTACTCATTTTTATCCGTATGTGGACCCGGTGTGATCTTTGTAAAATATTGGGACAGGTTGCCATGTGATTGAGACAGGTTGTACCTTGGGCAGAGCTCCCCGTACAAAGGAGACTCTGCCCGATTTTCATGAGTGGTGTCGAGTTACCCGACATCCAAGAATATTTCGCTGGTTGACGGGTTGTTGTTTGCCTTTTTCTATATAGACTAAAAACCCCTCAAATGTACATAGTTACAAGAACCTTACACTTCTCTTGCACCCATGTCACTTTGGATAAATTTGCTTAATTAAATAAATACGTCTTGATGTTTGAATTTTAAAATTGGGTTTGAGTACATGACCTTTGCAAATTCTTGAGTCCTCCTAGTAGTAAAATCGAATGTAAGTCGAATTATCATTCCCACTGATTGACATGAATTAGAGATCAAGTACCCCTGACTCGGGAGTTATGCTGTTGGACTAAGAATTTGATAATGAAATTTTGTCACAAATGATATATCCTAGACTATTAACTAAAAATAGAAATTGGAATAACATGAAATCAACTAAAAATATAAAGAACTAAATTATGGATCTAATCTGTTCCCTGTGAGAAATGAAAACTATCAGTGAATTACAATGAAACAGTCAATTCCTGCATGAAAATACATTGCTCTATTGTATTAATGGATCTGGATTTGTCCAAGATTGCCTAAATGTTGTAGTTGGATTTCTCCATATTCAACGGTTAAACTCTTTGCTTCTCTTTCAGTCGAATCGAACCGATTACCAACATTCTGCTTTTCTTGCAAGATGGGTATTTTCTTTCTCCAATATCACACCCATTTCTTGGTAGTAGATCTTTTGCTTTCCTTCTCGGGATTTTTGCAAAAGTTCTACCACTCGTCAATCAGCTCATCTTGGATCTGGTTATCGACTTTCCCTTGATTAGATCTCGGCTAACACGGGGTCGGGAACTTTACTTTAGATTAGGTGAACTCTCGATTATTTATATTGTTAAATGCTCCTCCAACTTGATTAGCAGTAGAATATGGTATTTATCAAAATGAACTTTCCAGGCTTAGCGAGTTCATCGATGGTAGTCCTAACATACCCTTAATAGAATGCTCTGGCTCCTAGGAATCTCCATCTTTATATACTTGAGGCATCCACGGAAATCGAGCAAGATACATTCCTTAAACTAGTATATGGTACTCTTATTGGGAACTTATCGATTCAAAAGCGACACCAGTAAGTAAATCCCAGCCAAAATAATTTTCTCCAGGACCTGAGAAAAGACTATAGCTAACTCTAATTCAAATCCGGGTATTGCGGTTCAATCTTGCATTACGATTAAAGAAGTAGATGCAGATCACCATACATCCACTATAATCATAATGGGCGAAGAAATGAATTCAAATTTGTCTAGATTTCATAAATTTTAAAGCGATAATTTTAAGAAGAAAATACATAAATAGAAATCTAGCTTCATCGTTTTAACGTGGATTATGGTCGGATCAAAGAATTTAAAAAAATAAAATAAAATAAAAATTTGCTTCTCCTAGCTCTGCTTGAGTTCCTCTTGGTTCCCAGCACTTTTCACAGGTATTAAAGGCGGGAAGCTGCTTTATTCTAACAACGTCTATTTATAAGCGTCGAAAGAAATTGGAGGCTAAATGCAAAACCTCAGGTGGAATTCCCGAAGAAAAGAAGCCCCGGTTCTTGTCTTTGAGTCGCGACTTCAGGGTTGATGTCATGACATGGATTTCCTGTTGCTCTTGTTCGATCGTTACCTTATTACTTCTGTTCATGACAAGTTATAACATTTGTTTTTGATTGAGTGGTTGTGACATGATTTTGTGATGCAGCGACCTTGTTATTTCGGTGCTTCTCAAGAGTTGATGTCGACCATGGTTTCATCATTTCGTTGTCTTCCAACCACGCATTGAGTCACGACCTCGAGTTCTTTATCGAGACTCTGTTCTTTGTTGTTGCACGTCGCGACCTCAGTTTTCGTTGTGACCACATTTTACGTTTCTCTTCGATCAGGATTTGCGACTTCCTTTCTCAATTGGCGACCTTGTTTAGCTGTTACGCGGCTTCCACGGGTTTAATTTAAGTAGGCCACCAAGTTGATGTCGCGACCTTTTTTGATGTTCATTTCCGCTATGGTGTGACTAAATTCTTTGTTACTGGTTTTCTTTCCAACCTACATGCAGGTTGCGACCTCGAGTGATGTCGCGACGTCATGTTATCTTTTTGGTTGCATGTAGTCCCGATTGCTTTCGAAAGTAGTTGTGACTGGTTTCAATACGCTCGAGTTCTTTGTTTGATTGTGACACGAATGAGTGTAGTGATGAAGGATCTGACGATTAACCTCGTAGACCCGAGGGGTTTCGTACTCGATGGGTATAGAGGCTTTTCCTCGAAACAATCGATAAATCATGGGCGTTATACAATCCTTAACATATCTTTAGAAAATAATCTTGACGAAGTGGTAAATTTTTTTTTTTTTCAAACACTTAGATTTTTAAGAAAATCGGCCAAAGTTTACTCTGTTTGTCGGACTTTCCCAAATTTACAAAAAACCTGTGAAAACATTTAAAAATAACTAATCTTTCAATTCTCAACTTCCATTTAAGATATCGTCTGACCAGTCTTACTAACTCAATCAAGCAAAATATATACACATATATATTTATTTACTTGAATCATCAAAACCTTGAGCGCTATAGTTCCATCACGAATTTTTATCAAAAAAAATTTGGGCTTGAAGCCGGACTTAAGCGAGCCGCTATTACCGTCATTTGAGGATCAAAGCCCATCGTTGTTTCAAAAATATATACATATATACCTATATACATGACAAAATATTCACATATACAATATGCAATAGTTTGTGCAGTCACATGCATTGTCTCCTCGATATTTCGATATGCGCGAGGGGATGCTCTGGCGCTTTGTCTCAGGTCTTGTGTTTTGAAACATAAGAAAAAGAGTGAGCTAAAGGAGCCCAGTGAGTGTACATTTTCATTAAGACAACATTTTCAGTATATATCAGTAATAAATACTTATAAAATTAAAATCATTTATGCCTTAACTTTCTTTCTTTCTTTCTTTCTTTCTTTCTTTCTTCTTTCTTTCTTCGGGATGAACCAGAGGGGATAAACACAGAAACAGGTTCCAGTCTTGACGGTGAGGACAATCACATTCCAGTCCTGCTTTCCCTGTGGCTGGAGAAACTCACGCCTTGCATAGGAGCTCGATCCTGCAAGTATCTCGTGTAAGGATATTACGCTAAAAATCTAGTTCCCTCCCTCTGTTAGTAACCTAATTGTGTTTCCCTCTAAATCCTTACACGCTTAAGGTACATCTCGGTGTCTCCAGTCCTGGCACAATCATATAGGTGGAAGCAACCATGATCATTATTTATCAAAATACATTTATAAATCCATTATACTTTACTTTATTATTTATAAATTTATGCATTCTTTACACATTTTTAAACTTCCATAATGCCTTTGTACATACATATATAATTTATATAAATATATATTGAGGCAAAGATAAAACATTTCCATATGCCTTAACATTTATATAAACATTTCCATTAAACTTTTCAATTTAACATTAAAACCATTCACTTTTAAAACTCAATTGTCAAATTATCATTTTTACACTCACTTAGTTCAGAAACCGATCAACACTTGCCGAATTCCGTTAAATCGATAGTCCTTTTCACCTTTTTCAAGAAAAGCACAACTAACCATTAACCATAACTTCCATTTAATCCACCATACACACTCATTTTCACCCAACCACATCACATTCACTTTAATCCTATTGAACCACACTTCAAAATACAGAATTAAGGAAATGACCAAAATACCCTTTACATTACAACATGATCTTAATGCTCTCAATTCAAATCCTTTTCTTTTCTAACCAATTCCAATGCATTTCTAGAGAGTTAGATTTACCACCAAACACATGGAAATTACCAACTACCCTTGACCCCTCTCATTTCCATTTTAGTAGAATTATGCACAAACCATATTCATTTTGTTCTTCCATTTTCTTCGCTCTAATCTCCAGTTTAATGCCTTATACCTCAATTTCACTAATCCCTAACCAATTTAACATATACAAATGCACTATCAAACCTAACACATCACACCCACTTGGTTGTCAAAACCTAACCTAATCTATTTCTTTCTCGAATTTATCTCAAAGCGCATCATCATTCAACCTTACATACACCGCACAATTTAACATCCATACAAGAAAATCAAGGCATTAGGCATAAAAAACGTAAAATCCAACTTTCCACCATTAGAAACTTACTTGTTTCTTGGGTTTTCAACAACTATATTCCCCTTGATTCCGCAGAACTCTTGAAACTTGAAGGAAAAAAATTACCTCTCACCCTTGCTCCACCTTACCTCACACGTTTTCTTCCTCTTTCTATTCTCTCTGCTTTCTTTTCTCTCTTTTCTTCTTTCTTTCCCTCATGCCGTGCTCTCTTTTGAGCACACTTAGTCTTCAGATTTAATTTTGACTCACAACTTCCAAAATACCCTTGAATCAAAGCTCATTGGTTGAATTACAAGTGATTTACACTTAAGTCCTTGATTTGGCTTTAACCTACACTTTGCCAAATTGCATTTGAGCCGCGGATCGTGGTCCCATTCTCATGATATTTAATCTTAACTTAGCCATTAAGAAAGGTTTTGATTGGCTCTCACAAGAAAATATCTCCTTTTATATCATGTTTTATTTATTTTCCACCTCCCTCTTTAGCACCATAAGATTAAATTTCAAAATATTCCATGGTAGTCTAAACTTCATTTGAACATGAAATATTCTAATTAAAATCCCTTCAGTGGATTCAGTGCGAAATCACGAAATCGGATTAAAAAATCGTTAAAATGATCCGGACAATAGCGTATTGCTCCAGGAATTACGTTCGGATGCTGGCGCTCAAGCGGACTCCGTTTACCGCTTTGTTGATTTGATTAGACTCTATGATTAATTTCGGACATTTTCATATTTTACGCCAATTTACGAAAAATTTCATCGAACCAAATTTCGATCAAATCACTATTCCTTTGAAATCTCAATTCTCTTCTAAATATCAGTTCAAAGTCATGAGGCAGAAATTTCTTAAAATTCTCCATAAACCCCTCCATCGGATACTAATAAAAATTACTATTCCTTAGGGCCTCCGGTGAAAATTTTCGAAAAATGTCACTTTATGCCCAAATGACGTCCGGGCGTTCTAAATTCTAATACTATATAATATCAGTGGACTATAATGGTTCAGCAACTACATTATAACATTCAATAAGGTTGGGGGTTTACAGAGTGACATCGTTTAGTACTTGATTAATAAATGGTCGCAACTTGGTTTGTGGCAGGGCTTGGCAACTTAGCTTGAGGTTACGACCTCCCTTTTGTTCTTCGCTCTTGTTTGATTTGACTTCAACGATCTTTTACGTTGAGACTCTAGTTCCGTTTTCGTAGTAAACTCAAGCAGCGCGTCGCGATCGTCGAACCTTTCATTTAAAACTAGTTGCAACTTCATTTTCTTGTAGAGACCTCCCTTGTGGCTTTATTGGGAATCCACGTCGTGACCTCGGATTGACGTCGCGAGCCTCAGTTATATTCAATTGGCGTCGCGACATCAGAGTGGTGTCGCGACCAGAAAATTCTTTGAATATTTCGCTAGTCTCAAACCACACTTCCTTCTTGTAACCTCTTTCACTTGTTGCTTTGGTAATTTTAATTATAAGCTTAACTAGTCACGACTTCGTTTGAATAAACCTTATTTCTTCCTCGAAATTTTAGTCTTCTTTGATGTCGTAACACGGAATTAATTGAGTGGCGGCTTCTGTGTGACTCGGAGCTTTCAATTAAACCCCATTCTGCTTTAGGCTAATCTCTTTAGTTTTTCTTTGGGACTTTGGCTTATCTTTGTACCTTTTTAAAATTAAATTTGAGCAAATTACCCAGGTTTCTGTATATGAATCAACATTTATTTTGTAATGTGCTCAGAAAAATGGATTAAAAATCAAATATTAAGGTTTTGGACTCATCGATTGTCAGGACCCCGGAAATGGGCGATCACATAATAGAAGTACCATGCACCCACATCCAACTTAACACGATGTGATTGCGCATTTGAAATGCAATCATGCCATTTCATGTTATGTCATTCTACATGCAACATTTATAAATTCCAGATAATTATATTTCCTACATATAATTTCCATTGATCAAAATTTCCATGTTAATACATCACACAAGCACATATTAACATGATTTTTACACACAACAACATATTATTTATTTTCCCAGCAATACCTGACACAAATGACCCCGAATCTCGGACCCGTATAAAGCAGGGCCACCCTGCTTGGTCCACCAGCGGTTAAATCCCAAATTCTTGTGATGCAAAACACCACAAGGCAAGACATTAGTCCGGATCAAATAAACTTCAGCCCGGTCAAAACTACCCAAAATCGTCCACTTAAATTATGTCGGACTATTCGAAAATAGTCAGAAAAATTCAATCGATTGTTTGAAAATAGTCGAAAAATTTACACTCGATCACAAAATTTGGTGTTCTGACTTCCACGGCCTCTAAAACCTCAAGCCATTAAATGACCTTTAGGCTAGAAATAACCCAGTAGGAAAATTACACTTACCTCAGTGAGTTTGTGAAACTAGAATTTTGAAGATATCGTAGCTCGATCGTAGAATGACTTTGCCTTACGTTCAGATGAAAACCTCTGATACGATTTCCTTAATCTTGAGAGAAAATTGTTTCCTCTCTTTAGAAATTTTTGTTTCTCTCTCTCTCCTCTCACGCCTACTCTCCGTCTTGACTTTCCTTTTCTTTTTCTTTTAAATTTGGATACATGGCTCACATTGCACCATGTGTCCATCTCTTATTCAGATAGTTTATTAAATAATAAAAAATTTATTAAATAATAGAATTGAATTAAATATTCCATTTTTAAATAATAGGTCTCTTTTCTTGTTTTTAGTCGACAAAGTAAATGGAATTAGTAAGAAAAAACGAGAAAAATAATCTTAAATAATAATAAGTCCATAAAATTCACTATTTTAGAGTTTATTGCTCTTTGATGGGACCCTAAAAGATTATTCATTACCTTGGTAGAGTGGTGGGATAGTTGTTTGATCCTTTTTTTTTATTACTATCATCTTTCTTGGATTAGTAGACTCATATATCAAAAGTTCGATTATGAAATTTGAAGGAGATCAATTCTTTCAAATTGAATTAGTAATTGAAGAAACACAAAATCGGGCGAGAAAGAAAGGAGATAGGTTAAATTTGAAAAGTATTCATGTGACTTGTGTTTTTGTTTTAAGTATGGTGTTTTTGCTTTTACGAATATGACATTTTCTTGCTTTTCTAATAATATCAGTGTTATTTCCATTTGGCATTTTGTTCTGAGTTTAGCTTCGATTAGTAGGACAGAGAAACTTTCTAGTTATGAATCGGGTATAGAACCAATGGCGATGCTTGGTTCTGACTTAGTCCCAGTTATTATATGTTCGCTCTGAGTTTTTGTCGTTTTTATGTTGAAAAGGTTTTCTTTATCCATGGGTAATGAGTTTCAATGTATTAGGTGTATCAAGCTCTCTTAAACCTGTGAGTTCGGAT
The DNA here is from genome assembly GCA_016808115.1 of Tetrastigma voinierianum. Taxonomy (NCBI): domain Eukaryota; kingdom Viridiplantae; phylum Streptophyta; class Magnoliopsida; order Vitales; family Vitaceae; genus Tetrastigma; species Tetrastigma voinierianum. The sequence continues at coordinate 81,535 of JAEQBH010005660.1, forward strand.
CAAAAATGAAATAAGCCCCTCCACCAATTTTTTCTTTATTTTCATGTTGGGGATTACATATTAGTTTGGATGTGTCTCCGCAATGAGAAAGAATTCGAGGAGGGTCAAAGTTCTTGAATAAGAAAAAAAATTGGAATTTTATTTAATTAATATTAACAAATTCATATTTAAATTCAATAATAATATCTATTAAAATTTGCCTCCCGGTGTTGTCTCTTGCACTTGACTTTCCTCGAGTTAGCCACGCTATTTTAAGAGTTTGTTGAGCTTCTTGTGGATCAATGTCACTACCCTTCTCGCATCATTTACTAAGCAGTGATCTCATTGTGCCTATTCTAGAAAAAACCACCCATCAAAGCCATCGTTAACCCTTTGGTCATTAGGCGTATTCTCAAAAAATACCTATATCTATTTGGAGTTCTTGGCGGGCATTTCTGAGAGAGTTTCTATTGTATCAATCTACCCCTTATTGTGATTCTGTTGGAAGCATATACTCGGGAGGTGGATCTCAGTGAGACCCGATTTCAAAGCATGAATTAGTCATTCTAATCGACATTCTATATATAAATTGATTATATAAATCGATATTACTTACTTACTCTAAGTATATTAAAATGAGAAAATGGGTCAGATTCTATAGGATTCTTTTCAGTTCAATTTATTTTAAATGAACTTAGCTCAAGCCATTTCTTGAATTCCGAGATTTTAAAAAAAAATCTCATCCCTGGAGTTGCTGGCAACTTATTACCTAGAAAATCGTAAAAAATTTCTGATTGTCTCAGAATTCGATGAAATTTTTCTGAGTCAGCGCTGGATTTGTGAGGGCAGATTTAGCAGCACGAACCGTTTAGTCATCGAGATCTAGAGAATTATCTAATACTGAACCATTATGACAATTTATTATTATTATTTTTCATTTTCCATTTTGAAAATTTCTAGATTTTCAGGGTTTACATCGATAAACTTTATTCAAAAGCGATGGACAATCTCCGATAAGCAGATTTATTCAAGCTATGAAATGCACTTTCATTGAGACTTCAGTTGGATGTGGTTCAAAGAAATCTAGAGCTCCACCCTCCTCAGAATGATGAATAATCCATGGCCATGTACACCCGCCCATTTAATGCGATGTCCGTGCATATGCAATGCGAATGCATGCATGTTATATCATGCCATATATATGATGAGCACTATATGGACATTTTAAACCATGCATAATACCCATGCATCATTTGGACAATCATATCAATTAACATACAATTTCCAAATAAACCACACCATACATGTCAACATATTATACACACATATATTGACATCTACAAGTCATCACCAATCAAGTAATGACTTACATTATACTACAAACCCAATTGTGACACCATGTACAAATAGCCTATAACCAAACCATGCAATGGCCTTGTGCTTAACGCCCCGTCGAGAGGGGTGTACACAATACGTGTAGCAGTAGGGTGCGCATATGTGCACCAAGGGCTTCCTTAAAATAATAATAATAGCAAGTACCAAAATGGTTGAGGCTTTAAAATTCTCTAGATCGGATGACAGAAAGCGGTTTCTGACGTTAAATTTTCTCACAAAATCTAGTGACCCATAAAAGTTTCTTCGAATTCTAAGACAGTCGGAATATTTTTACGATTTTCTTGGTGATAAGCCATCTGTGATTTTAGGGATGAGATTTTTACGAAAATCTCGGAAGTCAAGAAATGGCTTGAGCTAAGTTCATTTAAAATAAATTGGTAAGAAAATATCTAAATTTTTCGAGGCGAAATGGACTGAATGAGATAATATGAGTCATGTATCAAATAATAATAATAAGAATAAGGATAAAAATGAAAAAAAAATTAAAGCAGGAGAAGTGAGAAGAAATTTTCTTTTCTTTCTTCGCTTCTCTTTAAGATATACGAAAATCAGATTGTAGGTTTTCGTCGGAGCAAAAGGCAAAGTCGGTCCATGCATCGAGAGCTACGCGTGGGCATCAAAATCTTAGCATTTCGTCAAACTCCAAGAGGTAGAGAATTTTCTTACCTTTATTTCTATCACAAAAGATCGTTGAGCGGCTTAGGATTGGCTTAAGAGCCGTGAGAGGTTGTAACTTTCAGTCAAAATATTTGGGCGAGTTTAGAGGATTTTAGGAATTTTTAGGACTGTTTTCGGACACTCCAGGTTGAATTCTTGGGACTATTTTCGAACAATCCGGGTTGACTTTTCGAGACTATTTTGGGATAGTCCGGATAGGATTTTCAGAACTATTTTCGAGTAGTCCCGAATTGTGTTGAGGTTTGGTTTTGATCCCGGGACTGATGTTTTTGGGTTTATTTTCCATCTAGGAGTCGTTTTGGTCTTGGTTAAGCATTAGGGGGTTGTTGGAGAACGAAGAATGCATTTTGTAGGTTCGCATATGTCCTTTAACTCGCGTGAAGCCTCGACTTTGAATGACCATAACACCGTTGATAGACCAGGTTCTGGGACACTCGATATAGGTCGATGTATACCACAAATAGATGATTACTCTTTTGAAATTAATTATAACCTCTCAAATCCGAATCTGGTGAATAGTGATGAACAATGTTGACAGGTCAAGCGATGATGCGATCATTCGATTATAATAGCGGAAAATTAGGTGTTCTAAACTTTATTTTCAATACTAGTGTATTGTTTATAAATCGTTCTGATTTGTATGTTATAGTTTTAATTGTTCAAACCATATTTTCAAACTATGGTTTTGATTTGTTGAAGCCATATTTTATAAAAACAAGCAATATGCTTTATTAAACAGCAGAACAAAACAAGCAAAACTTATATTTTATAAGTTGAGCTTTAAGAAATCCCTAGTCTTAAGCAAGCATTACGGGTCAAAGGTAAGTGCGTGCGGGGGAAGTTAAGACATGATTATTATTTCATTTTATTATTTACAGTTGTAAACTTAGCTCATGCATTATGGCATATTAGAGGAAAGCAGTAGCACGTCTTTGGAGTACTAAAGAGGTTAGCACGCTAGCTTATTATGTGGTGATGGAGCATTCTACGATATTTACCGGAATAGGTGATGTGGACACGAGGTCCTTCCACCGGCACGGTAGAGACATAGGTTTCCTGTGTTTACTATGGTACATAAAGCAAGAAAGGCCTCTAGTGGTTGATCATTATATTTATAAGCATTTTACATACAACCCAAAATCGATATGATAGCGGTAAGCGTTTTTTGAAAAGTTTGAAACTTTATGGCAAAACAAGCGAGGTTTTAAGTGTTTTATAAAGATCGTTTTCACAGGTTTTGAGACATTTCGAGAAAAGCAAGCATTTTATAAAGCATACACTCAGGCTCTTTTAGCTCATTATTTTCCTATTTTTAAATATTATCTTCTAGATCTTGATGCGCGGATCTTGGGACATATCGGGAAGATCTCTTGATTTTAGTTATATGTCTTGTATTTACTCACTATTGCTCTGTTTGTAAAGAAAATGTAACTTCTTTTATTTAGAAAATACATTAAACTTATAGTTGTGCAAATGTATGTACATAGTTTTGTTTTATGAAAATGTGAAGAGCTTGAGGCTCTTTTGAAGAAGTGTTGTTGGTTGCCATATTTTAGAAGTGTAAATTGTATTTCTGAGGTTTTGGGACATGTCTATGTAAACGTTATGCTACCAAATTTTGAAAATCACAGGATTTAGAAAAGAAAATTTTTTATATAGGTTTTCAGCAAGCAACACGGCTTAGCTTGTAAAACCAGGGAAAAATTAAATTTTTCTTAAAAATGGTAAAACAGTAATTTCGATTGAAAATATGAAATTTTATAGATTTTAATGGATGGCAAGCGGACTTCAGGTGGAGCCAGTCTCCTTGAAATCTAATTGACCGTGTCAATTTTGTCAGTTCGAGACCGGTGAAATTTCACGTTTTTCGAGGCATCGGGTGTCGGGTGACACATGGCATGCCATGTGGTGCACTTGAATGTGTGGCTCACAATTAGCCACATGATTGATGATGCAATAAAGGAAATAAAGGGGTAAGAAAAGGAAAAGAAAATAAAATAAAATAAAATAAAAGCATAAGTCAAAGGAAGGCAAAGGGACGGAGGCGTGAGAAGAGCGTGGGAGAGAGATTTTATTTTTATTTTCTTCTCTTCTTTCTCAGATCTATGGAAATCGGATAGTAGGTTTCGTCGGAAATTTGAAACGAGGATTGATCGCGGGGGCTAAGCGTGGTACCAAAATCTTGGAGTTTAAGTAAAACTCACGGTAGAAATTTTTCTCACATGGCTTATTTTATCTTAAAGGCCGTTTAATGACTTGAGATTTTTTAAAGGCGTGAGAAAGCGATAAATTTTAGTTCCAAATTTTTAGACCAAGTGTAGAATTTTAAGAATTTCGGAATTTGTTTCGGATCGATCTGGTGAATTTGAGGTTGTTTACGGACGATTAGGTTGAATTCCGGGATTGTTTTCGAGCAGTCCGACAATATTTCAAATTAACAATGATCCGGACGCTATGTTTCTGAGGTTTTTATCGGGGTTGATGTCTTTGGGTTTTGCGTGTATTTTGGTATCATAATGATCGGTGATGAGCGTGAAGGGACCCGATAGGTGCCATTTTATATGGGTCGAGATTTGACCATTTTGTGTTATTCTTGATCGAATAACATGCGGTGTGAAAATAACATGTTAATGTATGCTATTGATTATGTTGCATGTAGATTGTAATTATTCATGTGACATAAAATAAATGCCGTGGCATCATGCATTGTTATGAACAAGAACGCCATGACAATCAGGTGTGAGTGCGGTTTGGGTGATCCTATGTTTTAATGACTTTTGGGTGGTCGGCAGTGTTTGGTGTTTGATAGACCTCCGTTGGGACATGGTGAGATCGACCTTATGGTTGGTGTCGATGGTAGGCTGATGTATGAGGGCTTGTCCCATTAAAGCGCATAGTTTTAAAGTAATCGGAGAATGTCCTTGTTAAAATAAAAGTTTCATTAGAGAATTTTCAAGGTTGAATGTATCTATTATTGGATATCGCTGATTCGGATGTCCATGACTCGGAGGATGTCCATGATTCGGAGGATGTCCATGACTTAGAGGATGTCCATGATTCGGAGGATGTCCATGATTCGAAGGATGTCCAAGGTTCGGAGGAAGTCCAGTGTTCGGAGGATGTTCAGTGTTCGGAGGATGTCCACGGTTCGGAGGATGTCCAAATTCGGAGATTTCCCATGGTCGGAGTGTGTCCCAGGGTTTCGAAGAATGTCCAAATGATTTAAAATATAAAACAAATACCTTTGTTTGGAAAATGGTTGTCATTGGAAAATGACATTAGTTCATGCTTGGAAAATAAGCGTCATCCAATGAAGAGTTAATTGTGGACTGAAATATGGGACAAAGGTAGGTCACATTCTCATCTATGGCATGTAGACATTCAAGTAGGGACATACATGATTCACTTGAATGTTTGTTGGTTTGTTTGCTTGCCATTGCATGTGCATTTTAGGTGGGGAGTAACCCTTGTAGGAGATTATCACTACTAGGCTTTGCTCTTCCGTCGTGGAGACTTACTTCGGTACGAGGTCCGGTGTAGGTGGTGACAGCATATGGGATGAGGCCGGATATAGTTCATGTATACCTTTTGTTGTACCGTCTTGTAAATGGGTACATTGATTAGAAAATAGTCTATCATATATTTTTGTATATTTGTGAATTAAATATGCGGGAATGTATGTTCTCTTAAGACTGAGTAAGTGCGATATTGGGACGCAGCATCCATAGGTTTCAGGGTTGTGGGTTGTGCGGGACCCTCGGGATAAGGGGTGTCACATGGCTTCATAAGGATTCTCTAGTCATTGGGCTTGTCGGTGGAGTTTCTATGGGGTTTACGGCACATCTTCTTTATTGGGGTGGGGTGTGTCACCCTTCTTACTTCTGAACACATCTGGCTTGACCATTAGAACACACAATTTGAAGCTTTTCCCCTGATTTCAACCAAGTATATCACTCCAATTCAAGCAATAGTATACTAAAATCATATACTAATTATTGGAATGTAAATACCACACACACAGGCCATAGGCCTTCATAAAGCAGGTCCATAAAATCGAGTAAGAGGAAATGTCGACATAACTCTTTGAAAAGAGAAAAAAAAAACCAAACCTGTGAGCACCAAATTCCATTCACTAGCATATGGTTAGATTCTAGATTCAAAGAGCTTTCCATAGAGTCTAAGAACGCTTGAATTGGAGTTCGGACGAGAAAGTTATGGTTGTCCCGAAGTTGACTGTCGATTCCCTTGGCCAATTTTACAACCATGCAAAATTTTCTCACCTGCATCACGAATTTTGCGGAGTCTGCGAGTGGGATCTTGTAACATAAATTTTTGCAGGTGCCTTCTAATCCCTATGTCACTTTGAACAATCTAGTTCCAACCACCTCAGGTCACTGTTCAAGTTGTAAAAGCATCAACACCTAGACCCATAACCAATCCCGAATGAGTCACGAGACGAAATGGGCGAAAGCCAGGTCTTTCGATTGTCGACTAGCATAGTCAGCGCTTTGAACCAGGCCTATGGTTAGGGCTGATCCCAATAGCCATTGAACGGCCCTTAAGCATGAAATAACTATAGTAGTAGAAAACCCTACCTCTTGAAGCATGAGCAACGACAGGAAGTTCGGGTTAACAACTGAACCCCAGTCTTTCAACTAGAACCAGGTGAGGCAGGCGAAACTTGGGTTTCTAGTATCACTCGTAGCCCTCAAATTATTTGGAGCTTTAAATCTTAACAGTGGAAGACTGACTACCTAATCTCTGTGATCGTGAGAGAGTTGGAGCTTCTCTCTCTGCACCCTCTTCGAGCACGGTTGGAAGGAAAAATCTTGTTTATCCCTCCTTTGCCCGTTTTGTCCCAGCAGCTTAAGTTGAGAGATAGCGGCTCTTAAGAGCCACATGTCACGTGATCTCGCTCGGGATCCGTTCCTGCCCCGAAACAATTTATTTTTCGGTTCCAGTTCAAATTCGAGATTTATTTTAAATAAACCTTGAGTTTTTCTAACTCTCGAGATTAACTGTAAAAATCTCGTTAACGGAATAACTTTGTGGTCCTCGAAAATCATAAAAAATCAAGCGTCTTGAATTCAATGAAAAAATTCTAGTATGATTTCGCGAAAGGCAGATCAACGGTGAAGTTTGTTTCATCAAATCCCGAGATCACAGATAATTTTCCAAGCTTCCTTGAACCATTATGACAAATTTTTCTTTTTAATTTTTTATTTTGTTATTATTATTTTTTTTTCTGTTTTCTTCAAATTTCCTAATTTTCGGGTTTGTTTAACCACTTAAGCCAAGTCTTCGCGATAGTAGAAATTAGTTAATTTGTAAGTCATGTTGCCATCAAAAATTAGTTAATGTGTATGTCATGTTGCCCTCATTTATATAACCATTCCCAGATGATGCTCTTGTAAGTCAAACTTGATAAAAATATATTTCCAATGTTTGGTTCACATAACATAACGGAAAAATCAACTATAGACTAAATATATTGCCAAAGGGTTTAAAATTTGAAAAAGTGGAAACGTAGCAATTAAATAAGCATAAAATTCATAAAAAATAATTTAATGACTCAAAATTCTTTAAGCTGCTTCTAAATTACATCCTTCCACTTTTTCTTCTTTTTCTATATTTTCATAAAATTTATATAAATAAATGACTCTCAAAATATAAGAGAAACATGAAATAGAAAATTACTTATCAACTTATTCACATTTTATTTACATATTTTATTGAAAGAAAAAAAAAATCATAAGTTGATAAAAATCTTAAACTTAAACTTAGCTTATTCCTTCTTGATTTCTACTTATTTTATTTGGAAGAAAAAAAGTTATACAGGATTGAAGAAAAATATTTTACTCAAACTTATAAGTACTGTCTTTTCTTTGTTTTCTTTAGGGCTATGTTTTTTTTTAAAGGAGAATATTATTAATTGTATCCTTCCATCACTTTCTTCTTTACTATAATTTTTTTTTTATGAAATTTATATAAATAAATTACTCTCAGAACAATATGAAACATAATAAATAGAAAGAAAATTACTTACCGTCTTATTCCTTGATTTTACCTTATTTTGCTAGATAGAAAAAAATCATATTGGATTGAAGAAGAATCTTAAACTTTAACTTAACTTATTCCTTATTTGAAAAATATTAAACTTCAACAACACACATATTTACTGTCTCTTCTTCGTTTCTTTAGGGCTATATTTTTGTTTTTTTTTGTTTGTTCAACTTTTGAAAAAATAAATTTTATTGATTCAAACTAGCAATACATTCTATGAAAAACATAATCTGTATTCAATAAGAATTTACAAAGGATGATGCAGCATCAAGTTAATAACCTGATGAATCGGCCTAGCTTAAAGCCTACACATTTGATAATTATGTGATGATTATAAAACATATGACTCAGTTCTACAATATATTAATGAGCCATGGGTTGGCACTTGATGTCTCTACTTGATCGGTTTTGTGGAACTGAATCACTCACACACAAGAAGCGCCCTGACAGAAGGCTGTTGAAAACTAAACCGTTGTATTAAGACAGCATAAACCATACGCCACACAAGGCGACAACAAAATACACCGCCGCAGATGGCTGATAATTCAGGGCTATGTTCTCCAAAAATATGAGGAAAATGGTTGAAATTAAATTAATAAATCATTTTTATGTTACTTATAAACTTAATCTTATTTAAACTATTCAATTTAAATGTTAAATTTTTAAATTTTAATTGATTTTGTTATATATTTTGTTTTTGATATTTCTACTATTTCTTCAACCAAATAGAACAAAGTTTTTTTTTTTTTCTATCGGCTGATTTTTTAAATAGATAAATTGTGGACCCTTAATGCAGGCATTCGGGCATTTATCTTCTTTGAACTATTTTTAATGCTTCTAGAAGCTTCACGATTAGTGCCCGAAGTGCTATTTTGAGTATTTATTGTAGCAGGTTTTGATCACTTTTGTGTACTAATCAGCAGACTCTTTGATTTGCACACAAGGTCCATTCGATCGCATTTTATGGCTAATTTTGTAGTTTTTACAAGCTTTTAATGCCAAATTTGTTGAATCAATCCAAGCACGACGAATCCGAGCCAAAACTAGCTTTACAGATTTGAAAATCTGGAGCAGAAGAAGAACAGAAGATGAAATTTGAATGAAGTTTTGCCGCATCCACAATGCGAAAATTTATGTAGTCTTGAAATATGTGCAAGTGCAAAATTTTCTCTCTTCTCTATGTTGACTTTTTGGTTTTTTTCCTTCTTTTTTTGCCACTTTTGCCCTCCTTGTATAATGCCTTTTGAGGGTATGTTTGTATTTTACCTCATGTGGAGCTCACATGAAGCTCAAACCTTGTGAAAGTGGGACTTTTGGAACTTTTGGCTTTTGGTAGAAAATCAAATCCTTCCTTAAGTTCTCCCGGCTTTCTTTTCTTATGTTTTTCTTTGCTTTTCATTTATTTACTGCTTGGTTTTAAGCATCCTCGAGGATGGTCGGCTAAACCCTCCATCCTTGAGGAGAAACTCTGAGCTAGGGTTTTGAGTAAAATAATGGTTCTCATGTATTTAATGCAAACATTCTGTGGTATTATATCAATTCTCTATGAGAGTTAAATCTCTTTGATGTACCTTGGTTAACTTGTATTTGGCAAGCTTTTAGGGTTCAGTGGATGCTTATTGCTAGATCCACTGAGATTCATTAGTTGCCATTTATTAGTTAATGTAGGGTAGATTTTTAGGAGATAGATTTTCACTGCCCGGGAACATTTATGTCCAATAAATGCTATAATTCGAAAGGAAAATTATTAGGGTTCAGTTTTGATAGCTAAATGAAGATCCGGTTCGGGAAATGACAATAGGTCATCCTCCCAGCTGAGGGAAAAGGACAGGAACCTCCATTTACCTTAGGATCTCAACCCGATGTGATGTAGGAGTTCTTTTCATATTGCCGTTTTATTTTCAGTCGCATAAATCCTTACAGAAGCTCTCTTTAATTTTTACTAAAACCCCGAATCCAAGTGAATTCTCATTTGAACTTAATTGCACATCATTTATATGAAGAAAACCCATCCCTGTGTTCGACCCTAGAACCACTATATTGCAGTAGCTATGCTACGGTAATAGGAGGAATTTAGGTTTATAAATATTGTTGATTAGGGTACACCTCTTTGTGTACTTGAATCCAAATGGCGCCGTTACCGAGGATAGTGCCTTAGTGCAAGTGAGAAGCTGTTGAACTTGATCCTCATCATAAGTGTTGGTGAATTCAATCTCTTTGCCTTTACTTTTATTCCCCGACGGTTCCTTCTTGAAATGATTAATTACATACTGTCCATACACTTAGAATTTTCATTTTTATTTATATCTAACATTAACGCTTTTTGGTAGCCACAGCTTTCTATTTGGTTGTGCATGCGTATTTGCTTGCCTGAAACATGCACCATTGGGACATAAATCTTTGCTGACTGGTGGAAAGAATCGATTCTCGATTGAATAGGGGTGTGGTAAGGCTGGCGGCAGACAAGGGAACCTCCACACGAGGGCGGCGAGAGCAATGGGGGGTTCGAAGGGATCCCAGTAACAATAGATCAATGGGGATCACATACACCTGGGAGTAGTACACCCTCATGCATTATTCCCCTGGGAGAGATGCTGGCGAGTGAGACCTTATCTGGGTTGCCCTGCTCCCAACTTTTAATGTATGGAAAATGAAAATCCATACACACATCAGGGATTTTGAGGAAGTTTGCACGACTTTCCAAGAGGGTGCAAGTAGATGGGGCTGCGAAGTTAGCCTTTCCTTAACCCTGAAAGACAAGGCCAAGATTTGGCTTAATTCTCTAAGGCCAAGAACCACCATCGAGTGGGCGACTATGACGAGTTTTTAAAGAGGATTCTTGGTACTGGGACTAATAACTTTGAAGAAGCGAGTTATACATTTGTAGCCATGATCATGAGAAGTTCTACCGGTCTTGGGAGAGAGGTATATGGAGACCATGGTGCCTACCCTCACCATGGCTTTGTCGTGGATCTTGGTGAATCCAGCACATGATGGGATGTCTATATAGAAACATTATTAGAAACCATGTGTGGAGGGGACTTCTGAGCAATCCAAATGAAGCCATGAATTTCACTCAACTATATTAGGTGAAACCTCCAAGGCATGGGATGGGCCCAAACCAAGGGAGGTAGAGAATGAAGCACACGACAAACCAAGGGGAGGCATGTACTCAGCGTCGGAGAATGTGGAAATGAAGGCCCAGAGTTCTTCTTTGACTAGAAGGTTGGAAGAGCTTGAAATCACGAAATCGAGCGTAGTCGACGATGGTGAAACACACATCCTCTCAGAATACCTGTTTAATTTCCAATCCACTAGTCACCAAGGAGCGTGCTTGATTGCTCCCTCGGTAAGGGATTTGATGCAGAAACAGGCAAACATAGTTGTGATTAAGTAAGCCTGACAAACACTCCATATGGGAACACCTACAATCGAGTGGAGAATCATCCTGTCGTCATGGAAGCCAAAACCCCAGAAACTTATGCTCCAGGTTCACACGACAACATCCTTGTTCCACTTCACGGTGGCAACCAACCCCACCCTCATCCCCTGTAGAAACTAAGCCATTATGGAATTTGAGCAAGGTTGTAGGTAACTTTGTGGAAAACAGAAGCGTGAATGCTCGAGACCACTACATTAAAAAATCGAAACATTGAAGCACACTCAACAAAAATAGATGACTTACGGTACTGGATTTCAAGGTTGACTAACGACAAACCTGACAAATCTAGGGGGTGCATGAATTAAGCTCTACAACAACCCAAATCCCTTAATTGGTGGTAGCTAGGTGGTCATTGGTGGGTGAGTCATGCGTTGGTGATGAGTGGCGGGATGAACGCCTGGCCGGGGTTGGGAACAAGTGCTGTGCGTAAATCGCCTCCACCCATTTTAGAGACAGAGCAATGACCAGTGATGATCATAAGTCTTGAAGCAGTGAAGGTCGACATCTCTGCCAACATGATTCATGAAGTCAGCTTATGCTAAATTTTTGGAAGGACCTATGCGGAGTGAGAGAGGTCTAAATGTCAATAAGAAGGCCTTCTTAGCGGCTGAGTCGGTGTGCTATCATTGAGTGCAACTCCGTTAAAGTACAAGATCGGGGTGTCTGCCATCTCAATTAATATCGGAGCACTTGTGTTGAAAAAGCACTACTAGACTTGGGAGCTAGTGTGAGACCACTACCATATTCAGTAATCTGAACAACTTGGTTTAGGAGAACCTTAGAAGCGCTGTCACAGCGTCTCTAGCTAATGGGTCTATTAAAATCTTGAAGGGGACTATTGAGGATGTTACAATACAAGTGGACAAATTCTACTATTCGGTGGATTTTGTCCTGCCGATCTGAGCCGGTTGCGGGTGGGGGTGACCATGTACCCATCGTAATGGGAAGGCCATTCTTGGCTACTTGAATGCCATTATAAATTTCGAGGAAATGGGTTATGCAACTCACCTTTGGGAACATGACCTTGGAACTGATATCTTCCACTTGAGTAAAAGCATATACAGCAGTGGAGGATGGCTTGTGAAGAAAGTGCATAATGAACCACAGTTCTTGAAGAACAAGCTAGACCCAACAAGTGCGAATGTTCTAAAACCGGGAGTTAATCGACAACCTTGTAGAGCAACATGACCCTCAAAGCATGAGTTTAGTACATGGGCATTGGAGAAAAAAGGAGGAATTCTCTATTGATTGGAGAGGGAAGAAATGAATCTCAACGACTAGATCTCAAGCCCACACTGTGGAACTAAAATATGCATTTTTGGAAGAAAACAGACAATGTCAAGTTATTATATCATCACTGCTGAGCACTCCACGGGAAGACAATCTGCTACAAATCCTCAAAGTAACATTAAGCTTTGGGGTGAAAAATTTCAGATTTAAAGGTATCGGTAACAATCTACAACCATCACATTTATTTGGGGAGAAGTCAAAAGGCTGTTAGGAAACCCTGAAGGAGATTGAATCCCCATGCGAAGTAGTTCTCATTGAAGTCACGAAGTTGCTACAAGCGGTATTATTTACCCCATATCGATTAGCACTTGGTGAGCTGACCCAGTCGTGCCTGAAATCGGGGGGTAACTGTCTGAGAATGCAAAAAAGGAGAGGAAATGCCCACGCGCTGATAAATTTGGAGGGTATGTATTGATTCTGAAGATTGAATGAGGTAGCAAAGAAAGATCCACTTCCCTCTATCTTTCGCTGGATCGGCTCACGCAAAGTTTACGGCCGCACTCTCTTGCTTTACGGGCGGTTGGTGTTACTTCGGTGAAATTGCTGAGCCTTGATCGAGCTGAATTACCTTCACCTACCCTTTGGCACGTATATGCACAAGGGAGGATGCCTTTTGGCACAGTGTAATGCCTGCCACATTCGGCGATGTATGCACTCAAATATTTGATGATTTGGTAAAAACGCATTATAAGGTTTACATGGATGATATCCACAGTCTGAGGAAAGCACGAATGCCTCATCCATTTAGCGCCATAGATGCATTGAAGAACCTAGTCTTTGAGCCAGGAAAAGTGTCATTTCATAGTGAACCAAGGAATAGTGTTGGGACATATCATTTTACGAAGGGAATTGAGTGGGCGAAGCGAAGTGGCCGATCTCTAAATTACCCTCCCGCAATGAAACGAGTGAGGCGGAGTTCTTGGGGCATGCGGGCTTCTAGGAGGTTTCTTATAGAACTGCAGAAGTGCGAGCCGCTATAAACCACGAAAAGATGCCAAGTTTGGCAGTGGGATGCGGAATGCTAACAAAGTTTAGAAAAGCTGAGGCTTGTGACCCTTTGCACGATAGTAAGGGCCCTTAAGCGGTAGTTGCCTTTCGAGGTTATGTGTGTCTGAAGTGACCTCGCTATCGAGCCAGTTCTCGGACAGTAAAGAGTAGAGAAGCAGGCATGTGGTTTACTATGCGAGCAAACATGAATGAAGCTCAGAGGAATTACACCTGGCAGAGAAGAATTCGCGGCAGTGGTCTATGCCACACAGACAAGTTTCGTGCGCATTTGATTGGGTAAGATATAATCATCTTCACAGATCATTCAACTTTGAAATATCCGCTCACTAAGCAAAATGCCAAGGCTAGGCTTATCAGATGGGTCCTCTTACTACAGAGTTAAACTGCAGTTCGAGGATAAGAAGGGTGTGGAAAATGTTGTTCTTAGATCATCTTTCGGACTAACCATAGCACACAACACCCATAACCCTCAAACTATGATGAATTCCACAGGAGGAGTCTCTCACTTGTAGACCGGTGTTCCTTGGTTTGCCACATTGCTCTTTTTGGTAACGGGGGTTGCTTGATAGAGATGGAAAGCGAAAAAGAAGTTCTTCCATCGCAGAAAGTCCACTCCTCTTATTAGGGAAGAACCTGTTGTTTCAAATGCGTGCGTCGGATAATCGGAAAGTGTGTGCCGGAAGGAGGAAGCAGGAAGGGATACCATTGCTATGCATGACGATTGCACTGTGCGAGCAGGTTTTATTGGCCTTCTTTGTTTAAGGATGCATACCATGTCTGTTTCAATCGACAAATGACAAAGGTTGGGAAAAATCTCTCGTCGTCACATGATGTCGCTGAACCCTATCCTGGTTGTTGAGTTATTTGACGTTTGGGGCATCGACTTCATGGGACCATTTCCTACTTCGCCGGATATGCCACATTCGTGGGAGTTGACTATGTATCAAAAATAGATTAAAACAATGCGATTAGCCAAAGTGAGAAGATACAAGGCCATATTGAAATTCTTGAAGGAGAACATTTTCTCTAGATTAGATTCAGCCATAATGTTGATGAGTTCATTTACGCAACAAACCTTTTAGAATCTCCTATCAATGCGATTGTCAGCCTGGAAATTGTACCTTATCGTCACGGACCGGTGGCAGTAAGCCTTGACGGGGAAATCAAGGTTGTACCAATGAAGTGGTGAACTCGAGCAGAAAGTTAGTCTCAAACTGGATTCCTTGTGGGCATATAGAACAACATACAAGACCATCCTTGGAATGTCCCCCTATCGCCTAGTTTATGTCAAAGCATGCCACCTACCTGTGGAAATTGAATATAAGGCGTGTGTTTAAATGACTAAAAAAAGGAATTGAATCTGGACATGGGAAAATTTGGCCTTAAAGACTCCTTGATCTCAATGAGTTAGAGGCGAGGAATGAGCCTGCGCTAGAGATTCAAAAATTGCAAAGGAAAAATTGAAAGTGGCATGATCGGCCTCATAGCCGGAAGGAACTTAAATCGGGGGACGAGTCACATACGACTCGAGCTCCAGCGCTTTTACAGTGAGCTCAAATCCCGGATGGATTGGACCATTCATCGTGTCGAGGCATACCTATTGGCTCAATAGGCACGCTCAACCCAAATGATAATAGAGTGTTTCAAGGTCAATGGCGGAAAATTGATACTATGCGCCTGACACATTGCAAATGAGAGATTACCTCGCTTGACTTCTCAATGAATCGAAAAGGGCTACTGAGAGGGTGGTACTCGATTTTAGTTGAATTTTGTTTGCTTTATTTTATTTATTTTATTTATTTATTATTTTTTTAGTTTTTCTTGTGACTTTCTTAACTTCCTTAACCAAGGCTTACTCTTCTTTGTAAATTTTCTCATTTCTCTTTGCACATTCTTATAAGTTTTGGTATTATGTTTGTCGCAGTGTGGCGTCATCTCTACCCTCTCCATCTCCTCCTTATCCAGCATGGTTAGGACAGTGGAGGAATCTCAGTTTGAGGGCCTTAGGTGCGACCTTCCTCTCCACCCCACCCCTTTGGACTGAAACTCTCCTCCTACTACAGCGATCATGTATCACTAACCAAAGTTATAAATGTGCGATTTTAACGCAGGCTGGGAACATGGTTGAAGATATCCAGCTCAGGACCAGGAGCCCCATTTAGCCACGTCTCTGGGGCCAAACATGTTGCTGCGGGACCATCTTTGCTACTCTCGTAAAGTGACCTGTGACTGTTGCCGGGCAGATTAGTTAAATACTGAAGTGTGATGCATGATCTTCTCGCTTTTGCCGCGTGCATCCAGACTCGGGTTTCATGAGAATGTGTGGCGGTGACCACTCCTAGAGCTTTTATGACTCGCGCTGTTCTTCTACCCCGGGTGGTCATTTAGGTTCACCACTTCATGACATCAGGAGGTGCCTCATCTCTTTGTTATCCACTTCTCGATTGATGGCCGTGAGGACAACCTGTGTGATAATGCGGCCGCATTCGTTTCCTCTTGCCCGACCAACCGGCTAATTACGAGGCTATGGCCACCCCTCGCCTAATAGGATGGTTGCGTTATATCGAGACATAACGGCGGTCTATTCTCTTTGATGGCTTCCTCGAGGCATGATCCTTATCGACCCGCGTGCTGGCGATCCAACATCTTTCCCACTCGACATAATGTGCGGCGAAGAGGGGCTATCACGGAGGCTCTATCTGCATTTAAAGGGTTATTAGTTCGACCTTAGAAATTTTGATGACATCCTTGCTCCACTTTGAGACAGGTTCATTAGTGAACGACTCCAGGCGAGGACATACCCCTCCTGTTCTCGAGCTGCGAATATTAGGCGTTGGGGTTTTTCTTGAGCCTGATTGAACGCAGCCAAGTTTTCGGGACATCCACTTACTATTGACGGTGGCCACGTCATCCGGAGCTTGACGCCTCACCTCAAGGCGTGGCGGGGACATGAGGTTAGCCATCGGCGAAGATACCGAAGAAGCCTCCGGATTGCATATCAGCCGGTTCGATGTCTCTTTTGATCCACGCGCCTCCCAGCTCTACGTGGAGGGACCTAGTACATCAGCGCACCCTGACATATCTTCATATCACTCGGGATTTTCTCCATTATGGATGTGATGGCTCGCCGACCATCCGGCCATCGTTCGACGCCATACGACTGCGGAAGAGGATGGCACGCGCCAGAACCCTTTGTCGCCTGAAAACCACGCCATGCCGTCGATTGCGTGTCTGGGCACCGCCTCTGTTCCACCATCGGTACTACTCGGGCCTTTTCAGACGGCCAGTTTCCTCGGCACCTCGGCACGCCTGGATGAGGATAACCTTCCACCGGCTACACACCACTGAGGAGGTATCACTTCCTTCTCTTTTTTTCTAATTCGAGCCCTATTGCGGACAATGTGACATTTGGTTGGGGGGAGAGTGAGAGAGTTAGAGAAGGAAGTGGCATTTACACTTATGCTTTTGCTACCATTTTTTTTACTATTTTGAGCAAGCCCATTTTGTGTTTGTTAGTGGCTTGCTGTTTGTCTTGTTTGTGAAGTTGTTAGTTGTTTTTGAAAATTTGAAAATATAGCCATTTATTTTTATATACATACTATACAACCTACACTTTTAGTTTTCAAAATTGCCCCATTTTTTTGTGTTTTGCCTAGCCCGTAGTGTGAAAAATTGAAACACTATCCAATTCTTTTGATGTTAGACTGATTCCATGCCTAGTTGAGTGGATGATTAGTTGAATTCTTGTTGGTTTCAACCTTTTCTTCCTTAGAGTAGCTAACCACACACTAAGCACATGGAATTTTGACAATAGGCTAAAGCTGCTCTGCCAAACTGAAACTACCTAGTTTAGTTATTACTTAATAGGTTGGTTGTGAAAGATGTTGTGTCTTCGAAAGAAAAGAAAAGAAAAGAAAAAGAAAAAGAGAGAATAAAGCAGAAAACTTGAAACTTGAGCACGTCAGAGGGTATGGCAGCTTTTAAAGCCAGTGCCTAAGCCAGCGGTTGGAGTCAAACTTAGTGCTTTAGCTACATGGAGTGGAGGGTGAGGTTTAGCGAGTTGTAGGTGTTGGAGTTTGAAATCATTCGAAGTCAGGAGTCGCTGAAGGTGTGGTCAGATCCTTATGACTTGGTGCCCTAAGCCTTAATTGGTTGGGTGTAAGGTAGATCCGACCACATGGACTTTGGTGAAATTAGGATTCTCGACGTACACCTACCAACATAAAAGAGTTGTGGAATAAGAGTGGGTCACGATCTATTTAGGTTGGTTAGTGTCTGGTATGACAATAGCTTGCATTGAGGAGAGTGCGGTTGCGGTTGTGTTGAGAACTTATCAAACAAACACTTAGGTTTTGGTGGAAGTCTCTGGTTGATTGACCAAGAAGGAGGCTCTTTTGATGCTCAATTATGTATGGCATTCATTCTCTAGACATAGTTAATGGCGAGGGTTTAAGTGATTACCATTGAGGTTAGGCATTACTAAATCCGCATACTTTTTGAAATACCATTTTTTAGAATATAATTTTGTTGTTATTTTGTTTACTCTGTCTTTCTTTCTTTCATTGCTAAGGGACTAGCAATGTGTCGGTTGGGGGGAGTGATTAGTGCCCAAAAAGTCATTTTAGATCCCCATTTATTGTAGGTTTGAGCACTTTTGTGTAGTAATCAGCGAATTAACTTGGAATTTGCACATTAAGGTCTTGGCTATTCTGCGATCACATTTTGTGGCTAATTTGTGGTTTTAAGATTTATTACCAAATTTGTTGAATCCAATCCAAGCACGACAATCAGAACTTCGTAGCTTCTGATTTGAAATGCGGGTAGAAAAACGGAAAGATGAGACATGAAGTTTTACCGCATCCTAATACGAAAATTTACCGCACCAGTGCGAAAATTTACGCCAATCGCGAAATTTTCTCTCTTCTCTGTGTTGACATTTGGTTTGTTTCCTTCTTTTTTTTTGCCACTTTTGCCCTCCTTGTATAGTACCTTTTGAGGTATGTTAATTATTTTACTTTACTCATGTGGGCTACATAAGCTCAAGCCTTGTAGGGGTGGGACTTTTGGAACTTTTCGCTTTGGTAGAAAATCAAATCAACGTAAAGTTCTCGACTTTTCTTTCTTATATTTTCTTGCTTTTCATTTATTTATTTTTCTTGGTTTTTAAACATCCCTCGAGGATGGTCGGCTAAACCCCCTCCATCCTTGAAGAGAGGAGGAATACGAGAATAGGGTTTGAGGTAAAATGTGAGTTCTCATGTATTTAATGCAAGCATTCCTTGGGGTATTTATGTCTCTATTTCTCATAGAGATTAAATCTCTTTGATATGCCTTGGTTGCTTTGTGTTGGCAAGCACAGGGTTAGGTGGATGCCTATTGCTAGATCCATTGAGATTTATTAGTTGTCATTTATTAGTTAATGTAGGGTAGATTTTTAGGAGATAGATTTTCACTGCCCGGGAACATTTATGTCCAATAAATGCTATAATTCGAAAGGAAAATTATTAAGATTCGATTTGATAGCTAAATGAAGATCAGTTCGGGAAATGACTATAGGTCAATCCTCCTAATCGAGGAAAATGACATAGGAACCTCTCATTTACCTTAGGACCTCGACTGATGTGATGGCTTCAAGGAGTTCTTTTCATATTTTACTTCATTTTATTTTAATTATAAATCTGACTTTCCTTGTTTTACTAAAACCCCAAATCAAGTGAATTCTGTTTGAACAGCACATTTGAAGAAAACCCATCCACATGTTAGACCACACAGAACCATCTGTGATAGCTATGCTCACAGTGGGAAAATTAGGTTCTCATGTGATTCGGTACACCTCTTTGTGGCACGAATAACTTCTAAGAGCGACTATTTTCTTCCTAATTTTATTAGACAACTTTCTTCATTTTTTTTTGTGTTGGAAATTTGTTTTTACCTTTTTGTACCTTATAAGCTACAAAATAAAGTGTTTACGAGTCTCCTTGCACTTTAAATAAAAAATCTAGTAAAACAAAACCTCTTTTCAACAATTGGTTTAAGTTTAAAACTTTCTTTCCCGGAAAGGGAACAATTTTGGTTTGTGTACAAGCTACTCCAAATATTCTTCATAGGGAAAGAAATTGAGAGTCTTATGTCACGAGGCTCATTCTCTGGAAGCTTCACCATCATAGGGGAAGGATCTGCTCCATGGAGTAGTGAGCTCTTTAAGACCATACCTAATGAGAGGAAGAATCTAGAGACTTATGGAGACCTCGCCCAGCTCTGAGTTTGTAAACCACAAAAGCCATAGAGAGTCCACCGCTCCTCTCCACATGTGTGGAAGGGTGTGGATGTGATACTGAAACACGGGGGTTAGTTAATAGCCGTTAACACACGAAAACTGTGGATATCCAGTGACAGAATACAGCCTTTATTTATCCCATTCTTTTGGGATCCATAATTTAACAAAATACTTGAGTCTCCTTTGCTCACGAGGCTCTATCCAAAAATCCAACCTCCTACAAAACATAGTAACATGGCCCATAGAGATTGATATAATACAATGACCTCATGGTCCACATGAGTAAAAATGACCACATAGGGTCCATTTATCCATGTTCATTTTAAACATACAAAATTATATTTAAAACAATTCATAGAGAGTTTAATTACAACACTCTTACAAATCCATATTAAGAACAAGATTGTTCTAGAATATTTTACAAAATGGTAATAAGGCCATGACCTTTTGATGCGGCCTCGAATGAGAATTGCCATCGGTGATATACACATCTTTGCAAAATGTTTCCCATATAAGGTGAGCCACGTCCAGTAGAGTAAACTTCATACAAGGGCTACTCCCCACCTAGTACTTTAATGGTCATGTTCCATAATTCCCACATTCCAGAGCAAGAATATGCAATCTATGTTAGAATTCTACATGTCATGAGATGAGATGAGACTCAACCGCTGTACCATGCCAGAGTCACTTGAGCTCCATCACCTGATACTGACTCATGCTTGATAAAATCCATCATTTACTGGATTATCCATGATCATTTGCAAAAAAATTCATTTGTTTCAAACCAAAAGCTTTTTGGATGTTGCTTCTCAATGATCATTGTATTGAACTCATGTGTCTTTGTGGATAGCGAATTTTAGGTCTCGCATGAGGCTTCGCAAGTCTTCCTACGCTCACGGGCTTTCACTGGGATTAACACATATGTATAACAAAAAATCACAGGGGCTTTCACCCGGGGGTATCTATCCCTTCTTTGTTACCCAACACATATTTTCATTTTCATTTATCTGATCGTCGACCACATTTGAATTTTGTCCTCATAGTCTGAAGTCTTTTGATCGAACGCCAAGCGGTGTTGCCCATAACCATGCACTCACACCCCACATTTCAATGCGATGTCCCCATGCATGTCTGATACAATGCACCATGCATGTTATATCATGCAACATATAATAGATACTACATGGACAATATTAATGCGCATCTGGCTGCAGGTATTACCGTGAACCGATTATATCGATCAACAAAATTTCCAAGCGATCACACATTTCAGCGCCAATATATTTTTATATATGGACATCTAAATGATAATATGATCAAACGATGACATGTATATCAGGACCAGAATGGGATTTTCAGCTGTCAATCATGGACAACCTCTGACTCAGTCAACCATTGTGACTATCCCTTCACAAACTCATCACATGTCAATACATTAGGACACACATATTGACCTTCAATCAATTACCATAAAGCATGTCATTCAAACTCAAGCAATGAAAACTTGATCCTCAAGACCGGTTGTGGCATAGAGATGCCCACAAAACATTCCACAGCGAGCCATAACAGACCATAGGATAGTTTCGAACCTAGTTTAGAAACAAGTCCCCTAACAGTTCCAAAATCTGGACACAAACCATTAAACCTAAGCTGTAGAAGTCTTGGGAAATGGACCATAATCGAAAATCATCCTGATACGGGCGTGTATAGGAGTCCAAAGAAATAGAGTAACTTTGTGATCCACGGAAAATGGACCATAACTTGAGCTATAAAGGTCCAATTTGGGTGATTCAAAAACCTACATCAAGTTTATAGATGCAACTATAGTTTCCATGAAGAACACTAGTCTAAATTCCTCCCTTTTCCCAACAGAAAATCAGTCCTAAAATCTAGACGTTTCATAGGGCCAAAACAGAGACGCTTATTCTGACTCAAAATTTAATAAGCGACCCCTAAGGGCTATAAACCAGGATTATCAGTCCAAACATCCCTTGAGGAGCTATAAAGCGATTTTTTTTTTTTAATCGGACAGCCATTAGGGCAAAAAGCACAACCAAATGTATAGGTGGAAAATAAACCAAAGTAGGAAGAATCCTTACCTCACGGGGCTTAGAAGAAACTCCTAGGAAGTCCGTTGACACTTCACAAACCTAAGAGCTGATTTCCCAAACTCTTTGCTTGAATCTTGAGCGAGTCGGTGTTTTCTATGCCAACACGATAGCCCTCGTCGAGTAGATGAATTTTCGTTCTTAGCCTGACGAATTCTGACCAATCAATCTCAGATCATAGAGAAGTGGATTCTCTCTCTCCTTTCTCCTTTCCTCTCCTGCGGTCAACAACATGAAAAATGGGCTATCTTAGCCCTAACTCCACTTCTACTTAATTTAAGTTAGATGAGTGGCCGATAAATTGCCACATGTCCACATTGGTCGGGTTACACGTTCTACCGAGAACAATTTATTTATTCTTGGTTCAAGTTCAATTTATTTTTAATGAACTTAATATATTTTCCACTTTCAAGATTTTTTTCAA
>JAEQBH010005661.1:0-32500 GCA_016808115.1 Tetrastigma voinierianum
TCAGCTTACTAGGAATTCTGTTGACCAACAATTGCAATGATCTACATCCCCATCACGATGAAATTTCAAAGATTACGGGCACGTCGGCGAGAAATTTTATGGAGCTCGTTGAATACATCGGTGTAGCGCGTGCGACCCCGAGAACATCAGGGCATCACGGACACGGTATTGCCTCAAACTTCCTTGGCTAAGCGGCCGTAGTCCCTCTAAGAAGGCTGTTGCGGAGGATCACCTTCGCATAGCTAGTTGCTTGGTGAGGTCTCGTTCGTTAGCAGATTAACCCAGTTCAAATCGCTCCACCCGACTAAACGACCCGTACACCGCCCACCCGTAGAATCGAAAGAGCTCAGTCTTGTCAATCCTTACTATGCGGACACGGTAAGGTTTCCAGGTGTTGAGTCAAATTAAGCCGCGAGGCTCCCTCTAGTGGTGCCCGCCCGTGATTCAGCTAAGTTTTGACCTTGCGCGACCATACTCCCCGGAACCAAAACTTTGATTTCTCGCAAGGTGCCGGCGGAGTCACAAAAGCAACATCCGCTGATCCACACGAGCCGGCATCGTTTATGGTTGAGACTGGGGCCGGTATCGATGAATCTTGAGCCCCCAACTTTGGATTTCTTGATTAATGAAAACATCACTTGGCAAATGCTTTGTGATTGTTCGTCTTTCATAAATCGAATTTCACCTCGACTATGAAATCTGAATGCCCCATTGTCCACTGTTAATCATTACTCTCGATCGAAGGCTTGACACAATAGGACCGAAATCCTATGATGTTATCCCATGCTAATGTATCCATAGCGTAGGCTTGCTTTGAGCACTCTAATTTCTTCAAAGTAACGGCTTGGAGGCACGGCAGGCCGATTAAGACCGGGAGCGCATCGCCGGTAGAAGGTGAAGGGCTAGGTGCACAGTAAGGAGCGGACCGACCGACCCATCCCAAAGTCCAACTCTGGCTAAGCGCAACAACTTAAATATATGTGGAGTGGAATTACCGCGCGGCTGGCGGCACCGAGACGCCCTCGATGGATCCTCGTTAAGTTTGGGTGTACTCATTCGATTACCGGACTTCGAGAGCCGATTATTGTTATTTATTGTCACTACCTCCCGGTGTCGAGGATTGGGTAATTTGCGCGCCCTGGCGCTGACTTCCTTGGATGTGGTAGCCGTTTCTCGGGCTCCTCTGGGAATCGAACCTAATTCTCCGTCACCGTCGATACCATGGTAGGTGTCACACGCCTTTCTTTTGCTCGTGTGCGGCGCTAGAACCCGCTGAGCCGGCCTTCTCGTGCCTCACTATTCTCTGGAACACAAGGGCTTACGGGCACTCTCCCCCAGCTCGTATTTTATTAGCTACTAAATACAAGACAATTTCGCATGGGCTCCCACACCTCGGGGCTCGATGCTTTTACGTGGATCGACTCGGAACATAATGAATTAGCGAGTGAGCACGCGGGCCACTATAGGATGCTCGAGGTGATCCTGAGTCTGATAATGACTAAGAGTCTACTCTAACTCTAGTCTTCAAAATCCGGTGACCGGCCTGATCAGCTTCCGCATTAGGAGTCCCGATTGGACCGACTCCCTATATACCGCAGCCACACGATTCCCACTGCAGTGAGGTCCTCCCAGCCTAAGTGTGTCTCGCCTAGGAGTCTTCCTTTGAGACCTTCAGCCTAAGGAGTCCCGGCCAGCTTAGGAGTCTTTCACTTTGGGATGAGGTCGCTTCCCGCTTGGGAGTCTACCCGCTAGGAGTCGCTAACGCGTAAGACTCCTTAGAGGAGTTGTGGAATCACTGTTTTGGTTGGATGCTTGCCGCCCAAGGCTCTGCCCATAAATAGTGACATTGTACTTGATTCCGTTTGCCTCGAGTGCCACGCATGATTTACAGCCGTGAGTCTTGGTGGCGACCTTTGTGCGCGTCCGACCGAATTGCTTGCTTGCGCTCGGCTCGTAATGCGTGCTTGGCTCACGCTTTGTGCCTCCCGGACACATGTTTCCCAACCTTGCCTTGCTCGTTTCCACCCCAGGCGGGCCATGGGGCCAAGCGGCGCCCTCATACCGCAGGGACTCGTGTTATCTGGTCGAGGGCTAAGCAGGCCACCTCCCCGCTAGGTATTCAAGCGTCCTCGTTGACTTAATGCGCATACTCAAGGATACGATTCTTATTTGCCACAATGTAGCACCCTTTTGGCTGCCTCCCAGCGTGACGTCCCCTTCAATGAATCAAGTGCTCGGTCCACTTGTTCTTTGGGTTCCCATCTTCCTATCTGGGGATGCTTCTGCGATCTCTTTGCGAACTGGGCTCTAACCATAGGCGGGTTCGCTTTGCTGCACTCTGTCGGGGACTAGGATCCTTTGTGATAAGGCCCCCGGGAAGCTTACATGGAATGTCGGGTGGCTTCAACCTCTCGGGTAACGGTTTGTAGGCCACGTTCGCATCGCTTCCGCAAACTTCAAAGGGTCCATCGTATTTAGGAATCAAGCCTCGAAATTGCTTATTCGATCTTTCGGTCGAGAGTTAGCTTCGCGGAACCATCTCCCCTTGCTCGAATTCCGGCGATCCTCACGCCTCGTCCATATACTTGTAATCTGCGCGCTTCTCTCTGAGAGGCATCTGCGACTATCGAAGCAAATTTGCGGGAACTGCGCGAAAACGCTCATAATGACTCGCATTAAATCGGGTGCTCATACAGCTCCGTCATCGATATTGACAGAACCGATGCTACTCAAAGATCTTTGGTAATTTGAACTTTCGTAAAGATTGTGATTAGCTGACTGGCTCTGAGTTCAACCAATTTTAGAAGGTATCAGTGGCGTGATCTTCAGCATCGATTCACTCTCATGATGTAAGTGAGGTGGTGCGGTCAGACAAGTGTTGTCTTGAGCGGCTCAAACAAACTCTGTACTGCATCAAACCATGTCTCGATGTTACTATGTCTTGAGACATCCAAAAAGTGTTTCTGACATTCTTTGAAGAGAATCTCCGTATTTGCCTCTTGATGGACATCTCAGAGTGGATGGGGACAGGTATTGGAAGAGTACTGTCTGCCACGGCGGTCGGCCTCTGCTGGAAACACGGTGAGGTCTATGATACCATTTTATATGTGGCTGGAATGGGCAGAGTAACAAATCAAAACTCTCATCCTTGTGGATCTTGTCAACCAATAACATGACGTATCTTGACATCTTTTGCGTCTTCATAAGTCTTAGATGTGAAAGAATGTGTAGCAAATATAAAGTGTTTCCTCTATCTTCAGTTTTACATTGGCCCATCTAAAGCATCATGTTGCGCCCGAGGCTCGTAAGGCGCTGTTTGGAAGGCTGCCTCAACCTCTGCGATGACTTGAGCTCGTTCTGACGATATCAGCCTGGTGGGTGCCATCTCTGCTATACCAGCTTGACAGTTGAATCTTGTGCGCTTCAGATCCCTAGCTCGCTCGTTTGAAATCGTCGCGTGATGACGATCCCATAACACGTTTCTTCTTCGCTCAAACTGTCGCCATGGACAAATAATGGGCCGACAGTGTGCGCCACATGAAATCGAAATTGGCGAGAGCATGCCATGGGCTTGTGGCGAATGGCTGTGGTTGTGAAGTGCGTATTAATGGATCACTCTCGAAGCAAAGGTTTCATAGGTGGTGCCGGAGTCTCAGAGCAGATGAACGGGCCGCGATCATCTCTTTCTCATCGAAGCGTTGTGCCTTCTCGTGCGTTAACCGACTCCTGAGAAACTATTTGGATTGCTCCTTGCACCAAACACTCACTAAGAACCCCATGCTTTTATCGTATTTTCAACGGCTAATAAGTATTAGGCGATCCAAAATCCTGACTCTGAAATTGTCGCTCTTCGGCTGGAAAGCGACGGCGCTTCATCCATTCCCGCTATCTTCAAAAATTAGTAGGCTCTGCCATGCTTCTCTTGAATAACCAGTCTCAATCTCTGTAATGGGCCCCTGTTTTTAAGTATGATCAGGAGGAAGTGTCTGCAGGCCAGGCCAAATCTCGATCGCCTGCCCTTACTTATATCATCTATCTGGATTTTAAATAGACGACACAAAAACTTGAATCTGGTGCGAAGCAGCTTCACTCTCTCTGACCTTGGCCCCAGTTACCTTCTCCAGTACGTAAAACTTATCGAAGTGCTGCGTGATCTTGTAAAGTGGGCTGTAGAATCACTAATATAATTAAATACCACCTTTTTGCGATGATCGGAAGTAGGGCCGGACATCATTGCGAGTTTAAAAATCTGTGGGAACATTGATCAAACCAGACATAACCCAAAAATTCAAAAACCATCTGGGGTGCATGTAGTCTTTGCGCAATTATGACCGCGCGCTCTTTTGCCAATATCCGATCGCAGAATTAACGGTGATACTCAGCCTTTATCGTCGATGAGCGGCTCGTTACAAGGTATGGATCGCGTTCTGATGTGTTTATGTCGTACCGATAAATCACGCATCGGCGTCCGTCTTGTGCCGCGGCGACTGCGCGTTCAAAATGGCGTAACGGAGAATTTGGACGGACCAGCATCCGGCAAACTCCGTCCATTGCTTCACTTTAACTCTCAACTCTGGTGGACTCATCGATGGGAGCTTGAGCAGGAGGTCTCGGCTACGGCTTGCGAGCTCTGTCGATGATAAAGTCTGCCTTCTCGGTGGCGGCTTGTGACAACTCGGGAGGCGTAACGTATGAATCTCACTCATTATGGGGGGCTATGGCATCGGCGCCGACTTGCTTGTCGGCCAGTCTCGATCATTGCTTGCGACATATGTGTAACTCACCCTTCCCTAAGGCCTTTCTCAAGTTGCGGGGCGGAACAAGGTCTTCTCCACGAAGGTCTCTTAGGCGGCTTCGCGTCTGACGCGAAAACATGGCCCCGCTTCGTCCATGATGCTGACCCATTCAAGTGCGGCAACAAGGCTACCTTGGCTCTTTGGAAGAAATCGTTGCCTAATATGAAATCAAAATCATCCAAAGGAACACTAAGGAAGTCTATCGTACCTTTCCAATCCCCCATCTGAATTGCCATGTTCTTCGCCATACCATGCGTCTCTTGTGCTTGGCTATTTACGACTTTGAGCTTGCTGTCATCTTTAGCTAGCTTCAAACCGATGCAATTTCCACTTCCCTTGTTGATACAATTATTAGGTTGCTTACTTGTCTACCAATGCCACAATTTTCTGCCCTCCGGTCAGCAACTCAACATATATCAGTCCTCTGTGAGTCGCCTCAGCCCGCATCGCATTCAACAACTGAAGAGGGTTGGCTCTTGTAGGGGCCTCCGCTCCGCTATCTTCCCCTTCTTCAGCTCTGAGTGCATTGAGCTTCTCCTTCTTTGGGCAATCCCTCGCTCGATGTGGCCCATCGCAGATAAAGCATCCCGACGGCCTGGTAGTTTGTGAGGAAGTCGCCCTCTCCCCCACTTTAGCCTGCGTATCCTGGCACTTTCGACCCTTGCCTCGCTCTTGGAGGCTTTCCATCGACTTAGGTTCGACTCCTTGTTGTGGCCTTTCCCCTTTTGGGTGGGAGTAAGGAAGAGGTCACCCTGCTGTGTCGGATAGGCGGAGTCGGCTATTTGCCATGGGCGACGAGGTCTGGACACCGCCTCCCCTCAGTTCGGTTTGAGCCCGTCCACGTCCGGGACATGAAGTTGAGCGACTTGTCTGCCGGACATGTCGCGCGATGTCAAGGATCAACGACTAAACTCCTTCACATAATCTCGGTAGGCGATGCGCTTCGGTTTCTTGGGATTCCCTCGCCCATCACGGCTGTGTTCGATGGTGGAAGCGATCTTTGAGTTCCTTTTCAAGATCTCGACTCTGATCTTTGGTCGGCCCGGCCCGGCGGCGTCGTCGCTCGTTACGGTCGCCACCAAACTTGCATCACCTGTCCAAATACATAGTGGTTATCGTTACGTTTCCCCCACGGTATTGACGGCCAGTAAATATTGCTCCATGTCAGAGGAAATTCTCAAGTCTTTTGCGGCTGTGGCGCCACCAAAGTCTTGGGCTCCGGTCTTCGCACCTTCGCGGGAGCGGTCTGCGGCGGTGGCGTGCCTGCACCCTTGCTGGCCGGCAACACGATCTCCCCTCTAGAGATCTGATCCGCTCCTCGAACTCCTCGGTCATGGCCTGCATTCGGTCATGGAATGTCCCCATCCGTTCCTCTGACTCGTCTCGGTCTCCATCAATTCGTCTTTGTGAGTCAGTCGCGGGAGACGGCATCGTGATCTGGTGAAGGTGGAGTCGCCTCGATTCTTTGTGCCCCTATCTCCGCGTCAAGCACAGTTTCGGGTGCCTACCTCGGCCTCTATCCTTGCTGCTTGCTCACGCGGCGCATCAGCGAGTCATCTGGTTGGCCATCCGTGGCTTTCCCGATACCAAGCACATCTGCGCCTTTCTTTTTGCTGGTGTGCGGCGCCCTAGGAACCCGGCTAAACTGACCTTCTCGATGCCTCACTATTCTCTCGAACACAAAGGGCTTCTGGGGCACTCTCTGACTACATTATTTTATTAGCTACTAAAATACAAGACAATTTCGCTATAGGCTCCCACACCTCGGGCTCAATGCTTTTACGTGGATCTGACTCCGAGAACATAATGAATTAACCCAGGCAGGCACCTTGAGGCCCTTTATATAGGATGCTCGAGGGCGTCCTAGTACAATAATGACTAAGAGGTCCTACTCCTAGCTCTAGTCTTCAAATCGACAAGCCGGCACAATCCTTCGCGTGGGAGTCTGATTGAATGAGCTCTATACCTGACCACGATTCCACCACGGTGAGGTCCTCCCGCTGGGAGTGCGTCTGCGCTGAGGTCTTCCGCTGAGAGACCTTCCCGCTGAGTCCGGCCAGCTTAGGAGTCTTTCCGCCTAGGATGAGGAGTCCTTCGGCTTGGGGTCTACCGCCTAGGAGTCCTTCTTGCAAGACTCCTTGGGGTACGTGGAATCCTTGTTGCACTCGGATTAAGGATGCTTGCCGCCCGAACTCTCTGCCCGTAAATAGTGACATTAAGCCGCGATTCCGTTTGCCTCCGAAGTGCCAGCGAGGCCCCCTCTAAGCGTGAGTGCGTGGCGGCCAACGTGTGGCGTCGAGCCGAATTAACGCTTGCCTTCCGGCTCGTAATGCGTGCTTGGCTCCGCAGCTTTGTGCCTCAGGACACATGTTTTTAACCTTGCCTTGCTCGTTTCCCTTGGCGGGCCATGGGGCGGCGACGCCCTCGTACGCCGCGGGACTTCGTGTTATCTGGTCGAGGGCTAACGGTAGGCCACTATCCTACCATCGAAAGTTGATAGGGGATATTTGAATGATCGCGTCGCCCGTACGATGGCGGGTCACGATCCGTCAGTTATCATGAATCATCGAACAGCGGGCGTAGCCGCGTCGATACTTTATCTAATAAATGCATCCCTTCGGAAGTCGGGGTTGTTGCGTATTAGCTCTAGAATTACTACGGTTATCAGAGTAGCAAGTACCATCAAACAAACTATAACTGATTTAATGAGCCATTCGCAGTTTCACAGTCTGAATTAGTTCATACTTACACATGCATGGCTTAATCTTTGAGGCAAACATATATTCTTGGCGGGATCGACCGGTGGCATTCTGCGGCTACAGCGTCGGAGCGCGTGCACCTACTGAACCACTGATAGATTGTCGGGAGGGCAAAGCGAGCGATCGTCGATACCTCTGGCATCTAGCGATGAGTAAAGCAAACTCGGGCAATAGAGTGGCGATCATTTAGATCCCATGCGCGTGTTAGGTTCTCGCATCAGAAACACGAGCCATCGTCATGGCCCATTGTGAAACCCGCCATGGTCCTGCGGCGTGGGTACATGGTGATGATCGCTTACCAGGTCCACGCCCCATGAGCGAGCTAGATGGAGAGGCAACGTTCGAGAAATTCCATCGATTGAGGCGACAGGAACCATTGTGCTGATGCCCGAGAGCAGTTCCAGCGCTTTTGTGGCTAGAATGAGGGAGGGACTGTGGGGCAATGATTGTTTACACGAGCAAGGAGCCTACCAGCCACGTGCAGACACCACTCACATGCCATCAGGTTGACTTCAAGATGCACCACACAGAACCGTGACTATTTGGGAATTGTCTCTAAGAAGCCTGCGGAAGCAACTTAGTGATGCCTTTGTAGTACCATTGTAGGCATGAGAGAATGATAACACTATTTCCAAGCGACCGAATAGTTGGTCGACAACGAGAAGACAAGCCTAGGCGACAAGATTGCAAGCCTAAGCGAGTCTAAGCCACCATGTCTAGGCAATGAACTATGCCCCGGGCACCGGTGTCTAGGCACTGGCGTAGTCTTAGGCCGAGGAGCACCGTAATGCAGGCATGCACTTTCGGCCAAGGCGTGCCTAGGCATGTCATGGCACTAGTCGGGCAGGTCGGCAGAGCGAGGCACTAGGGAGGAGCAGGTGCTAGGCAAGGCGCTGAAGCCAAGGAACCTTGCCTAGGCGAGGCACTAAGCCAGGAACCTTGCCTGGGCATGGCCTTTGACACCATGCTGAGCATGCATAAGTAGGGCTTCATGCTGAGCATGCACTGGAGACCGGAGCACTTGGTGCTGGCCAAGACCTTGGCGGGCACCATGGCTGGGGAGCCGGGGCATGCTGTGATGTGGGGGGGAACATCCGGGTCTATAGGCTTGGGAGGCCAAGGGCAAGCGACATGGCGTCTTAGGCAGCAGTCGACAAAGGCGCATGGGAGAGCTAGCAACGGGATCATTGTCCTAGTACATGCAGAACAATCAGGATGTGAGACTTTGGGGTGGCATAGACACGCCCATGCCACAAGTGGCATGGGTGTGTGCTACGCCGAGGCGACACGCAGGCGAGCATGCTGAGCCGTAGCACCATGCTAAACAGGGCACTAAGCAGGGCACCATGCCTGGGCGTGCAGGCAGAGGCATCGGCCTAGGCATGCACTAGGTGAAGGCACCTTGCCTAGGCAGGGCACTGGCGAGCACCATGGCTAGGCATGCGCTAGACGGGAGCAGCCGTTGCGCAGAGAAAGCCCCGTGCCTAGGCATGAACTAGGCCAAGCACTTGGTGACTGGGCCATGCACTAGGCCGAGGCACCACTGTCACAGGCATGCACTAGGCGTAGGCACCTGTCTAGGCATGCACTAGAAGCTAGGGGCACCATTTGTCGAGAAGCATCTGCTTGGGCGAGGCACCATGCCGGGCAAGGCACTAGGCGAGGCGCCACGTCGAGGAGCATGCACTAGGCCTAGGCACCACGTCTAGGCATGCACTAGGTCGGGGCACCTGTGCAGGCATGCCTTGACGAGGCACCGTCGAGGGCATGCACTAGGGTGAGGGCCTGTGCCCGGAACGGGCACTAGGCCAAGGCACCACAATGCAGGCATGCGCTGGCGGGGGCGCCTGTCAGAGGCATGCACTAGGCGAGGCACCATGCCCGGGGGCAGGCGGGGCAACCGAGGGCACCGTGTCTAGGCTGAGTCTTGGCGGGAGCACCGTGCCCAGCCAGTGCTAGGCCGGGCACCATGTCCAGACAAGGTACTGGGCGAGGCACCATGTCTGGGCAAGATTTATCTTAGGGCGCCACGTCTAGGCATGCACTAGGCCCCAGAACACTTGGGTGTCTAGGCAAGGTACTAGGCCGGGCACCATGCCCGAGCCAGTACTAGACACTTAGTGCCTGGGAGGCGTACCTTGGCGGACGACGTGGGAGGCAGAGGGCATGCCTTAAACTTTCGAGAGCAACGTGAGAGCGGCGTGGGGAGCGAGAGGCGTAACGCAGCGTGGGGTGAGCGCGTCGGGTCCATGGGCTGGGGCGGCCGTAGACTGGCGGCATGGCATCTTAGGCAGCGAGTCGACAACGATTGCGTGGGAGGAAGCAAACAACGGGGTCGTGTCTGGCTCTGCGGCAATCGGATGTCGAGGCTTGTGGGTGGCATATGAGCACGCCCATGCCCGCGAGTGGCATGGGTGTGACCTGCTGGGCAGTGCAGGAAGGCTCAGTGCTAAGTGAGATCTGTAAGCCCTTTAAAGGCAACCACCCCCACTTAAGAAGCAAATATAAGCCTTTTTGGAAAAATGCGGAGGAGACATCGCACATGTGAGGAGACATAATTTAACCAGGAAGCGATTTTGGTCTGTTTTTGCGATTCTCTTTATAATATTTATACATGGCCGAAAAAGAAGAAAAAATTTGGACATAGAAAATATTTATTTTGTTGTTACTAGAAAAATAGGGAAATAAGGGAAAAATAGGGAGAAAATAGTAAAAATATTTTAAAATTCATTTTCACATGGGAAAAATATTTGGGACCAAATTGATCAGAATTTACAGAAGTGGAGGAAATATTTTATTTTAATTTATTTACTGAAAAAATGGCGAAAAATAGGTGAAAACGAGGGAAAAATAAGGGAAAATAGGGAAAATAGGAAAGAATTGATTTAAGATTTGACTAACGGAATGCAATATTTTACTATAAAATATTAATATTTGTCCAATATTTTAAATGAAAAAGTGATAATTTTAAATTTTTTTTCTCTAAAAATATAGGAATATAGGGGAAAACATGGGAAAAGGTATTGAAAAACATTTTTGTCATAGAGAATGATATTTTGAACAATGAGATGAGGAAGAAATGTAGGTGTAGAAACGAGCATGTTTAGGAAGCGATTAAGGCATAGGTGCCGGAAAGCCACCAGTAATCGGGTGCAATGGCGCAGGACAACAAGGGTTGTGCTTTCCTCCAGTATTCGCAGGAGCCCCGTGTGTCTAGGCATGATAGCGGCTAGGCCAGCCATAACTGTGAGCGTGGCATAGCACTAGGCGAGGCCCGGAGTGTGTCTAGGCGGAATGCCATAGCACTAGCCCGAGGCCCCGTGTGTCTAGGCATGGCGTACCATAGCCCAGCGAGGCCCGGCGCGGAGGCCGTGTGTCTAGGCATGGCATGCCATAGCATAATGCGGGCCCGTGTCTGGCATGGCGTGCCATGCCCGCCCAGCAGGCGCGGGCCCCGTGTGTCTGAGCATGGCGTGCCGTGCGCGCTAACCAGAGGCCAGTGTGTCTAGGCGTAATGCCATGGGCGCGGGCATCGTGTGTCGACATGGCATGTGCCATAGCACTAACCCAGGGCCCGGCGCGTTTAGATGTCTGGGCATGGCATGCCATGGCACTAGGCGCGGAGCCGGGTGTCTAGGCATGGCATGCCATAGCTAGGCGCGGAGGCCCGGTGTCTAGGCATGGCGTGCCATAGCTACTAACCGGGCCAGGTGTCCTGGGCATGGCATGCCATGGCACTGACGTAGGAGCATCGTGTGTCTGGGCACGCGGCGTGTGCCATAGCACTAGAGCGCGGGGCCAGATGATGATGTCTAGGCATGGCATGGCATGCCATATGCTGGCGCGAGGCATCGTGTGTCTAGGCATGGCATGGCGTCAGCATGTACCATGTATTAGGCCGGAGCCCGTGTGTCTAGGCCATTTGGGTGTGTCTGGGGCATGTGCCGTAGCACTAGGCCCAGGGCAGTGTCTAGGCATGGAATGGCTTCACATTCATGATAGAAATAAACCTCAACCCTAAAAACAATGTTTTGGCTGAGACGAGTTTAATCTGGGCATGGCATGGCATGTGGCATGGCAGAGCCGAGGCACCCGGCGAGGCATGCCTTAGGCGAGATCAGGTGTCCTGGGCATGTCATGGCCTGAGGCCGGGCACCGCGTGATCAACGTGTGGAACATGCCAAAACACTAGGCGGGTGCCACTTAGTGCCTGAAGCGACATGGCGAGGCATAGTTCTAGGAGGCATGCACTAGGCCAGATCACCGTGCCTAGGCATGCCATGGCACTGGGCGAGATCATAGTGCCTGGGCGTGCCGTAGCACCAAGTGAGGCACCAGATGGGTGTGCGGCCGGGCACGGGTGCGAACCATGCACTAGGCGAATCACCTTGCCTAGGCATGCCATGACACTGGGCCGAATCACCTTGCCTAGGCATGCCATGACACTAGGCCGAATCACCTTGCCCCAGGCATGCCAGTGGCATGGCGTGGGATCACGGTGCCCTGGGCATGTCATGGCATAAGGCCGAAGACAGTCTTAGGCGACACACACAGTAGAACGATGCGGGCCATGACACTGGGCAGTCTTGCCTAGGCATGTCATGGCTGGGCGAACGCGTGCCCGTGCCGTGACATGGTAGAACGCGGATGCCCCGTGCCGTGGCGCGGGGCCCGGAAACGCAGTGCCGATGCCATGGCGGCGAAGTGAAGGCTGGGTGCTTATGTGGCGCTGATGAAGACGCAGGTGCCCGGGCCGCGCTGGGCGGGGCGCGTGCGGCGTGTCGTAGCGCTGGGCCGGGGGCACCGTGCGAGGCGTGCCTTGCGCTAGGCCGAGGGCGCCTGTGAGCATGGCATGTCACTAGGCCATGGCACCTGTCTGACGAGGCACTAGGCGGGGGAACCTGAGTCTAGGCATGTCGTGGCCTTAGGCCAGGAGCCGTCTTATTCATGGCATGGCGCTGAGTAGAGGCAGATTAGCAGGCAAGCACTGGGGTGAATCACCGTGCTGAGCATGTCATGTGGCACTAGGCATGTCATGGCACTAGGCATGTCATGGCACTGGGCCGACAGTGCCCGAACCCAGGTGCCCGGAGGCATGTCATGGCACTGGGCCGAGGGCCGTGCCCGGGGCGTGTCATGGCGCTGGGCCGAGGCACCGTGCGGGCATGTCATGGCACTAGGCCCGGGCACCGTGCCCGGGCACCGTGCCGAACGCGGAGTGCCCGGGCATGTCATGGCAGCTGAAGCGACGCGGTGCGGGCATGTCATGGCACTAGGCGGGCACCGTGCCAGGGCGTGTGCTAGGCGGGCATCGTGCCTAGGCAAGCACAAGGCGGAATCACCGTGCCTAGGCGGCACAAGGCGAATCACGTTGCCTGGGCATGTCATTGGCACTAGGTAGGCGGCGGGTGCCTAGGCATGTCATGGCACTAGGCCGAGGCACTGTGCCTAGGCAAGCACTTGGCCGAGGCATTGTGCCTAGGCAAGCACTAGGCCGGCGCCTGGGTGCCTAGGCATGTCGGCACTAAGGCCGAATCCTGGAGTGCCTAGGCATGGCACTAGGCCGAATCAGATGCCTAGGCATGGCAGGCCGATCGCGATTCTGACATGCCGTGGCGCTAGGCCTGGGCGAGCGGTGACTAGGCATGCCATGGCACTAGGCCTGGGGCGAAACGACGAGCTGAGCATGCCATGGCACTGGGCGGGGGCAGGTGTCTAAGCATGGCTAGCAGCATGGGAGGCGGCATGTAATATCATGGGGTGGGGGAGGCGGCAATGTAATGTGGTCGGGCTGGGACACCACACCTACATGCCTCGGAGCGGTCTACCAGTGATCGAGGGGCAACATGTCTCTGAGGAATGGGCTGCAAAGCCGACCGAGGCACCATGGCATAGCCGTGTGCAAAAGCGCCAGTCGTCTTGATCTGGGTCGCTTGTCTTGATTCGAGCAACGTCGCGTCGCAATCGCTTCTCATTTCGTTTAGCTTTTTTTATTCCATCACGCATGCTTTATCGGTCGGCCGGAAGATTTGTTCCAGCGGTCGAGGGCTTCCCGGTACCACCGGGTAACGTTCGAGAACCTCTTGTCGGAGGGGCGAAAAGGGGAAAGCAGCAGGTGGATCGGTTCGAGGGGAGGGCGAATCGGGCGACATAGGAGGGCTGAATCTCGGTGGATCGTGTGGCAAGGCCACTACGCACCACAATACCCGTCGATATTTAAGTCGTACGCGAAAATTCTACCCGTCGCTTCCGGTCGAATAATGTGAAGCGGCCTGCGGTTTGTCCACAGCGAGGACGACCCGAGGACACGTGCCTACGGGGCGAGGGCCTGCCGGTCAGCGTCGAGCGAAGCGGGCGCGCAGCGTCGTTCGCCGGACCGACTTGAGGCGTTCGGTCGTAATCCGGTATGCGGTAGCCAGCGCCGCGGCTCAACCATGCGCGGCAAGGCCAATTGTGCGAATCAGCGGTTCCTCGTACTAGGTTGAATTACTATTGCGACCTTGTCTCATCGGTAGGGTAAACTAACCTGTCTCACGACGGTCCTAAGCCCAGCTCCACGTTCCACACATTGGTGGGTGAACAATCAACGCGGTAGTGCGCTTCCTGATGATAGGAAGAGCCGACATCGAAGGATCAGCGGCGTCGCCGCCGACGGCAGGCGCCCTGAGCCGATTATCCACGTGGTAACTTTTGAGCACCTCAGCTTCAAATTCGAAGGTCTAAAGGATCGATGACCGCTTTCGCGGTTAAACATTAGTCTTGAAATCAAATCAGCAAACTTTTACCTTTTGTTCCATACGAGATTTGTTCGTTGAGCTCATCTTAGGACACTGCGTTATCTTTTAACGAGGATGTGCCGCCCCAGCGCTAAACTCCCCACACGACAATGTCTTCCCGCCTGGGATCGCCTTGGCCAGGAGTCCAAAGGAGGATGTTCCCGCCTGGAATTCACGGAATAAGTAAAATAACGTTAAAGTAGTGGTATTTCACTTTCGCCGTTTCGGCTCCCACTTATCCTACACCTCTCCAAGTCATTTCCTGAAAGTCGGATCCCAGAGTCAGGCTCAGCGGGGGTCTTCTTTCCCAGGTTACGCCGACCCGTTCCCTTGGCACGTGGTTTATTTGGATAGTAGGCGGGGACGATTAGAATCTCGTTAATCCATTCATGCGCGTCACTAATTAGATGACGGGCATTTGGCTACCTTAAGAGAGTCATTAGTTACTCCGTAGTTTACGGCGCTTGGTTGAATTTCTTCCTTTGACATTGAGCGGTAAATCATTGCGTGGCGTCGGGGACCATCGCAATGCTTTGTTTTAATTAGCGGTCAGTTCCTTGTCCGTGCAGGTTACGAGTCGTTCGGCGCGAGAAGGCCCGAAGCGTTCGGTCAGATCCGGCCGAAGCCTGGCCGGCCATCTCATGCGAGGCGGCTGAAGCGATCGGCGAGCCGTGACGGTTCAGGTGAGACCCCGTGCCCGACCCACGAGCCAATCCTTTTCGAGGTTGCGGATCCGTGCGACCGCCCGCTACATTATTCATGACCCGTTGTTTCGCCGGGCGATCGGACCGCCGGTGTGGCGGCGTGGGAGGCACTGGTCCTCGATTTTCATGGGCCGTCGGCGCCAGGACCTGCAGCGGCGTGGTGCTCTTCTCAACGTTGGACCCTACCTCGGTGGCCGTTTCGGGGTGGCGGTACATTAGCGAAAAGATAACTCTTTCGAGGCCCTCGGCGGCGTCTCGGACTCCGCGTTCGCGTCGGCCGCCCGTCCGGTTCGGGAATGTGCCGATTCCCTTTGATGCCAGCGTGTGCACGCTATCAGACGGAGCTTCCCCGTCTCTTAGGATCGACTAACCCATGTGCCGTTCACATGGAACCTTTCCTCTTGACCTTCAAAGTTCTCATTTGAATATTTGCTACTACCACCAAGATCCTTTTGACGGCCGGCTCGCGGGCTCGCGCCCGGGTTTGCGGCGACCGCCGGCGCCCTCCTACTCATCGAGGCTGGCGCGCCTCGGCGGCCGGGTATGGTCGCGCGCCCGGCCATCCATTTCGGGGCTAGTTGATTCGGCGGGTGAGTTTGTTACACACTCCTTGGCGGTTTACGACTTCCACGACCACCGTCTGTTTGTCTTGTCGACCCGACACCCTTTGTGGGTTCTAAGTTAGCGATTGGGCAGTAACCCGGCTTCGGTTCATCCGCATCGCCCAGTTACGCTTCATAAAAATGGCCCACGGGCTCGATTCCGTGGCGGCTGTGGACGACGTGCCGTCTACCTATTTAAAGTTTGAGAAATAGGTCGGCGTTGCGCCCCGATGCCTCTAATCATTGGCTTTACGGAAGTAAGACTCGTAGCGAATAGCTATCTGGGGAAACGGAGAACGGCTACTAGATGGTTCGATTAGTCTTCGCCCTATACCGTGCAGACGAAACGATTTGCGTCGGTATCATTCTTGAGCCTCCACGAAGTTTCCTCGGCCGCCTTCGGCATAGTTCACCATCTTCCGGTCGACAGGCGTCTCCTAACTTTCGAACCCTTCTCGGAAGATCGAGGTCGGTCGTGATTGCACCCCTCGGGGGATCCGCCCGTCGGCTTCCTTACGCCTTGCGGGTTTACTAGCCGTTGGCTTCACTTTACATATCGGACTCGCGGTCGTGTTTCAAGGCAGAATTGACCGAGGGCGGCGGCGCGCCATGAGCGCGCACAGTGCGGCTGCGCCCGTGAGCGTCTTGTGCATTCCACGTCGGCAGCGTCTCCACGGGTATGACTACAGCCGGGCTTGGGTGTGACCCGAGCAGCGTCGGTCCGCGCCGAGTCGATCGGTGGCCGTGGATCGCCGTTCCACATCGGCCGGCGCATCGCCGACCCCATCCGCTTCCTCCCGACAATATCAAGCACTCTTTGACTCTCTTTTCAGTCCTTTTCATCTTTCCCTCGGTACTTGTTTGCTCTCCAGGTCTCGCCCATTTGGCAGGCCCGAATTTACCGCCCGATTGAAATTTGCATTCCCAAACCGCCGACTTCGTCGGCAGCGCCTCGTGTGCGCGGCGGGGTCGGGCACGGCGGGGCTCTCACCCTCTCCGGCGCCCCCTTCCGAGACTTGGGCGGTCGCCCGGCAGAGAGCAGCTTCTCAGGCCTGAGTCGGACCCGGCGGGACCGCCCGATTCAATTTAGGCTTTCGGTTAAGCTACGCCCGTTACTAAGGAATCCTTAGCAAGTTTCTTTTCCTCCGCTTATTGATATGCTTAAACTCGGCGGGTGTTCCTTTGACACGGGTCCATTTGTCGGGTTCTCGGGCCTTCGTGGTGCAGTCGCGGCCTTGTGCCCGACATGGAATTGTCCTCCTTATCCTCGGGCGGGGAAGGATGAGGGTTCGTTTCAAACCGCAGCTTGTCGGCGTGCATCGCCCTTGGGACAGATTTTTAACCAACCACGGACGCGATGTTCCATGGGAGGCGTCTTCAGCCCGACTCGGGCGCACCGGCGGGAAAGGGTGGAGGCGTATGCGTGGCGGCCTTGGCGGCGTGCCCCTCGACCTGTCGTCCGGGCGCGGCGCGTTCAAAAGACTTCGATGATTCACGGAGATTCGCAATTCACACCAAGTATCGCGACGCACTCGTTCTTCATCGATCACGAGAGCTGATATCCGTTCAGGAAATTACGTTTTGTGAGTTAAGCGACCCACGCCTTCCAGCGCACCCGTGGCCAGGGCGGCGGGATGGCGGTGTTCGTTAGTATTGTCCTTGGCGTTTTCCGCGCCCGGGGTTAAAACGTTGGATCGGAAGGTCCCCGGCGAACACCCCCGTGCGGGCGAGAGGGAAAGGCTGAAGGCCAGATCCATCGAGCCCGGTGGAGGGCTCGCGCCAGCTACGCCTCAGCGGGTTGTTAAGCTCGCGTTCCGCAGTGCCGATTGATAGGTTGACAGCCGGTCTTCGCGGTTCACCTACGGAAACCTTGTTGCGACTTCTCCTTCCTCCCCGATGATGGGTTCGGTGGACTTCTCGCGGCGACCGCGGGCGGCGGGCCGCTCACGTCGCCGCGATCCGAACACTTCACGGATGTTCGGCCCGGTAGGGCGACGGGCGGTGTGTCTGAAAGGCGGGGGCGTGATCAGCAGCGGCTGATGACTTCGCTTACTAGAAAATTCCTAGTTGAAGACCAACAATTGCAATGATCTATCCCCATCACGATGAAATTTCAAAGGAATTACCGAGTTTGTCGGCCCAGGGCCTTCTGACTAGTTGAATACATCCCGGTGTAAGCGGCGCGTCTGACCGGAACATCTAAGGGCATCACGGACCTGTTATTGCCTCAAACTTCAGCAACTGTGACCATAGTCCCTCTAAGAAGGTAGGCTGCGGAGGATCTCGCCATAGCTAGTTAATAGGCTGAGGTCGTTACATTAAGATTAACAGAGACCAATGGCTCACGACAAACGACCATGCACCACCCGCCCAGAATCAAGAAGAGCTCTCGTGTCCAATCCTTTTATGCGGACTGTGAGTTTTCAGTGTTGAGTCCAAATTAAAGCGCGGGCTCCCTCACGGTGCCCTTCCGTCGATTCCTTTAAGTTTCGGCCTTGCGACCCGTACTCCCCGGAACCGAAAACTTTGATTTCTCATAAGGTGCAGTGAGTCCTAAAGCAACATCCAGATCCACACAGGTCGGCATCGTTTATGGTTGAGACTAGGACGGTGTCTCGATCGTCTTGAGCCCCTGACTTTCGTTCTTGATTAATGAAAACATCCTTGGCAAATGCTTTCGCGGTTGTTGGTACTGTAAATCCCGAGAATTTCACCTCGACTATGAAATCTGAATGCCCCAAATGTCACATTAATCATTACTCGATCCGAAACGACACAATGGACGGGAAATCCTCTTGATATTTATCCCATGCTAATGTATCCATAAGCGTAGGCTTGCTTTGAGGCACTACAATTTCTTGAAATGCTGACAGGAGGCCACGACCCGGCCGAGTTAAGACCGAGGGCGCATCGGCCGTTAGAAGGGACAAGAGGACCGGTGCACACCGTGGGCGGACCGACCGACCAAATCGAAGTCCAACTTCGAGCTTTTAAGCGCAGCAACTTAAATATACGCTATTGGAGTGGAATTACGTGCTGGCACGGACTTGCCCTCGATGGATCCTCGTTAAGGGTTTAGATTGTACTCATTCAATTACCCGGACTTCAAAAGAGCGTATTTGTTATTTATTATCACCTCCGTGTCGGGATTGGGTAATTTCTTGGCGCTGCGCGCCTTCCTTGGATGTGGTGGCCGTTCTCGGAGAGC
Source organism: Tetrastigma voinierianum (assembly GCA_016808115.1). Lineage (NCBI taxonomy): Eukaryota > Viridiplantae > Streptophyta > Magnoliopsida > Vitales > Vitaceae > Tetrastigma > Tetrastigma voinierianum. The sequence goes on from JAEQBH010005661.1 coordinate 18,846, forward strand.
TCACCTCTCAGAATCGAACCCCTAATTCTCCGTCACCCGTCAATACCATGGTAATTTGTCACGCCTTTCTTTTGCTCGTGTGCGGCGCCTCAGACCAGCCCAGGCATTTGCTTCTCGATGCCTCGCTATTCTCGAACACGAAACTACGGGCCTCTCCGACTACGTATTTTATTAGCTACTAAAATACAAGACAATTTCGCAGGCTCCCACACCTCGGGGCTCAATGCTTACGTGGATCCAACTCCCGAGGAACATAATGAATTAACGAGTGAGCACGCGAGGCCCTTTATATAGGATGCTCGAGGCGATCTGAATGCGATAATGACTAAGAGTCACCTTTACAATAAGTCTTCAAATCGACAGAAAGCCCGACTACAATCCTTCCGCATTAGGAGTCGTGAATGAAACTCCTATACCACGACCACGATTCCCACCACGGTAGGAGTCCTTTAGGAGTGCGTCTCGCTGAGTCTTCCGCTGGCGAGACCTTCCGCTGGGAGTCCGGCCGGCAGGAGTCTTTCAGCCTAGGATGAGGTCCTTCCGGCAGGGTCCTACCGCCTAGGAGTCCTTGCATAAGACTCCTTGGTGTAGGAATCCTTGTTGCACTAGTTAAGTTAACGCATGAGGCTCTGCATATCGTAGGCGACATTAAGCCCCGCGATTCCGTTTGCCTCGAAGTGCCCTTGGCGAGCCCCCTGGCCCAGTGAGTGCGTGACGACCCTTTGTCTCGGCGTCGACGGATTTCTTGCTTGCCTTCCCCTCATGTGCGTGCTTGGCTCACGCTTTGTGCCTCCGGACACATGTTTTCCCAACTTTGCCTTGCTCGTTTTCCCTTAGGCGGGCCATGGGACCGGCCGCCCTCATCTGCCACGGGACTCGTGTTATCTAGTCGAGGGGCTAACAAACCCTCCCCCACTAGAGGTACTCAACGTCCTCGTTGACTTCAACCGCGCATAATCAAGGATCTGGTCTTCAAACTGCCACAATGTAGCACCCTTTTCCCAGCTTGCCTCACTGACGGGCGTCCCCTTCCAATGAATCAAGTACTCGGTCCACTTGTTCTTCGGAGGTTCCCCGTCTTCCCTATCCTGCGGGATGCTATCAATCTCTTTTTGCTGAACTCGACTCCTAACCATAGGCGGGTTCCGCTTTCTTACACTGGCCAGGGACTAGGATCACTGTGATATGGGCTTCAGGAAGCTTACATGTGGAATGTCGGGTGAGAAGCCCCCGACCTGCGGGAATAGCTTCGGTTGTAGGCCGTTCTATACGCTTCCACTGACTTCAAAGGGTCCATCGTATTTCGAATCAAACCTCTTTGAAGCGTTTATTCACGATCTTTCGGTCGAGGAGTTAACAGAACCATCTCCCCTTGCTCAAATTCACGAGGTCTCACGCCTCTGTCGCATACTTCTTAAATGCGTCTGCTTGCCTTCTACAGGGCGTCTCACGGCTTCATCGAAGCAAAACTTCAACAGAGACTCTTACGCAAACTTGTGCCTTGATGGGCTCACACTGCGTCCGGTTGCTGCGTGACCCGATGCGTCCGGGCGTGCGTGGCTGGAACACCCGATTGCTACCTCAAAGGGCTCATACACAATGCGTTTGAACTCCCCTGTTGCGGATTGTAGGACAAGCGGCGCTCTGGGACTGACGATTTTAGGAGGCGTCGCGAAGTGGCGCGAAATACTCTTCCGACATCGATTCACTCTCTGTCGACCATCGGTCGAGGGTGATTCGCGGTCGAGGCTGCATTACGTACCCGCATCTTGAAACGGCTCAACCCGAAAACACGCACAGTCATGGCGTATCTCGATCGCTTACTATGTCTTCGGGCATCGAAATGTTTCCGCGACATTCTTGAAAGATCTGACGCCTCTTGTTGGACCTCTATTTCGAGTGGGATGAGAGCGGCGTGCTAATTTGTCTACCACCGCAAAAACTGATCGAAGCCATCTACCTTCGAAACCCCTTTGATGAAGTCCATCGATACACTAACGCCATGGCTTCTCGGAATGGGCGAGTAACGATCGACCCTTCAGCAAAACCGGTCTTGTCAACTTGACAAAACGCCGTATGTCTTGACATATGCTTGCACGATCTTCCTTCATCTTAGGCCAATGAAAAGGCGGGTGCGGCAATGCCAAAGTTCTTTCCTCTCTGGGTGACCGGCCATCTCGTATCATGTGTTTCCCTTCGGCTGACTCCTGTCTCGACTTGCTCGAGGCACATATGGCTTCCCTCATACGGAGGTCCTGACAACTCGTTCTCGAGCCAGTATCGCCTCGTGGTGCCATCTCTCCCCTGCTCTACCAGCTTTTGATACGTTGAGTCTTGTGCAGCTTCAAGTCTAACTTCATTTGTTTGGAAATCTAGCGGGCTCAAGCGATCCCACATAACTTGCCGCTTCCTTCTGCTTTCGAAGCATCAGCCACTTGATTTGTGTCGACCCGGCTTGTGCACCACTTTGAATCAAAAGTCGGCGAGAACTCTTGCCATCGAGCTTGCTTGGCGATGGCCTATACGAGTTGTGAAGAAGGTGTTGGCAACATTGTCAGTCACTACTACGAACCGAGTTCCCATCAAGTAGTGCTTCAGTCTCGAGCGATGGACAATGCGATCATCTCTTTCTCATAGTATTGTACCTTTCCTCCGCTACATTCGACTTCCGACTCTCAAAGGCTACTGGATGCCCCTCTTGCACCAGCACTCCACCTAGGGCCTGTCCGACGCATCCGTGTGCACTTCAGCGGCAGCTCCATGTCGGAGCGGGTCGTCTCGGCTACGAGGTGATCGCATCTTGAGCTTACGGAAGCGGCTTGGCACTGCGCATCCCATTCCCACTTCCTCTCTTTTTCAAAAGGTCCGTGAGAGCGCCCGACTATCTTGGAGCTAGCCCGATTATAAATCTCTGTAGTAGTTTGCTAAGCCAGAAGACGTCAGTTCTGTCGCCTTGGTGGTGGCGATCTCAATTCTTGCCACCTTCGCACCATCCATCCTTATCTCGGATTTTGAATGGAGATGACCCGAAACTTGATCTCGATGCGAGCAAACTCGCCTTCTCTTTCTTGACATACAAAAGCTGGTTACGCCTCGGTCTGTCGGCTTCATCTCGAGGTGTACCACGTGATCTTGTAGAGTCGAGTGTAGATCACTATGTCGTCCAGAATTATACCTGAATGAATCAGGAAGTCGAATAGGACATCATTCATGAGGTTACAAAATGTAGCGAACGATGGAGTCAAACCAAAGGCATAACTAAAAATTGAAAACTTCCATAGGGTTACCGCAATGTGGTCTTTGCCTCGTCCCAGCCGACCCGCGCCTGCCAATATCCCGATCGCAAGTCTAGCTTGGTGAAGTACTCGGCCTTGCTCAATCGATCGAACAATTCCGCAGCCAAAGGTATCGGATACTTGTTCTTGATCGTGACTTTGTCGGTGCGTCAATCACACATCCGAGCGTGCCATCATGCTTCTTACGAGCAGCACGATTGCTCCATACGGCGCTTTGGAGGTACGGACCAGACCGCATCCGACAACTCCGTCAAGCTGCTTCCTTGACTCTCTCGACTGCGGTGGACTCATCAGATGGGAAAGCGGCGGGAGGTCTCGACCGCGGCACGAGCTCTATCGGGAGTGATCCGTCTGCCTTCTCGATTGGCGACTTCTTGAAGCGACTCGGGAGGCATAACATCAGCAAATCTCCTCAGTATGGGGGCTATGGCATCTGGCACCTCGACTTGCTTGTCCGGCTTGGTCTCGATCATTGCCGCGACATATGTGTGCTCACCCTTCCTAAGGCCTTTCTCGAGTTGCAGGGCAGACAAGGTCTTCTCCCCTGAAGGTCTCTTAGGCGGCTTGCTGATGCCGGCCACAAAGCATGGCTGCTTCTCATCCATGATCAGCGGTCCATTCGAGTCTTGTGACAAATACCTTGGCTCTTTGGAAGAAATCGTTGCCTAATATGAAATCAAAATCATCCAAAGGAACACTAAGGAAGTCTATCGTACCTTTCCAATCCCCCATCTGAATTGCCATGTTCTTTGCCATACCATGCGTCTCTTGTGTAGCTATTCTGACTTTAGGCTTGCTTGTCATCTTTAAGTAGCAGTAGAGTCACGAGCTACTTCCCTTGTTGATACAAATTGTGGAGTGCAGCCCCTTGTCTACCAATGCCACCAATTTTGCGCCCTCCGGTCAGCAACTCAGCATATATCAGGTCCTCACGTGGTCGCCTCGACCCGCATTGCATTGACAAGCGAAGAGGGTTGGCTGCGGTAGGAGTATACGCTCCAGTATCGCCCGCTTCTTCCATTTCTAGTGCATTGAGCTTCTCCTTCTTTGGGCAATCCCACCATCGATGTGGCCCATCGCGGATCGACATCGGCGGCACGGTAGTTTGTGAGGGAAGTGGCCCTCTCCCCACTTTAGCTGCGTATCCTGCTGGCTTCTTCGACCCTTGCCTCGCTCTTGGAGGCTTTCCCATCGACTCCAGGTTCGACTCTTGTTGTGGCCTTTCCCTTTTGGGTGGGAGTAGAGGAAGGAGTCACTGCAATAGTCGGATAGAGCTGATCCTTCTTGCCATGGCGAGGGCAAGTCTTGGACACCTTGCCTCCTCGGTTCAGTTTGAGCCCGTCACAGCCAATCCCGGACATGAAGTTGAGCGACTTGTCTGCCGGACATGTCCTTGATGTCAGATCAGCGAGCTAAACTCCTTCACATAATCTCACAGTGACCCGTGCCTTGGTTTCTTGAAATTCCCTCGCCATCCGCATTTGTGTTCGTGGGTAGGCGATCTTCGGTTCCTTTTTCAAGATCTCCCAGCTCTCGATCTTTGGTCGGCCAGCAGCAGCGTCGTCGCTCGTTCTGGTCCGCCACCAAAGCTTTGCATCACCTGTCAAATACATAGTGGTTATCGTTACCTGTTCACCCACCGGTATTCGAGCAGCGATGAAATATTGCTCCATGTCCCAGAGGAAATTCTCCAAGTCTTTTGCGCTGCGCGCACCACCAAAAGTCTTGGGCTCAGGTACTCGCACCTTCGCAGGAGGCGGATCTGCAGCAGATGGCGTGCCCTGCACCACTGCTCGCTTCAGCAACACGATCTCCCCCTCTGCTGATCCGGCTCCTCGAACTCTCGATCATAACTGCATTCGGTCATGGAATGTCCCCATCCGTTCCTCTACGGCTCTATCTCGAGTCTCATCGATTCTAGCGTGAGTCGAGTCGCGGGGGCGGCTTGTAAACGTCCCGAGTCGAAAGGTGGGAGTCGCCTCGATTCTTTGTGTGCCTATCTCGCCGTCAAGCACAGACACACAGGTGCCTACCTCGGCCTCTATCGCACTGCTTGCTCACGCAGCGCATCAGCAAATCATCCTCGCGTTGGCCATCAGTGGCTCGATACCCAGTGTCGCCTTTCTTTTGCTGGAGTGTGCGGCGCTAGGAACACAGGCCGACCTTCTCGATGCCTCACTATTCTCTCGAACACAGGGCTTACGGGCACTCTCCCCAACTGTAGTATTTATTAGCTACTAAATACCGACAATTTCGCATAGGCTCCCACCTCGGGGCTCGATGCTACGTGGATCAAGCTCGAACATAATGAATTAACCAAGTGAGCACGCAGGCCCTTTATATAGGATGCTCAAGGGCAATCCTAGTACAATAATGACTAAGAGTCCTACTCTAACTCTAGTCTTCAAATCCAGCAAGCCAGCACAATCCTTCCCGCATTAGGAGTCTTGACTGAATGAAACTCCCTATACCGCAGCCACACGATTCCCACCACGGTAGGAGTCCTCCCCTTTAGGAGTCTGTCTGCTCTAGGGTCTTCATGAGACAGCACCGCCTAGAGGTCCGGCCGCTTAGGAGTCTTTCCCGCCTAGGATGAGAGTCCTTCCGGCAGGGTCCTACCCGCCTAGGGTCCTTCTTTGCATAAGACTCCTTGGTGTAGGAATCTTGTTGCACTCGGATTAGGATCTTGCCTTGAGGCTCTCTGCCCATAAATAGGCGACGTCGCCGCGATTCCGTTTGCCTCAAGTTACGCCCCGGAGCCCCTCCCAGCCGTGAGTGCCGTGACAGCCTTGTGCGCGTCTGACCGGTTCTTCTTGCCTTCCCTCATGTGCGTGCTTGGCTGCGCTTTGTGCCTCCGGACACATGTTTTCCGACCGCCACTTTTTCGTTTTCCCTTAGGCGGGCCATGGGGCCAAGGCAGCGCCCTCATGCCGCACGGGACTCGTGTTATCTAGTCGAGGGGCTAACAGTAGGCCACTATCCTACCATCGAAAGTTGATAGGGCAGATATTTGAATGATGCGTCGCCGGCACGATGGCCGTGCGATCCGTCGAGTTATCATGAATCATCAGAGCAACGGGCATAGCCCGCGTCGACCTTTTATCTAATAAATGCATCCCTTCCAGTCGGGGTTTGTTGCGTGTGGCTCTAGAATTACTACGGTTGCATCGGTAGCAAGTACCATCAAACAAACTATAACTGATTTAATGAGCCATTCGCGGTTTCACGATGCGGAATTAGTTCATACTTACATGCATGGCTTAATCTTTGGACTGACATATGACCTACGGCGGGATCAGCGGGTAGCATTCTTGTGCAAGCGTCGGAACCGCATGCACCTACCCTGAACCACAATGGGGTGTCGGGAGGGCAAGCCGGGGAAGCGATCGTCGTACATACGCGTCCTAGCGATGAGCGGCAAGCTTCGGCGAATGATGTGATCTTTAGATCCCATGCGGAGTGTTAGATTCATGTCAGAAACGAACCATCATCATGACATTGCCAGAAACCCCTTCGCATGGTCGCAGCGTGGGGAGTACGTAGACACGATGATCGCTTGCAAGATCACGCCCCCATGAGCGAGCTAGATGGAGAAGGCAACATTCGAGAGAAAATTCCATCGGTGGGAATGACACGGGAATAGTATTGCGATGCCCAGAGCTTGATTCAAGCGCTTTGTAGCTAGAATGAGGAGGGGCGATGGAGGCCCAATAGTTCGTTGCGAGCAAGGGAATAACCACATTACCCCGAAACACCACTCCATGCCATCAGGTTGACTTCAAGATGCACCACACACCCGAGAACCGTGACTATTTGGGAGTTGTCTCTAAGAAGCACGGAAGCAACAGTGATGCGCTGTAGGTACCATTGTAGGCATGAGAAGAATGATAACACTATTTCGAAGCAAGCGGGATAGTTGGTCAAGCAACGAGAGGAGCAAGCCTAGACAGCAGATTGCAAGCCTAAGCGGGTCTAAGCCACCATGTCTAGGCAATGAACTATGCCGGCACCCGTGTCTAGGCATGGCATGAATCTTAGGCAGGGGCACCATGTCCCAGAGCATGCACTCGACGAGGCAGCGGAATGTCTTTGGGCATGTCGTGGCACTGGTCGGGTGTAGGTGTAGGCCAGGGCGCTAGGAGAGACCTGGAGTGCCTGGGCAGGGCGCTAAACCGGGAACCTTGCCTGAGCCAGGGCACTAAACCAGGAACCTTGCCTGGGCATGGCCTTGCACCAATGCCTGGGGCATGCACTGGCAGAGGGCTTCATGCTGGGCATGCACTAGGACAAGACGCAGGTGCCTAGCCAGGGCACTAGGCGGGCACCATGGCTGAGGCGAGAGGCATGCTTGCAATGTGGAGGGAACATCCGTCTATAGGCTTGGGAGGGCCAAGGGCAAGCGACATGGCGTCTTAGGTAGCAGTCGACAAAGGCTTGCATGGGAGAGCTAGCGGGATCATTATTACAGCGTGCGTGACAATCGGATGTCGAGGACTTGGGAGTGGCATATGAGCACGCCCGTACCGCCGAGTGGCATGGGTGTGTGCACGCCCGGGGCGACACGCGAGGCGACATGCCTAGGCCGGCACATGCCTAAGCAAGGCACTAAGCGGGGCACCATGCTGAGCATGCACTAGGCCGAGGCATCGCGCCTAGGCATGCACTAGGTGAAGGCACCTTGCCTAGGCAAGGCACTAGGCGAAGGCACCATGGCTAGGCATGCACTAAGCGGAGGCACCGCCGTGCACAAGCGAAAGCCCGTGCGCAGGCATCAGGCAGGCGGCTGCAGGTGACTGGGCGTGCGCAGGCCGAGGCACCTGTGCAGGCATGCCGGGCGGGGCACCGTCTGGGCATGCACTGGCGGGAGCGCCTGTCGGGGCATGCACTAGGCGAGGCACCATGCCCGGGCAAGGCCTGGGGCCGGGCGCCTGTCGGGGCATGCGCTGGGCCGGGGCACCTGTCTGGGCATGCGCTGGGTCGGGCACCACTGTCTGGGCATGCCTTGGGCCGAGGCACCACTGATAGGGGCATACTAGTTTGGGGCACCATGCCCGGACAGGGCGCACTGGGGCCAGGCACCACAGTCCTGGGCATGCACTAGGCCGGGGCACCTGTCGAGAGGCATGCACTAGGCCGAGGGCACCATGCCCGAGTAGGCGCGGAGCAGCAGGGCACCGTGTCTGGGCAAGGTGCTAGGCCGGGCGCCATGCTGACAGTGCTAGGCCAGGGCACCATGTCTGGAGAACGGGTGCTAGGCCCGAGGAGCACCATGTCTGGGCAAGGTGCTATGCCGGGAAGGCCTGTCTGGGCGTACTGGGCCGGGGGCCCAGGTGCAGGCAAGGTGCTGGGCCGGGCACCATTGCGGACAGATGCTAGGCAGGTGCCTAAGGGGCATGCACTAGGGCGGAGCAGCGTGGAGGCGAGGGGCATGCCTTCGCTCGACGTGGGGAGACAACGTGGGGAGGCAGAGGCATGCTTGCAACGATGGGGTGAGCACGTCCGTCCATAGGCGGGCGGCCATGGAGCCAAGCGATGGCATCTTGAGCAGCGGTGACGGTGCGTGGGAGGCGAGCAACGGGGTCGTGCATCTGGCTCTAGGCAATCGGATGTCGAGGGCTTGTGGGTGGCATATGAGCACGCCCATGCCACAGTGGCATGGGTGTGTGTGTAGGGGGCGGCCTGCCAGGCTCGTGCCTAGGCAGATCTTATTTGCCAAACCCATAGAGGCAACCACCCTTAAAAGAAGCGATATAAGCCTTTTTGGAAAAATGCGGAGGGCATCACACGTAGCGAGGGAGACATAATGGCAAATTTTAACCGGGGAAAGCGATTTTAGTCTGTTTTTACGAATTCTCTTTATAATAATTATACATGGCCAAGAAAAAAAAAAGAAAAAAAAATTTGGACCCCTTGAGAAAATATTTATTTTTATTTATTTACTAGAAAAATAGGAAATAGGGAAAAATAGGAGAAAATAGTAAAAATATTTTTTAAAATTCATTTCACATGGGAAAAATATTTAAGGACGGGGTGATCGATTTGAAGTGGAGGAAATATTTTATTTAATTTATTTACTAGAAAAAATAGGCGAAAAATAGGTGAAAACGAGGGAAAAATAGGGAAAATAGGGAAAATAGGGAAAAGAAATTGATTTAAAGATTTGACTCTTTGGAATGCAATATTTTACTATAAACTAATATTAATATTTGATAATATTTTAAATGAAAAGTGATAATTTTAAATTTTTTCTCTAAAAATATAGGAATATAGGGGAAAACATGGGAAAAGGTATTGAAAAACATTTTTTGTCATGAGAATGATATTTTGAACAATGAATGAGGAAGAAACAATGGAATAGAAACGAGCATGTTTAGGGAAGCGATTAAGGCATAGGTGCGAGAAAGCCGCAATATTGTCGGTCTGATGGCATGGAGGACAACAAGGGTTGTGGCACCATCAATATTGCCAGGCCCAGGTGTGTCTAGGCATGACAAAAGCTGGAAATAGGGCCATATCTAGGCATGGCATAGCACTAGGGGCGGGCCGGGTGTGTCTAGGCATGGAATGCCATAGCACTAGCCCGGGCGTGTGTCTAGGCATGGCATGCCATAGCACTAGCCCGAGGCCCGGCGCGGAGGCCCCGTGTGTGTCTAGGCATGGCATGCCATGGCACTAGCGCGGAGGCCCAGTGTGTCCTAGGCATGGCATGCCATAGCATAACTTGCGGCGCCGGAGCCGTGTGTCTAGGCATGGCATCGCCATAGCACTAGCCAGGCCGTGTGTCTAGGCATGGCATGCCGCGGCGCCAGGAGCATCGTGTGTCTGAGGCATGGCATGGCATGCCGTAGCACTAACAGGAGCCGGCGCGAGGCCCGTGTGTCTAGGCATGGCGTGCCATAGCACTGGCGCGGAGGCCCGCCGTGTCTGGGCATGGCATGCCATGGCAGCAGCGCGGAGGCCCGTGTGTCTAGGCATGGCATGCCATAGTAGCCCGGAGCCCGGGTGTGTCCCCCAGGCATGGCATGCCATGGCAGAGCGGCCAGGGCATCAGTGTCCCAGGCACGGCATGCCATAGCACTAGGCGCGGAGGCCCCGTGTGTCTAGGCATGGCATGGCATGCCATAGCACTAGGCGCCGAGGCATCGTGTGTCTAGGCATGGCATGGCATGGCATGGCATAGCTGGGCCGGGCCACAGGTGTGTCCCAGGCGGAGTGCCCCGGGTGTGTGCAGGCATGGCATGCCATAGCACTAGGCCAGGGCCACGGAGTGTCTAGGCATGGAATGGCACATTCATGATAGAAATAAACCTCAACCCTAAAAAAACAATGTTTTTTAAACTAGGGCGAGTTTAATCTAGGCATGGCATGGCATGGCATGGCCTTGGCGAGGCGCCGACGAGGCATCTTATTGGGGCCAGGATCATAGTGTCCAGGCATGTCATGGCCTGGGCCGAGGGCAGCGTGAATCTCGCCGTGTCTCGGGCATGCCCAAGGCACTAGGGGCGGTGCCACGGAGTGCCTGGGCAAGCACTTGGCCAGAGACAGTTCCTAGGAGGCATGCAGTAGGCCAGAGATCAGGTGCTGGGCGTCAAATGTGCTAGGCCGATGCAGGTGCTTTAGGCGTGCCCATGGCATGGGCCGAAGGAATTTCCTGGGTGTAGGCGAAGCACTGGCCCAGGAGCAGGTGCGGGAGCCATGACATAGGCGAATCACCTTGCCTAGGCATGCCATGACACTAGTAGAGATCACCTTGCCTAGGCATGCCATGACACTAGGCCGAGATCACCTTGCCCTGGGCATGCCGTGGCCCAGGCGGGATCGGGTGCTGGGCGTAATCATGGCACTAGGCCGGCAGGTGTAGGCAAGCACTGGCCAGAGCAGGTGCGGGCCATGACACTAGGCGAATGCTTGCACAGGCATGTCATGGCACTAGAGCGGGGCGCAGGTGCCCATGCCGCTGGCACTGGGCCGAAACGCAGGTGCTATGCCATGGCGCGGCGGGCGCCGTGCCCATGCCATGGCGCTAGGCGGCTGCGCGTGCCGATGCCATGGCACTAGACCGGGGCACCGTGCCCGAACCATGGCACTGGGCCGAGGCACCGTGCCTTGGCATGTCATGGCGCAGGCGGGGGCAGGTGCGAGGCATGCCTTTATAGGCCGGGGCACCACAGTAGGCGCTGGCATGTCGCTGGGCCATGGCACCTGTCCTAGACGAGGCACTGGGCGGAGGCCACTGGTCCTAGGCATGTCATGGCTTGCCCAGGCAATTGCCAGGTGTCTATTCATGGCATGGCCTTGGGGCGGGGAGCACCGGTGTAAGAGCCAAGCACTAGGAATTTGAGATCACGTTCAGCATGTCATGGCCTTAGGCATGTCATGGCCTTGAATGGCGTGTAGGCCGGGCAGATGCCCGAACCCGGAGTGCGGCATGTCATGGCGTAGGCCGGCAGGTGCCCGGGCAGGTGCCCGAGGCATGTCATGGCAGCGGGCGAACGCGGGTGCCCGGGCATGTCATGGCATGGGCCCGGGCATGGAGTGCCCGGGCATGTCATGGCACTGGAGCTTGGGCATCGTGCCTGGGCGAGCCTGAGGCGGAATCAGGTGCTAGAGGCGACCTGGTAGAGATCCGTGCCCTAGGCATGTCGTGGCAGGCCCGGGGCAGCGGGTGCTGGCAGGCATGTCATGTGGCGGGCAGAACGCGGGTCTTTGAGCAAGCACTTAGCCGGGGCATTGTGCCTGAATAGTATTTGAAGCCGGCATGCGGGTGCTGGGCATGTCGTGGCACTGGGCGAGATCTGGGTGCCCTGGGCATGACAGCGGGCCGAGATCCGGGTGCTGGAGGCATGGCACTGGCCAGAATCACGGGTGCTGGGCATGCCATGGCGCTAGGCCTAGGCGGGGCAGGTGAGCTGGAAATTGCCGCACTGGGCTAGGCGGCCGGCGTGACTGGGCATGCCATGGCAGGCCGGGCAGGTGTCCTAAGCATGGCCTAGCTTAGCATGGGGGTGACATGTAATATCATGGGGGGTGGGGGAGGCGGCATGTGGCATGGTCGGGCACAGGACACCACACCATGCCTCGGGAAACGGTCTACCACGTGATCGAGGCAACATGTCTGAATGGACGCAAGCACGACCGAGCGCACCATGGCATGGCAGGTGTCTGGCCTTAGTCGTCTTTGGTACTGGGAGGCTCGCTGTCTTGATTCGAGCAAGGCAATCGCGTCCTGTCAGCTTCTCATTTCGTTTTAGCTTTTTATTCCATGCGCATGCTTTATCAGTCGTGGGAAGATTTGTTCGCGGTCAAGGGGGCTTTCGGTACCACCGAGGTGCGTCCCGAACTATAACATTCGGAGGAACTGAAAAAGGGAAAGCAGCGGGTGGATCGGTTAGAGGGGAGGGGCGATGGGCGACATAGAAATTTGAATCTCGCTCAGTGGATCGTGGCAGCGAGCCGCTCTCATCACAATCTTACATCGCGTATTTAAGTCGTCTGCAAGGTTTACCCGTCCTTCGGTCGGAATTATCTTTGAGGCGGCCCACCGCGGTTGCTCCGCCTGCGAGGACCTGACCAGTTACACGTGCCTCTGGGGGCAGGGCTTTATACTGAGAGTCGGCAATCGGGCGACAGGCGCACGCGTCGTTTACGGCGGATTGACTAGAGGCGTTGATCGTAGCTCAAGCGCACGGTAGCTTCGCCTTGCGCTGGCTTCAACCAGCGCGATGTCGGTGTCGCGAATCAGCCAGTTCTCTCATCTTGGGTTGAATTCTTGTGCGACACTGTCATCAGTGAATTAAAACTAACCTGTCTGACCGGTCTAAGCCAGCTTCGCGTTACTTATTGGTGGGTGAACAATCAACGGTGAATTCTGCTTGCAATGATAGGAAGAGCCGACATCGAAGGATCAAAAGCAGTCGCTATGAACGCTTGGCTGCCACAAGTAGTTATCTGTGGTAACTTTTCTGACACCTCTAGCTTCAAATTCCCGAGGTCTAAAGATCAGATAGGCCACGCTTTCTGGTTCGTATTCATTGCTGAATCCAGAATCAAACGAAACTTTTACCCTTTTGTTCCACACGAGATTTCTGTTCTCGTTGAGCTCATCTTAGGACACCTGGTATCTTTTAACAGATCATGCCACCCCAGCCAACTCCCCACCTGACAATGTCTTCCGCCCGGATCGACGCGCGAAAGAAGCGCGCCTTGGAGTCCAAAAAGGAGGGATGTTTCCCGCCTCGTTCACAGGAATAAATAAATAACGCGTTAAAAGTAGTGGTATTTCACTTTCGCCGTTTCCGGCTCCCACCCATCCTACCTCTCAAGTCATTTCACAAAATTCGGACTGAGTCAAGCTCAACA
>JAEQBH010005661.1:37500-82500 GCA_016808115.1 Tetrastigma voinierianum
CAGATGGAGAAGGCAACATTAGAGAGAAAAATTCCATCGATTGGGGAGAGCCTTACAGGAACCATTATTGCTGATGTCCAAGAGCTTGATTCAAGCGCTTTGTAGCTAGAATGAGGAGGACGTGGGGCAGCCGTTCGTGCACGAGCAAGGCCTACCAACCCACATTACCCAAACACCACTCACACGCCATCAGGTTGACTTCAAGATGCACCACACACCGAACCGTGACTAGTTGGGAGTTGTCTCCTGACAAGCACACGGAAGCAACAAGTGATGCCTTTGTAGTACCATTGTGGGCATGAGAAGAATGATAACACTATTTCCAAGCAACGAATGGTGATCAAAAGCAACGAAGACAAGCCTAGACAGCAAGATTGCAGAAGCTCTAAGCAGCGGATCTAAGCCACCATGTCTAGGCAATGAACTATCACCGAGGCACCGTGTCTAGGCATGCGGCATGAATATAGGCCAAAGGCACCATATACAGGCGCACTCAGCCAGGCACCGATGCTGGAAACTGTCGTGGCACTAGTCTGAGCGCAGTGCTTGAGGCAGAGCACTAGGGAAGAGGAACCGTGCCTAGGCAAGGCACTAAGCCAAGGAACCTTGCCTAGGCGAGGCACTAAGCCAAGGAACCTTGCCTGGGCAAGGCATGAAACCGAGGAACCGCCTGGGCATGGCACTGGCACCATGCCTGGGCATGCACTAAACCGAGGCTTCATGCCTAGGCGCCTGCACTGGGGACAAGGCACGTGCTAGCCAAGTCACTAACGGAGGCACCATGGCTAGGAACGAGAGGCATGCCTGCAATGTGGGGGAGACATCCGTCTATAGGCTTGGGAGGCCAAGGGCAGCTTTCTTTGCAACGTGTAGGCAACGAGTCGACAAAGACTGCATGGGAGAGCTAGCAGCAGGATCATTGTCACAGCTGTACAGACAAGTATCAGATGTCGGACTTGAGGGTGGCACCACTGAGCATACCACGAAGTGGCATGGTGTGTGCCCACGCCGGGGCGGCGCATAGAGACGGCGTGCCTGGGCGCGCTCAAAATGCCTAAGCAAGACGCTAAGCCAAAGGAGCACCATGCCTGAGCATGCACTGACGGGCATCGCGCCTGGGCATGCACTAGGTGAACACCTGCCTAGGCAGGGCGCTGAGTGAGCGCCATGGCTGGCAGCCTGCGCTAGGCGGGGCACCGCCGTGCCTGACGAAGGCCCCGATGCCTGGGACGCCAGGCCGTTTAGCTTGCCGTGACTGGTGCATGCTAGGCCAAGGCACCTGTCTAGGCATGCTGGGCCGGCACTGTCAAACATGCACTAGGCCGAGGGCACCCTGTCGAGGGGCATGCACTGGGCCAGACACCATGCCCGGGCAGGCGACAGGCCGAGGGCGCCCTGTGGGGCATGCACTAGGCCGGGGGCACCTGTCTGGGCATGTGCACTAGGTCGGGGCACCTGTCTGGGCATGCACTAGGCCGGGCACCACCATGCCCAGGCAAGGCACTAGGCCGAGCAGACAGCTTGTCGAGAAGGGCATGCTAGGCCAGAAGGCACCATGCCAGGCAAGGCGACCGGGAGCACCCTGTCGAAGGGCGTATAGGCCAGGCACCATGCCCAGACAGGCAGAGCAACCGAGGCACCGTGTCGGAAGGTGCTAGGCCGAGGCACCATGCCCAAACAAGGTACTAGGCCGGGGCACCATGTCTGAGCGAGGTGCAGGCCGAGGCGCACCATATCTAGAAGACAGGTGGAGCCAGGCACCATGTCTGGAAACCGTACTGGGCCGGGGCACCTGTCTGAGCATGCACTGAGCTGGTACCGTGTCTGGAAGCAAGGTACTGAGCCGGGGCACCATGCCCAGGCAGGTGCTGCGGCACCATGCCTGGGAGGCATGCACTGAGGAGGAGGCAACGTGGGGGGAACGAGGGGCATGCCTTCGCTCAAGCAACATGGAGGCGGCGACGGGGGAACGAGGGCGTAGCGCAGCGTGGAACGTCCGTCCATAGGCTTGGGCGGCCATGGAAGCAACGTGGCATCTTGAGCAACGAGTCGATAGCGACTGCGTGGGAGAGCAAGCAACGGGGTCATTGTCTGGCTCTACCAGCAATCGGATCATCGAGGCTTGTGGGTGGCATGAGCACGCCCATGCCACGAGTGGCATGGGTATTATTACGCCAGGGAGCAGCGCAAGGCTGCGTGCCTAGGCGGAGTGCGCTGCCAAGCCCATGAAACCCCACGAGAAACGGCCTAAGCCTTTTGGAAAATCTGGAGGAGATCACGCATGCTTGAGGGTATGTGTGGGAATTTTAACCAGGAAAGCGATTTTAGTCCCGTTTTTGCAGATTCTCTTTATAATAATTATACGTAGCCAAAAAAGAAAAAAAGAAAAAAAATTTGGACGCAGAAAAATATTTATTTTATTTGTTACTAAAATAGGAAAATAGGGAAAAATAGGAGAAAATAGTAAAAATATTTTTAAAATTCATATTTCCATGGGAAGGCATGGCTTGGGACCAGGAGTAGTCAGGTTGGGAAGTGGAGGAAATATTTTATTTTAATTTATTTACTGAAAAAATAGCCGAAAAATAGGTGAAAACGGGGAAAAATATGGGAAAATAGAGGAAAATAGGAAAAGAATTGATTTAAGATTTATTGCAGATGCAATATTTTACTATAAAATATTAATATTTGATAAATATTTTAAATGAAAAAGTGATAATTTTAAATTTTTTTCTCTAAAAATATGGAATATAGGGAAGACATGGGAAAGGTATTGAAAAACATTTTTGTCATGAGAATGATATTTTGAACAATGAATGAGGAAGAAACCAATGGGTGGCTTGAGCATGGATAGGGAAGCGATTAAGGCATAGGTGGGGAAAGCCACCAATATTGTCAGATTGCAATGGCATGGAGGACAACAAGGGTGTGGCACCAGCTCCCAGTATTGCGAGGCACCTATCAATATTGCAAAATTACATTTCTTGGCCGCGATGGAGTGGGTTGGAGTGGCGATGACAACAATGGCCAGAGCAGATGTGTCATGGCGGCATGGCGTGCAATGGCACTAGGCGGGCCGGGTGTCTGGGCATGACAAAGCGCTAGGCAGGGCTATGTCTAGGCATGGCGTGGCACTAGGCCGCCCAGGGGCTGGGTGTGTCTAGGCATGACAGCGCGGCTAGGCCAGGGCCATGGAGTGCAGAAGTGGCATAACCCAGAATCAGTATAAAGCATTAGTGTGGGCGAGTGTCTGGCGTGGCGCTCGCGTAGCGAGGCCGGGTGTCCCGAGCGCGCCCGCTGCCATAGTGAGCGCGGAGGCCGGGTGTCCCCAGGCATGGCGGCGCCGCCAGCGCTGGCGGGGCTTGTGTCTGGGCATGGCGTACCGCCTTTGCTGAGGCCGGGTGTGTCTGGGCATGGCATGCCATGCTGCCCAGGAGCCGGGTCGTGTCTGGGCATGGCGTGTCATGGCACTGCCGGCGTGGGGCCCGGGTGTGTCTGTTTGTGGCATGCACCACCAGCAGCCCGGGCCCGTGTCCCTAGGCATGGCGTGCGCAGCTCTTGGGGCCCGGGTGTCTGGGCATGGCGTGCCTGCCTTCTTAGGGGCCCAGATGTGGGCATGGCGTATCATAGCGCTACCGAAACCAGCTGGTAGGTGTCTAGGCATGGCATGCACCATAGCACTAACCGAGGCCACAGATGTCTAGGCATGGCGTGCCATAACACTAACCCAGAAGACCCGAGGCCCCGTCTGGGCATGGAATGCCTGCTTGCAAGGCTTGTGTGCCCAAAGCATGGCGCCGCCGCGCACCAGGCGATGGAGCCCAGGTGTCTAGGCATGGCATGCCTGCACTAGGCGTGGGAGCCTGTGTCTGGGCATGGCATGCCATAGCAACAGGCGTGGAGGTGGGTGTGTCTGGGCATGGCATGCCATGGCACTAACTTGAGGCCCGGGTGTCTGGGCGCGGCATGCCACTTGCACTAGGCGCGGAGGCCCCCGGTGTGTCTAGGCATGGCATGGCATGGCGGCGCCGAGGCATCGTGTGTTTAGGCATGGCATGGCATGGCATGGGCGAGGCGTGTGTCTGGGCATGGCATGGCGGCGTGCTAGGCCGGGGCCAGTGACGTAGGCATGGCATGGCATGGCACTGGGTGGGGCCCCGTGTGTGCCGGGCATGGCGTGGCAGTTTCCGAGGCACCGTCGTCTGGGCGTGGATGGCGTGTGATGAAGCCAGCCTCCAGCCTGAAAGCGCGTGGCAAACTGGGACGGTTTGTCTGAGTGGCTGGGCGCGCCCAGGCCGAGAACGCGGAGTGCCCGAGGCATGCACTAGGTGAATCACCTGCCAGGCGTGTGTGGCACAAGGCGAGGCACCGCCGGTCGCGTGTCGAGGCAGCCACCAGGAACACTGGGCGTGCCAGCGGTACCTGGGCAAGCACTTGGCGGGGCTGGGTTCTAGGAAGACCGCAGGCCCGAATCATAGTGCTAGGCGCGCCATGGCGGCGCTTCGACGAATCGCCGTGCCTGGGCGTACGTGGCGCTGGCCGAATGCTGAGCATACCGTGGCGGCGCCGAGCGAGATCGCAGTGCTGGGCATGTCATGGCGCTGGGCGAGCGCCGCCGTGGCAGGCGAAGCACCTGGCCGGGGGCGACACCGTGCTGGCCGCGCTGACGCTCAGAGCCGAATCGCGCCACCGTGACATGCGCGCGGCGCTAGGCGAATCTGCCTGGATGCGCGCTGGCGCGGGCGATCACCGTGCCTAGGCATGTCATGGCGACCGGTACCACCGTGCCCAGGCCGCTGACACTGAGCCGAATCACCTTCGCCTAGGCATGCCATGGCGCGGGGCGAATCTGCCCGCAGGTGCCATGGCCTTAGGCCGAGATCGCAGATGCCTAGGCATGTCATGGCACTAGGCCGAGGCACCACCTGCCCGGAAGGCCGCTGACACTAGGCCAGAATCACCTTGCTAGGCATGCCATGGCACTAGGCCGAAATCACCTTACTGGGATGCCATGGCACTAGGCCGATCACCGTGCCCCACAGGCATGTCGTAGCACTAGGCTTTGTCTGCGGACTTAGTTTCCTTGCTAAGCTCCGTGCGATGCTTAGACAAGCTCGTACTTTCGATCATTGCTGAAATCGACCCTCGTTGCGCCTTCTGCCCATTCGGCTACACGCGGCTTGGAGGCTTGAAGAAGGCAGGAAGCGCTGCCGAAGAAAGCTCTTTATTGAAGAGAGAATCTTTACAATGCTTTGAGCTCTTGGCGGTGGTTTTGCGAATGAGGCGCGGCCTCATTTTATAGTCCTTTTATGGAAGTGTGTAGAACGGCTGAAGGTTCCTAAGCCTAGAGAATTCTAGAAGGTCTACTTATGTACTGTATGTGAGAAGTCTCTGAACCTAGGATGATCTCACTAACAGTGCCATGCTGAGTGTGAACTATCGATCTTAGAGGCATTGCGTCTTTCCCAGCAAGGGAGGTCATACAGAGTTTAGAATCCACCTCCCTATATAAGCCTCATGCCTCGCCATGATCAGAGAGGGGCTTTCATATGAGATAATGACTCTACACATGCCATGAGACGTCTCGTGATCTTTCGGCCCAGGCACTGATAGATGTTTCTGGAACTGCCACAAAACTCTCTGCTTTCAGCTCCCAACTGGCTTCACTCTCTGGTAGTCCCTTCCACTTCACTAAGTATTCTTTGTAGGGCTGAAAGTTTTTCTTCCTCAGGACCCGGTCTGCCATTATGTAGTCCACCTCCTTGTCATAGGACGTGACCACTGCTGTAGGTGCCCTCGTAGAAATCCCTCGGCCTGGATCATCCCTTAACTTATCTTTAAACTGATGGGGCTTTGGGTGCTGACATGGAAGACGGGGTGAACCTTTGGCCTTGGCGATAAGTCGATCTTGTGGGACACCTTCCCAGCCGTCCCAGTATGGGAAAAGGGGCCTTCATACTACTCCACAAGTCCTTTGTGCACCTTTCGAAAGGACTTGAACTGTTGCGGTATGAGCTTGACAAGCACTAAGTCTCCAACCTGGAACTCTGCATGTCTCCTCTTCTTGTCAGCCCATTTCTTCATCTTCTTAGCAGCCTTCTCCAAGTATGAGCGCGCTATGTCAGCCTGCTCGTGCCATCCCTTAGCAGCAAATTTGTGAGCCATGGACTCTTCCGGTGGTGTATCTGGCTAGGGTGTGAGGAGTCATCGGTTGTTGCCCCATGACTATCTCGAACGGACTCCTCTCAGTCGCCTCACTCCTCTGTAGATTATAAGAGAACTGAGCCACATCTAGCAACTTCGCCCAATCTGTCTGATTAGCACTCACAAAGTGCCTCAAGTATAGCTCCAGTAGGGCGTTCACCCGTTCTGTCTGCCCATCCGTTTGTGGGTGAAAGCTAGTAGAGAAGTGAAGTTCCGTGCCCATGAGCTTGAAGAGCTCCATCCAAAACTTCCCAGTGAAGCGCGAGTCACGATCTGATGAACTTTGGTAGCCCCCAATACTTCACCACGTTCTTGAGGAATAGTCTGGCCGTCTCCTCTGCTGTGCAATCCTTAGGGGCTGCTATGAAAGTAGCATATTTGGAAAACCGGTCCACCACCACTATGATAGATCCATGTCCCTCGGACTTGGTGACAATGGTAAGTCCACCAGTGACACTTTCCCAGGAGCCGCTCTGCTATAGGTAGTGGCTCTAGCAATCCCCTAGGCTGATGTTGCTCCACCTTGTCTTGTTGGCACACAAGACAAGTCCTCACGTATGTCTCCACATCATCCCGTATCTGTGGCCAGTAGTAGACGGACTCTAGTAGGGCCCTTGTGCGTCGTTGCCCTGGATGTCCAGCCCATTTGGAGTCATGACACTCCTTGATGAGATTCCTTCTGAGGCTTCCCCACTTAGGCACATAGAGCCGCTTCCCCTTAGTGTAGAGTAGACCGTCCTCTATCCAAAATCGTTTCGTCTTTCCCTCCTTAGGCCAGCATTGATTGAGACTCTTAGCCACTGGATCATGTTGCAACCCCTCCTTTATGAGATCCACCATCTCTCCCTGGGGTTGGCTAGTGATGGATGCTAGCTCTGCCTTACGGCTTAAGGCATCGGCCACGTGATTAGCTGTGCCCGGCTTATACTCCAACGTGTAGTCAAACTCAGCCAGGAAGTCTTGCCATCTTGCCTGCTTGGGATAACTGCCAGTGCGGAAGTAACTAGTAGCGACATTGTCCGTGTAGCTATGAAGTGTGACTTCAGCAGATGATGTCTTCCATGTCCGCAAGCAGTGGATGATCGCCGTCATCTCCTTCTCTTGGACGGTGTACCGCCTTTACTCCGTGTCGACGGCTTTCCAAAAGCTATGGGGCGTCTCTCACTGCGCAGAACCCCTCCGTAGCAAAGTCAGAGGCATCAGTGTGTACCTCAAATACCTTGGTGTGGTCAGGCAGTGCCAACACCGGCTCTTCCGACATAGCCTTCTTCAAGTCTTCAGAACGCTGAAACTACTCCATCCACGTCCATGCCTTACTTTTCTTGAGAAGGTCAGTCAAGGGAGCTGCTCTTGCTGAGTACCCCTTGATGAACCGCCGATAGTAGTTGACTAGGCCCAAGAAGGACCTCAGTTGTGGCACCTTAGTAGGGGGATCCCATTCCTGGATGGCTTTGATCTTACTCTCATCCATCATGAGCTTGCCATCCGTGATGCGATGTCCTAGGAAGCCCACTTCTCCAAGAGCGAAGGAGCATTTCTCCTTCTTCACATATAGCTCATTCTGCCTTATCGCAGAACACCTGCCTTAGATGATCAACATGTGCTCCTCCAAAAGGTGTTGCTATATATAACTGTATCTCTAGATATACCACCACAAACTTATCAAAGAAAAGGATGAATATCTTGTTCATCAAAGATACACGAATCGCGTGGGTGCATTGAAGTAAGACCAAAGGGCATCACTAGAACTCACTTGAGCCATACCTCGTCTAGTAGTCTTCGGCTCATCACCTTCGCTATCCTCATGGTAGTGGCCGATCGCAAGTCCAGCTTCATTAAATTGCCTTGCTCTACCAAGTTGATCAAATAAATCAGCAATAAGAGAATGGGATACTTGTTTATAACCGTCACCTTGTTGAGGCGCCCGGTAGTCGATGCGCATCCGTAGTGACCATCGTGCTTCTTTTGGAATAGACCTGGCACGCTCCATAGAGCATGGGCGATTGGATGAATCCGGCATCCAACGCTCCCAGTTGTCTTCTTAACTCCTCCAACTCTGGGGTGCCTGTGGGGCCCCATGGCAGAGGTTTTGCTCAGTTCCAACTCGATCTTATGATCTTCACCCTCCCTCCTAGGTAGAGCTTTTGAGTAACTCCGGTGGCATTACATCTTTGAGATTCATCTAGAACCTTGACTTCCATGGGCATGGACGGATCTCCCATAGGGTCAATCGGGTCCTCATAGAAACCTACATGTAGGTCACCTCTTTCTTTCAACCTTTCTGATTTACAACATTTGCCATAGGGGTCTTAGCTTTGCCCTCAGTGATTGTAGAACCATACATGGTGCCTCCTCTTCGATGGAACATCAAAAAGAGTAAAGGCACAGCTTTTACCTGGCAGAGAACCCATCCCGAGCACTATCTTAAAGTCATCCATGGGTGCCACCGTGGTCTTCTTGCCTTCCAGCGATCTTTGTTGTCACCCCACGAGCTACTCCTTGTGATGGCTTGGCAGCGGAGTTAACTGCCTTGAGCCATCCCGCCTCCTTGGATGTCTGGAGCTTGAGTCTTCTTGCCTCCTCCTCTGAGACAAAATTGTGTGTGGCACCGGTGTCTATCATGGCCTTGGTGGATATCCCATTCACCTCGGCCTCCACATACATGAGTCCACCCAGCGAGGGCTTTGCTCTGCTGGCTTGACCTTGGTATTCAGCAGTTTGCATTGACCCCATGTGAGCATCATCACCCTCTTGTTCGGTCTCCCTCTCGATCAAGGCGTTTAGGGCCTTCCTTTTTGGACATTCCCGTGCCCAATGTGGTCCGTTGCACAGGAAACAGTTAGTCTTTGGCTTGAAATCTCGGCGTTTGTCCCCACTCTTGCCCTCTCTGTTGGTAGAGGCCGCACCTGATCCTTCCTTAGTGTTGTAGCTTTTGTAGCCCTTGTCTCCCCCACCTTTGACATGGCTACTCTTGAAAGGTGTCTTGGACTGAGACGAATCTCCCCTTCGAAAATCCATGAGAGACTCTGCTACTGCCATGGCTGTAGCTGAATACCCTGAACACCACGTCTCTCAACTCTTGCAACAGCCCGGCCTTGTGGGTTCTCACATGAAGTTGAAGAGAGGCTCTTCCTCGATGCATGTCCCGGGCGCCTAAAGCAGTGGGAAGGAACTCCTTGACATAGTCGCGGATCAGTCCATATGCCTGAGATGCCTGATCTTTCTGAGCCTCTCCATCATCCTCAGGGGTAGAATTGCTTTTGATTTCTCTTTTGAAATCCGCCCCGTGTCTATGGTACATAGTCCTTTTCTATGTCCATAAACCTTCTACGCCACCATGAAGGTAACGTATCGGTGAGATAGAGAGTAGCGGTGCGTACCTTAGTAACCTCGTCGGTTGGCGCTATTGCCTCAAATATCTTTCATGTGCCATGGGTAGTTATCAAGCTCCTTACATCCCGCACCACGAGTGAAGGTGTCTTGGCTTCCGGCACCTCCACATGGCGCTTCATGGGCGTGGCGAGCTGACAACGCTGCGCCATAAATGGCCGCACGCCTCGCTCTTCGCTAGGTAGCTGGTCAAGACCTCCACTCTTGACTCTAAGCTTGCGAGCATGTCTAGGACCCTCATGAATTCCTCGTGCGACACCACCGGGACCGGCGAGCCATGCATGCCCTCTTGAAGGTCTTGGATCTGCACCTTGAGATCCTCCACGGCCTTCTCCATGCTCTGCTCCATGATGTCCACTCCCTCCTTGGTGTCCGCCATCGCGATCTCCAACCGCGTCACCCGACTATCCAAGCTTGTGAGAGGATCACGAGACTTGTCCTTCTTTCCCCTTCCCTTAGCGGGAGGGTCAAGGTCCCTTCCCCGGACTTGCTCGGCAACTTCTTCTTAGAGCTCGACATTGTATCCTCAAATGGTCCTACGTCATAACCGAAGCTCTGACATTCTAACACATCACGGACTTGGTTTCCTTGGCTCAGTACGGGTACTTAGTCAACTCGCGCTAGTGTTGCTAGAGTCAACCTCCCGGTGCGCCTTACTAGCTCGGCTTCTACCCACGGCAGAGCAGAACAGAGAACACTTGAAAAGAAAGCTCTTTGTGAAGAGAGAATGCTTTGTACTTTGAGGAGCTCTTGGCTTGGTGGTTTGCAAATGAGGGCCACCACCTCCACATAGTCACCTGGAAGTGTGTAGAACCTTTGAAGGGTTCCCCACAAACCCTAGAGAATTCTAGAAGATTCTACTATGTACACATATGTACAAAGAAGTCTCTAAAACCTAGGATGATCTCCTTCCTTCCATACCCTTCCACACAAGTGTGGACTTCTCCAGTCTTCCTGAGCCTTCCACATCTTTCTAGCAAGGGAGTCTCAGAAGTTTCTAGAATCTTCCCTCCTATATAAGCCCCTCATGCCTCCATATGATCAGAGGGCTTTCCATGTGTGAGGGGTGTGACACGAGGCTGTGCTTGAGGCAAGCAAATGGCGGCCGAGGCACCGTGCCCTGAGCCATGACACGCTGAGCCGAATGCTTGCTAGGCAACAATGTCATGGCACTGGGCGGGGCACCGTGCTGCCGGCACTAGGCCGAGGCACGTGCCATGCCATGGCACTAGGCTCGGGCACCGTGCCCGGAGCCATGGCACTGAGCCGAGGCACCGTGCGCCTGGCATGTCATGGCACTAGGCCCGAGGCACCAAATGCGAGGCATGCACGCTAGGCCAGGAAGCACCCTGTATAGGCATGGCGTAATCACTAGGCCGTGGCACCCTGTCTAGGCAAGGCGCTGGGCGGGAACCCATGTCTGAGCATGTCATGGCGCAAGGCCGCAGGCGCAATGCCTTGGCATGTCATGGCACTAGGCCCAGGCACCGTGCTTAGGCAAGCACCTGGCCGAGGCACCGTGCTTAGGCAAGCACTAGGCTGAATCACCGTGCCTAGGCATGTCATGGCACTAGGCCCAGGCACCGTGCCCAGGCATGTCATGGCACTAGGCCGAGGCACCGTGCCCAGGCATGTCATGGCACTAGGCCCAGGCACCGTGCCCAGGCATGTCATGGCGCTGTTTGAGCACCGTGCGGGCATGTCATGGCACTGAGCCCAGGCACCGTGCTAGGCAAGCCTGAGGCGGAATCCGTGCCTGGGCGTGTCATGGCACTGGGCCCGGGCGTGCCTAGGCAAGCTTTGAGGCCAATCACCCAGTGCCCTAGGCATGTCATGGCACTGGGCCGGGGCACCGTGCCTGGGCGAGCTGGGCCGGGCACCGTGCACGGGCAAGCCTTGGCCGAGGGCTTAGCGTGCCTAAACATGGCCGAGACGCGTGCCTAGGCAAGCGCTAGGCCAAGCCCATAGGTGCTTTGATGAGCGCCAGGCGGATGTCAGTTTTTAGGCATGTCGCTGGCACTAGGCCCGAGACGCCGTGCACAGGCAAGCACAGGCGAATCACCGTGCTGAGCATGTCATGGCACTAAATGATTGTCCTGTAAAGTGACACTAGTGAGGAACGGGTCTGGGCGGCGGCCGTTGTTTGGAGTAGACCAATGCCTGGCTGGCGCTAAACGCCGGTGCCCTGAGCATGTTGTCGTAACGCTGGCCGAATCGTGCTAGGCATGCCATGGCACCGCTGGCGAAACGCAGTGACTAGGCATGTCGCGGCACTGAAGTAGAAACGCAGTCTGACACGACCACAGGCGGGACGTGACTAGGCATGCCATGGCAGCACTAGGCGAGGCGCGATGTCTAAATGGCCCTGAAAAAAGCAGCATGGGGGAGAAAGCGGCATGTAATATCATGGGGTGGGGGAGGCGGCATGTAATGGCATGGTCGGGCGCAGTGACCCACCATGCCTCGGGCGATTACGCCACGTGATCGAGGCAACATGTCTGAATGGGCCTTGAAGCCTGGCGAAGTGCTGCATGGCGTAGCCTTGGCTGGCGCTGCTGGTCGATCTTGGTCTGGTCGCTTGTCTTGATTTGAGCAGGCAATCGCGTCACCTGTCCTTCTCATTTCCTTTAGCTTCCATACGCATGCTGTCGGGTCGGCCAGGAGGAATTTGTTCAAGCGATTAGGGGGCTCCCGGGTACCACCGAGGTGCGTTCAGAACCTCTTGTCGGAGGGGCCTTGAAAGAGCGCGGGTGGATCGATTCGAGGAGGGGCGAATCGGGCTTGACGCCATTTGAATCTGGTGGATGATGGCAGCCAAGGCGGCTCTGCCTCTGTCGTCGGCGTATTTAAGTCGTGAAAGGATTCTACCGTCGCTTCGATTACGAATTATGCTTCAAGGCGACCTGCGGTTTGTCCGCCGCGGACGACGAGACGTACTCACGGTAGGAGCCTGCGGAGTCGGCGTCGAGCGGCGCCGTATTCGTTCGCGGTCCGGCTGGCGTTGATCATAATCGGCGCCACGGTAACCAGCGCCCAGCTTTTCAGCAGCGCGATGACGGTGTCGAATCAGCGGTTCCTCTCGTGCTGGGTTGAGATTACTATTGCGACAACATCATGGTAGGGTAAAACTAACTTTTTGTCTCACGGCGAATTGCTGGCTTGACTCACGTTACTATTGGTGGGTGAGCAATCCGGCCAAACTTTGGTGGTCTGGCTTAGCGATAGGAAGAAATGACGTGAAGGATCCAACAACGTCGCTATAAGGCAGCTTGTTGCCACATGGCCGGATTATCCACTGTGGTAACACTACGACACCTCGGCTTCAAATTCCGAAGGTGCAAAGGATCGATAGGCCACGCTTTCCACGGTTCGTATTCCGTCAAAATCAGAATCAAACGAGCTTTACCCTTTGTTCCTACGAGATTTCTGTTCTCGTTGAGCTAAATCTTAGGACACTGCGTTATCTTTTAACGAGATGTGCGCGTGAAACTCCACGACAATGTCTTACTTCGGATCGGCAGCATGGAGTCAAAGGAGGGATGTTCCAGCCTCAGATTCAGAATAAGTAAAATAACGTTAAAAGTAGTGGTATTTCACTTTGGCCAGTTTCGGCTCCCGCATCCTACCCCCTCTCAAGTCATTTCACAAAGTCGGACTAAATCCAAGCTCAAGGGTCTTCTTTCCGTGATTACGCCAAGCGTTCCTTAGGTATGGTTTCATTGTGGATAGTAGACAGGCGGTGGGGAACTCCCAGGTGTAATCCATTCATGCGCGTCACTAATTAGATGGCGAGGCATTTGGCTACCTTAAGAGAGTCTAGTTACTCCGTAGTTTACCAGCGGTTAATTTCTTCGCGACATTCGAACGCGGCGAGAAATCATTGCGTGAGCATCACACGCGGTCCGCCGCAATGCTGACATTAAGCGATTCGGATTCCTTGTGCGTACCCGATTCACGGTCGGTAGTCGGCGCGGGGAAAACGAGGCGGTTCGATCCGAATCCGTTGCGTGCCGCGGCGTGACCGCTCTCTCGCCGCGGGGCGACCGGCGATCCGCAAACGTGAAGCGGGTTCAGGCCCCAGGACCCCAGATGCCCGACCCTCGAGCGATCCTTTCCCGAGGATTCGCAGGACTCCATTTGCCGACTCCGCCTACATTGTTCCATACGACGGTACATTCACCGCCTTGAGAACGATGCGGTTATAGTCTGACTTAGGCGTGGAAGGCACTCGGTCCTCCCACGGGATTTCATGGCCGTCGAAGCGCCACCGGACTGCAGACGTCGCGGTGCTCTTCGGCATTGGATTCTATCACGGCCGAAAGCGGCGTTTCGAGGGTGGTGGTGATGCAGCGAAGAATAACTTCTTTCCAGAGGCCCTCGGCGGCGATCCGGACTCCTAGCGTTCGCGTCGGTAGCCGCGTCGGGTTCGAATGTTAACGTTCCGCTGGCGCGATCTTTCGGCGTCGCGTGCGCGGCGAACTCGAAGTCTCTTGGAATCATTAACCCGTATGCCAGTCTTGGTTCACATGGAACCTTTCCCTGCCGGCCTTCAAAGTTCTCATTTGAATATTCTTACCCCACCACGCGAGAATCACTTGCCAAAACGTGCATTTCTGCCATTCAGCATGATTTTCTGCGGCGGCCGCCGCCGCCCTCTGCACTCAGCGAGCGGCCGCACCTCGGCCTTGGCCGAGGTATAAATCGCCGCTTGAAGCGCCGTCATTCGGGGCTAGTTGATTAAACGGTGAGTTGTTACCTCGCCGCGGTTTCGACTTCCGTGACCGCGTCTGTCTTGTCGGCAAACGCTGTGGGTTCTAGGTTAGCATGGCAGTTGAACGCAATGGCAAAGCAGGTTCATCCGCATCGCCGATTCGCCACGAATATGGCCCCCGCGGAGCTCTGATTAAGTGGCAAAAACTCGATGGGCGGCCCGGAAGTCTGATCCACCCACCTATTGGTTGAGAATAGGTGTTGGCGTTGCGCCCCGATGCCTCTAATCATTTGGCTTTACGGAAGTAGAACTACGCCGCGGGCTCCGGTATCTGAAACGGAGAGGGAACCCCGGCCCACTAGATGAAGTTCCGATTAGTCTTCGCCCACGCCACCAGTCGCGGGCGAGCGTTGCATTCGAGTATGTTTTGGGCCTCACGAGGTTTCCTCGGCTTAGCACCTTCGGGCATAGTTCACCATCTTTTTCGGTCCCCGACCAGGGAGGTCAATAACTTCCTCGAACCCTTCCACCGAGTCGGGTGGTCGGCGGTGCACCCCGCCCGAGGGATCCGTAAGTGTTAGACTCTCACTTCTGCGCTACGGGTTTCTTACGCGTTGACTCGCCCGCGTATCGAGACTCAGCGGTAAGGTGTTTCAAAGCGGTCGAATGGGGGGCGTGGCGAAGCGTATAGCGCCTGATCTTGATGCGCCGGGGAGAGGCATCGCGCATTTGCGATCTGATCAGGCGGCGGCGTCTCCACGGGTATGACTACCTGGCGGGCTTGGGTGCGCTTGAACTGGCGTGGTCGCGCCGAAGTAGTCGGCGGGCCGGCGGATCGCGGATTCCACATCCGGCGGGCGCGTCGGCCCCCATCACTTCCCTCAGCAATTTCGGCACTCTTTTGACCTCTTTTCAGATCTTTCATCTTTCCCTCGCGTTACATTTTCATCGGTCTCGCGGAATTATTTAGCCTTGAATAATTTACATGGGTGGGGTACATTCCCGAACAACGGGCTACGTCGTAATGCCTAGTGATGCCGGCGGTCAGGAAAATTACGGCGAGGGCTCTCACCCTCTCGGCGCCCCTTCGAGGACAGGCGTCACGCCCGGCCGGGCGCTTCTCGGACTACAATTGGACGGCGGGACCGCCCGGATTCTCAGGCGGGCTTTCGGTTCGCTCGCGGATTACTAAGAATCGCCTTGCAGTTCTTTTCCTCGCTTATTGATATGCTTAAACTTCGTGTGTTCACTTTGACACGAAGGTGTGTCAGTTCTCGGGCGCGTGTGCCGTCCCGCGAATAGTAGCGCCGACTATGGAAATTCTCACTCCTTCTCTCCCTCGGGCGAGGGGAAGATCGAGGTTCCGTTGAAACCGCGCTTGTCGAAGGCGCCGCATGTAAGCCGGGGCGAATTGCACCAACAACCGCAGACGATGTTCCATGGGAGGCGATATGGCGAAACTCAGGCCCTTACTGGCCCGGAAGGGTGGAGAGCGGCGTGTGCGTGGCGCGGCGGCGATGCCCTCGACTGTCGTCGGCGGAAACTTGCGTTCAAAGGCTTCGATGATTCACGGGATTACCGCGATTCCGCACCGGTATCGCGTGCTACGTTCTTCGCCGATGCGAAACTGGAATGTCCAGATTCTTAGGAAGTGCGTTTGTGAGTTAACGACCGCCTTCCGCTTTTGATGGCGATGGCGGGATGGCGTGTTGTATATTGTCATGGCGTTTTCCACTGCCTTAGAGTTGATTGTGTGGAGCCGGGAAGGTCCCCGTGAACACCGATACGGGCTGAAGGGAAGAGCTCGGCGAGGCCTGCGTTCCCGCCGAGGCGGAGTGGAGGGGGCTCCCGCGCCCAGCTCACGCCTCGGCGGGTTGTTAAACAAGCGTGTTCGCAGTGCAGGTGCGGTCGATAGGTTAGGCAATGATCGCCGCGAGTTCACCCTACGAGGAAACGCTGATTCGCGACTTCTCCTTCCTCCCCAGCAATGATGGAGTTCGGTGGACTTCGGCGTGTGACGTGAACGCTCTCGCGTCGCGCGATCTCAGAACGCTCGGACCATTCAATGGTAGGCGCCGGCGGTGGCAATGCAAAGGCGAGGGCGCGAAGTCGCGGCGACGGCTACCGCTTGCCAAATTCCTCGTTGAAGACTGACAATTGCAATGATCTATCCCGTCGGAATGAAATTTCAAAGGTGCGGCGCGTCGTAGGCTATGAACTTCCGTTAGACCACGCGTCGATTACGCGCGTCGACTGAAGCATCTAAGAAGGCATCACGAGACACGGTATTGCTCAAACTTCCTTGCTTTAAAAGCGACCGCCGTCCTGGCGCGCGGAGGATCACGCCGCGCGCCGTAGTTAGCGAGGCCCGAGGTCTCGTTCGTTAACGGAGATGCCGAGACAAATCGCTCCGCGACCAGAAGCGACCATGCGCCACCCATAGAATCGAGAAGAAGGCTCGATGCAGTCAATCATGCATGTATGCGGACACGGTAAGTTTCATTGAGTCAAATTAAGCGCGACTCCCTCACAGTGGTGCCCGCCGAGTGAATTCCTTTAAGTTTCGACCGCTGCGACCGCACTCCCAGAACCGAAAACTTTGATTTCTCATAAGGAATTTGGCGAGTCTAACCATTGTCGTGATCACAGTGGCATCGTTTATGGTTGGAACTAGGGCGGTATCGATCGTCTTGAGCCCCGACTTTGGTGCCGTTAATGAAAACATCCTTGGCAAATGCTTTCGGTTGTTAGGTCTTTTCATAAATCCCGAATTTCACCTCGACTATGAAATCTAGTCTTTGTGTCACGGTAATCATTTACTCGTTCAGAAGGCAAACCACAATGGTAAAAATCCCATGATGTTATCCCGTACTGTATCATGGCGTGAGAACTTTGAAACACTCTAATTTCTTCAAAATATGACAGGAGAGCCATTGACCGATTCGCCAGAGGCGCATCGTAGGTGAAAGATTCAAAGAGGGCCAGGTGCAAAAATGGACCAGAGCCGACCCATCCCAAAGTCGACCTCTGACTTTTAGCACCAACGACTTAAATATCACCTTCGTATTGGGTAGGTCTGCGTTTGCGCTTTGAGACTTGCCCTCGATGGATCCTCGTTAAAGTTGGGTGTACTCATTCAATGCAGGACACGAAAGAAACTTCGATATTTGTTGTGTCACCCACTCCGTGAGATTATATGGGTAATTTGCGCGCACTACGCCTTCGCTGGATGTGGTATTGGTTTCTAGACTCCTATAGAATGAACCCTGTTAAAGGTCACCGTCGATACCATGGTGGTGTCTGCAGCCTTTCTTCTTTTGCTGGTGTCACGGCGCACCCTGGGGGCTGCTAGGCCGGCGCTTCTCGATGCCTCATTTATTCTCTAGAACACAAGGCTTACGGGGCACTCTTTCTGACTCTCAGTGTTTATTGGCTACTAAATCTGAGACAATTCGCGTAGGCTCCGCAGCCTCGGGAACGATCTTTGCGTGGATCATTTCAGGAACATAATGAATTAACCCAGTGAACCTGCGGGCCTTTATATGGATGCTCGAGGGCAATCCCAGTATGATAATATTAGAGTCTGCTCTAACTTCCAGTGGCACAAATCAATGGCTCCGACCATGATCCTTCGCATTAGGAGTCTGATTGAATGAAACTCCTATCTGCGTGCTACGATTCCCACCGCAGTGAGTCCTCCGCTAAGTGCGTATAACCTAGAGGTCTTCCTTTGAAGACCTTCACTTTAGGAGTCCGGCCAGCTTAGGAGTCTTTCGCCTAGGATGAGAGTCCTTCAGCGAAGTCTACCCAGCCACAAGGTCCTCTTTGCATAAGACTCCTTGGTACATCGGAATCCTTGTTGCACTCGGATTAGGATGCTTGCCGCCCAGCCTGCGTAAATAATGACAATCGCGCGTGGTCCAGTTCTTGCTCAAGTGCCACGCCCCACGAGCCCTAAGCGTGAGATCAAAGTGGCGACCAACGTGCGGCGATCCCAGGCGAGATGCTTGCTTGCCTTAGCTCGTAATGCGTGCTTAGCTCACGCATTGTGCCCTCAGGACACATATTTTCCCAGCTTGCTCGATTTCCCTTAGGGCCATGGGGCCAAAGCGGCGCCCCTCTCATGCCGCGGGACTAGGCTCTTATCTGGTCGAGGCTGACAAACCCTCCCCACTAGGGTACTCAGCGATCCTCGTTGACTTCAACAGCATATACTCTCATGGATCTGGTCTTCATGACTTGCCACAAGTAGCGCACCCTTTTTTAACTTGCCTCCAACGACGGGCGTCCCCTTCCAATGGGTGTCAGTACTCGGTCCCTTGTTCTTCCAGTTGCCCATCTTCCTATCCTGCAGGATGCTTGCAATCTCTTTGCTGAACTCGACTCTAACCATAGGCGGGTTTCGCTTTGCTTGCACTCTGTCGGGACTAGGATCACTGTGATAAGGCTTCGAGGGAAGCTTACGCTGGAATGTCGGGTGACTTCAATATGGGTAGCTGGTTTGTAGGCCACGTTCCCTATACGCTTCACAACTTCAAAGGGTCCATCGTATTTCGGAATCAAACCTCTTTGAAACTGTTTATTCCTGATCTTTTTCCAGATCTGAGGAGTTAACTTCAACAGAACCATCTCCCCTTGCTCAAATTCCAGCAGTCTCCTGCCTCTGTCCGCATACTTCTTCATGCGTCTACTTGCCTTCTCTAGGCTGTCTCTCTATTCATCAAAGCAAAACTGCCGAGACTCTCTGCAAACTTGTGCGCAGCTAACAGGCCACACTACGTCCAGGTTGCTCTGTGACCAGGCCATCTGGGGCGTGCGTGGCTCAGAACCGATTGCTACCTCAAGGGCGCTCATACCTGTGGCTGAACTTCGCTGCAGATTGTGGGACGCTGAGCTGGCTCTAGAAGTTCCAACCAGACTCTCTGAGAGGCTGTCTGCGAAGTGGCGCCGATACTCTTCAACGTCTGATTCATGCTCTCTGGTCTGACCATCAGTCTAAGGGTGATTCGCAGTCGAGAACTTGCATTCTGTACCCCACATCTTAAAGACAGCTCAGCAAGAGCCTGCCTGTAAGCCGCGTATCTCGATAAACACTATGTCTTCAAGGCATCCCGAATGTTTCACAACATTGCTAAAGAAGATGCGTGCTGCCTCTTCAGCTGGACACTCACTCGGGGCTGGTATGAAGACAGCGTACTTGGAAAACCTGTCAACTACTACCAGAACTGATCCAGCAAGCCATCTACATGAAACCATGGTGAAGATTCATGGAAGTGCTGCCATGGCTTCTCCGGAATGGACAGGGGCTGTAACAATCCGCCTACTTCCTTTGTGGAATCTTGTCAACTTGACAAACATGGCATGTCTTGACATATGCTTGCACGTCTTCCTTCATCTTAGGCCAATGCGGCAATGCAAAAGTTCTTTCTCTGGGTGACCAGCCCATCTCGTGTGTGTTTCACTTTATGACTCCTGTCTGACATTTGGCATATAGCTTCCCTCCTCTGAAGTACAGCAACTCATTCTCGAGCCAGTATCGCCTCGTGGTGCCATCTCTCACCTGCTCTACCAGCTTTTGATACGTTGAGTCTTGTGCAGCTTCAAGTCTAACTCTTGACTGAAATCTGTCTAGCTAGACTCAACGATCCCATAACTGCCACTTCCCTTCCTACTCAAGCATCAGCCGCCTTGGTTGTGTCGAATTGACGTGCACCCACAAAAATCAAAAGTCGGCCAAGAACTCTTGCCATCGGCTTGCGCGGTAGCTAACTGGAGTTGTGAAGAAGGTGTTGGCAACATTGTCAGTCATACTACGAACCAGTTCCCATCAGTAGTGCTTCAAGTCTCAGGCAATGGATGACCGCAGTCATCTCTTTCTCATGGGCGCTGTACCTTTCCTCCGCTGCATTCAACTTCCGACTCTCAAAGGCTACTGGATGCCCCTCTTGCACCAGCACTCCACCTAGGGCCCTGTCCGACGCATCCGTGTGCACTTCAAACGGCAACTCCATGTCGGGCAGTCTCAATACCGGCTCTGAGGTGATCGCATCTTTGAGCTTCTGGAAGGCAGCTTGGCACTCTGCATCCCATTCCCACTTCCTCTCTTTTTTCAAAAGGTCCGTGAGAGCACTGGCTATCTTGGAATAGCCCAGTATAAATCTCCTGTAGTAGTTTGCTAAGCCGAGGAACGATCGCAGTTCTGTCACCTTGGTCGGGGCTGGCCAATCTCGAATTGCTGCCACCTTCGCACCATCCATCCTTATCTCGGACTTTGAAATCAGGTGACCCAGAAACTTGATCTCGGTCTGAGCAAAGCTACATCTTTCTTGACATACAACTTCCAGTTTCTCGATCTGTAAGCTTCTCGAGGTGTACCATTGATCTTGTAGAGTCGGGCTGTAGATCACTATGTCGTCCAAGTATACCACCACGAATGAATCCAGGAGTCGAATGGGACATCATGAGGTTACAAATGCAGGGCATTAGTCAAACCAAAGGCATAACCCAAGAACTTCCATGTACCGAAGTTACATGTAGTCTTTGCCTCACGTCCCTTCAGCCACGCGCACTTGCCGGCTTATCGATCATAAGTCAAGCGTTGAAGTACTCGACCTTGCTCAATCGATCGAACAGCTCCGCAGCCAAAGGTATCGGATACTTGTTCTTGATCGTGACTTTATTCAGTGCCCGGTAATCCACACACATCCGAAGCGTCCCATCTTGCTTCTTCTGAAACAGCACCGGTGCTCCATACGGCGCTTTGGAGGGCTGGACCAGACCCGCATCCAGCAACTCCGTCAACTGCTTCCGCAACTCTCTCAACTCTGGTGGACTCATCCGATAAGGAGCTTGAGCAGGAGGTCTCGACCGGCACGGTATAGTGTCCGTCACCTTCGGTGGCAGCTTCTTAGGCGGCTCAGGAGCAACATCAACAAATCTCCTCAGTATGGGGGCTATGGCATCTGGCACCTCGACTTGCTTGTCCGGCTTGGTCTCGATCATTGCCGCGACATATGTGTGCTCACCCTTCCTAAGGCCTTTCTCAATTTGCAGGGCAGACAAGGTCTTCTCCCCTGAAGGTCTCTTAGGCGGCTTGCTGATGCCGAAGCCAAAGCATTACTTCTCATCCATGATCAACAGTCCATTCAAGTGCGGCAACAAGGCACATGATATTTGGAAGAAAATCGTTACTATGTAAATCAAATCATCAAAAGGAATTACCCAAGTCTATCGTACCTTTCCAATCCCCCATCTGAATTGCCATGTTCTTTGCCATACCATGCGTCTCTTGTGCTTGGCTGTTTACGGCTTTGAGCTTGCTGTCATCTTTAGCTAGCTTCAAACCGAGTCTGGCTGCTTCCCTTGTTGATACAAAATTGTGGGTTGCCCCACTGTCTACCAATGCCACAATTTTCTGCCACTCAGGTCCTTAACTCAATATATCAGTTCCCTCTGTCTTTGAGTCACCTCAGCCCATCGCATTCAACAACTGAAGAGGTTGAAAATAATTGGGGCCTCCCGCTCTATCTTCCCTTCTTCCAGCTCGTTGCATTGAGCTTCTCCTTCTTTGGGTAATCCCTCGCTCGATGTGGCCCATCGCAGATAAAGCATCCCGACGGCCTGGTAGTTTGTGAAGTCGCCCTCCCGCGGCCTGCATCGCGGCTTCTTCAACCCTTACTCCCACTCTTGGAGGGCTTTCCATCCTGACTTCGGTTCATTTCCTTGTTGTGGCCTTTCCCCTTTTGGGTGGGAGTAGAGGAAGAGGTCACTCTGTAGTCGGATAGGCAGTCCGCTGCTGCCATGGCTGAGGGCAAGTCTTGGACACCTTGCCTCCTCAGTTCAGTTTGAGCCCATCCCTGCAATCCGGACATGAAGTTGAACAGCTTGTCTACTTCAGACATGTCCTTGATGTCAAGGATCAACGAGCTAAACTCCTTCACATAATCTCTGACTGAGCCCGTCTGCTTCAGTTTCTTCAGAGATTCCCTCGCCATCCACGCTGTGTTCGTGGGTAAGAACTGATCTTTCAGTTCCTTTTTCAAGATCTCCCAGCTCTCGATCTTTGGTCGGCCAGCAGCAGCGTCGTCGCTCGTTCTGGTCCGCCACCAAAGCTTTGCATCACCTGTCAAATACATAGTGGTTATCGTTACCTGTTCACCCACCGGTATTCGAGCAGCGATGAAATATTGCTCCATGTCCCAAAGGAAGTTAGATCTTGCTGCGCGCCGCGATCTTGGGCTCAGGTTTTCACGCCGCGGGAGGCGGATCTGCAGCAGATGGCGTGCCCTGCACCACTGCTCGCTTCAGCAACACGATCTCCCCCTCTAGAGATCTGATCCGCTCCTCGAACTCCTCGGTCATGGCCTGCATTCGGTCATGGAATGTCCCCATCCGTTCCTCTACGGCTCTGTCTCGGGTCTCCATCAATTCATGCTGTGAGTCAAGTCGCAGGACGGCATCAGCGATCTGAGTCGAAAGGGTGGAGTTCGCCTCAGTTGCTGTGCCTATCTCCGCGTCAAGCCTGGACACCTGGGTGCCTACCTCGGCCTCTATCCTTGCTACTTGCTCACGCAGCGCATCAACCGTCATCCTCGCGTTGGCCATCCGTGGCTCTGATACCAACTGTCACACGCCTTTCTTTTGCTCGTGTGCGGCGCCTAGGAACCCGCTAGGCCAGCCTTCTCGATGCCTCACTATTCTCTCCGAACTGCAAGGGCTTACAGGGCACTCTCCCAACTCGTATTTATTAGCTACTAAAATACAAGACAATTCGCATAGGCTTCACACTCAGGCTCAATGCTTTTCTGTGGATCAACTCCCAGAACAATGAATTAACCAGAGTGAGCACGCAGGCCCTTTATATAGGATGCTCAAGGGCAATCCTAGTACAATAATGACTAAGAGTCCTACTCTAACTCTAGTCTTCAAATCCAGCAAGCCAGCACAATCCTTCCCGCATTAGGAGTCCTGATTGAATGAAACTCCTATACACAGCCACACGATTCCCACCACGAGTAGGAGTCCTCTCCCACCTAGAAGTCTGTCCCGCCTAGGAGTCTTCCCGCCTGAGAGACCTTCCCGCCTAGGAGTTCAGCCCGCTTAGGAGTCTTTCCCGCCTAGGATGAGGAGTCCTTCCCGCTTGGGAGTCCTACCCGCCTAGGAGTCCTTACTGCATAAGACTCCTTAGGCTGTAGGAATCCTTGTTGCACTCGGATTAGGATTGCGCACCCAGGCTCTCTGCCCCATAATAGCCCCCGACATTGCCCACTGATTCCGTTTGCTAGAGTGCCACGCCCCAGGCCCTCTAAGCCGTGAGTGCCGTGACAGCCCACTGTGCGCGTCCGACCAGATGCTTGCTTGCCTTCCGCTCATGTGCGTGCTTGGCTCACGTTGACCTCGGACACATATTTTCCCCAACTGCCTTGCTCGATTTCCCTTAGGCGGGCCGCGGGCAAGGCAGCGCCCTCGCCTGGGACTCATTTATCTAGTCGGGTGACCAGTGAGCGCACTGTACCATCGAAAGTTGATGGGCGATGTTTGAATGATACGTCGCGACGATGGCGCGTTAAGATCCGTCGAGTTGCTCATGAATCATCAGAGCAGCGGGCATGGCGTCGACCTTTTATCTAATAAATGCATCCCCTTCCAGAAGTCGGGGTTTGTTGCACATTATTAGCTCTAGAATTACCTCGGTTATCCGAGTAGCAAGTACCATCAAACAAACTATAACTGATTTAATGAGCCATTCGCAGTTTCACAGTCTGAATTAGTTCATACTTACACATGCATGGCTTAATCTTTGAGACAAGCATATGACTACTGGCAGGATCAACCAGTGGCATTCTTGTCGCGACGTCGGGCAGCGTCTGCCTGCTGAGCGATGGGTGTCTGGGAGGGGCAAAGCAAACCGATCATCATTACCTCTGCCGATCTGGCGATGAGCGTAAGCTCGAACGTATTGTGATCTTGATCCCATGCCCGGAGTTCCGCATCCGAAACGCGAGCCATCATGTGGCCCATTATTGAAACCCCTTCGCATGGTCACCGCGTGGGTATGAACGCGTGGTCAGCTTGCAGTCCACCTGCCCCCCATGAGCAGAGCCTAGATGGAGAAAGGCAACATTCGAGAGAAAATTCCATCGATTGGAAGGCAACAGAACCATTATTGCGCGATGTCCAAGGAAGCTGATTCAAGCGCTTTGTAGCTAGAATGAGGAGGGACGTGGGGCAATAGTTCATTGCACGAGCAAGTACAACCCATTACCCAGCACCACTCACACGCCAGGTTGACTTCAGATACACCACACCGAACCGACTGGATTGGGAGTTACATACCTGAAAGCACACGGAAGCAACAAGTGATGCCCTTTGTAGTACCATTTGTAGGCATGAGAAGAATGATAACACTATTTCCAAGCAACCGAGATAGTTGGTCAAGCAACGAAGACAAGCTAGACAGCAGATTTACCACAAAGCGGGTCTAAGCCACCATCATACAGGCAATGAACTATGCCAGGGCACCGTGTCTGAGGCATGGCAGGTACTGAGCCGAGGCACATGTGAGCTTTCACTCAGCCAAGGCACCGTACTAAGGCATGTCATGGCACTAGTCCCAGGCACCGTGCTGACAGGCACTAGGGAGAGGAACCGTGCTAGGCAGGCATAGCCAGGGAGACCTTGCCTAAGGCAAGACTAAACCAAGGAACCTTGCCTAGGCAAAATAGGAACCACGCCTAGGCATGGCACCCCGTAGCACCATGCTAGGCATATAAACCGAGGCTTCATGCCACAGGCATGCACTGAGACAAGGCACGTGCTATGAGTCACTAAGCGGAGGCACCATGGCTGCGGGAACGAGGAGGCATGCTTGCAATGTGGGGGGAACATCCGTCTAGGCTTGGAGGCCAAGGGGCAAGCAGCATGGCGTCTTAGGCAACGAGAGACAAACAAGACTGCATGGGAGAGCTAGCAACGGGATCGTGTCTAGCTGTACAGCAATCGGATGTCGGCGAAGTGGCATATGAGCACGCCCATGCCACAAGTGGCATGGGTGTGTGTTACACTGAGGGCGGCTGCCAGAAAGCGGCGTGCTGGGCCATGGCACCATGCCTAAGCAAAGCATGGCGGGGCACCATGCCTGAGCATGCACTAGGCCGAGGCATCGCGCCTAGGCGCTGCACTAGGTGAAGGCACCCTTGCCGGCAAGGCACTAGGCGAAGGCACCATGGCTAAGCATGCACTAGGCGGGCACCGCCGTGCACAAACGAGGCCGATGCCTAGGCATGAACTAGAGCCAAAACACCGTGAGGCTGGAAGCTACTGAGCCAAAGCGCCCGCATCTGGGCATGCACTAGGCCGAGGCGCCTGTCAAGCATGCGCTAGGCCGGGAGGCCTGTGGGGCATGCACTGAGCCGAGGCACCGCGCCCGGAGCAGGCACTAGGCCGGGGCGCCCTGTGAGGCGTGCGCCTGGGCCGAGGCACCCTGTCTGGGCTGCACTGGGTCGAGGCACCTGTCACAGGCATGCACTAGGCCGGGGCTCATGCCCAGGCAGGGCGCTAGGCCGGGCAACTGTCGAAGGCATGCACTGGGCCGAGGCACCATGGAGGCAAGGCACTAGGCCAGGGCACCCTGTCGGGGCATGCACTGGAGGCCGGGCACCATGCCCAGGCAGAATAAAGGCAACCGGGGCGCAGTGTCTGAATGGACCACTGGGCCGGCGCCATAAACCGGGTGCTAGGCCGAGTCATGTCTGGGCGAGTGCTAGGCCGAGGCACCATGTCTGGAGCAGGGTACTGGGCCAAGGCACCATGTCTAGGCAAGTTACTAGGCCGAGGCACCCTGTCCTAGGCATGCGCGACTGGCACCGATATGAAACAGGTACTGCGGCGAACGCACCGTCTTTGAGCAAGGTGGGCGCCACCTGGGGGCATGCACTGGGAGGCAACGTGGGGGGAACGAGGGGCATGCCTTCGCTCAAGCAGCATGGGGGAGCAACAGTGGGGGGAACGAGAGGCATGCTGCTTTGCAGCGTGGGGAACGTCCGTCCATGAAGCCCCCCGGGCGGCCATGAGCAACAGCATGGCATCTTGGCGGCAGGATGACAACGACTGCGTGGGAGAGCAAGCAACGGGGTCATTGTCTAGCTCTACGGCAATCGGATGTCGAGGGCTTGTGGGTGGCGCGCCATGAGCATATGCCTACAGTGGCATGGGTGTGTGCACGCCAGAGAGGCAACACGCAAGGCACGTGCCTGAGCGAGTGCGCTGCCAAATAGGGCAACCACCCCCTTAAAACAACCTGCGCTTTTTGGAAAAATCTGAGAGGAGACATCACACATGCTTGCAGGGAACTGTGTAGATGTTTAACCAGGAAAGCGATTTTAGTCCATTTTTGCAGATTCTCTTTATAATAATTATACGTGGCCAAGAAAAAGAAAAGAAAAAAATTTGGACGCAGAAAATATTTATTTTTTATTTGTTTTACTATAGGGGAAAATACGGGAAAATAGGAGAAAATAATAAAAATATTTTTAAATTCATTTTCACATGGAAAAATATTTAGGACCAATTGATCGATTTGAAGTGGAGGAAATCTTTATTTTAATTTGTTACACAGAAAAATGAAACGAAAAATAGTGAAAAGCAGGGGGGGGGAAAAATATGGAAAATAAGGAAAATAGGAAAAGAATTGATTTAAGATTGACTATTTTGAGATACCCCAATATTTATATAAAATATTAATGTTACAAATAATATTTTAAATGAAAAAGTGATAATTTTAATTTTTTCTCTAAAAATATAGGAATATAGGGAAGACATGGGAAAAGGTATTGAAAGAAGCATTTTTATCATCATGAGAATGATATTTCAAAACAATGAATGAGGAAGAAACAAATGGAATAGCTTGAGCATGGATTGGGGCGATTAAAGGCATAGGTGGGAAAACCTGACGTGTGTAGGGTCTGTGGCGTGGAGGGCAATGGTTGTGGCACCATCAATATTTGCAGAGCTTTTATCAATATTAAATTACATTTCTTAGCTGCAGTGGGCAGGTTCTGTGGCGTGGCGGCGCTGGCAGAAATTGCGGGTATTGTCATGGCATGGCATGGCATGCAATAGCCGGCAGAGGGCCATGATGTCTAGGCATGACGAAGCACTAGGCGGGGCCTATGTCTAGGCATGGCATGGCCCAGGCGCGGGGCCCAGTGTGTCACAGGCATGACAAAGCGGCTGGAAAGCCAGGGCCAGCAAGATTTGGGCATGGCACCTTGGGGCCCAGGGCCCGGGTGTGTCACGTGCATATGGCTCCCTGCACTGTTGTAGGGCCCGGTGTGTCTGGCGTAGCGTCATGCTTCTGCCCAGAGCCCCCGTGTGTCCCCATGGCCTGCCATAACCACATGGCGTGGGTGATCGGGACTCATGAAAAGCGCCTCGGGGTGAATCAACATCTTGGGTGGCATATGGCGGGACGATGTGTCTAGGCGTAGCATCTCTTAATATGTAACCCAGAAGTACGAATGTGTCTAGGCGTGGCGTGTCGTACTTGTGCTGCGTGTGGCGTGTCTGAGCGTGGCGTCTGTAGCGGCGGGGCGTGTCGGCATCGTCTGTCATGTGCTGGCCGTGTGTCGGCGTGGCGTCTCTTAGCCTGGCAAATTACAGTGTGTGAGCATGGCATGTCGTAAATAATCTGGCGGCCAAAATTCCCAGGTCGTGATCTAGTGGCAGTGCCATGTGGCTAACCAGTGGTGACCTGGGCATGGCGTGCCATAACCTGCCGCGGCCGGGAGCCGTGTCTGAAGGCATGGAATGCCATAACGCGAGGCCGGGTGTCTAGGCATGGCATGCCACAGCGCGCCGCGAGCGTGGAGGCCTATGTGTCTAAACATCGAAGCGACGCCATAGCGCGTCGACCCCGTCAATGTCTGAGCGGCATGCCATAGCGCCGAGTGAGGCCCCGTGTGTCTAGGCATGGCATGCCGCGTGGCAGGAGCCC
Organism: Tetrastigma voinierianum; assembly: GCA_016808115.1. NCBI lineage: Eukaryota > Viridiplantae > Streptophyta > Magnoliopsida > Vitales > Vitaceae > Tetrastigma > Tetrastigma voinierianum. The sequence continues at coordinate 65,799 of JAEQBH010005661.1, forward strand.
CGTGTGTCCCAGAGCGCTGGCATGCCATGCTGCGCCCGGAGCCAGTGTCTAGGCATGGCATGGCATAGCACTGGCGGCCCAGGGGCATCGGTGTTTAGGCATGGCGCGCCAGCATGGTGAGAGCCCGGGTGTGTCTGGGCATGGCATGGCATGGCATAACACTAAATGAGGCCACAGGTGTGATGTGTCTGAGGCATGGCGTAAACCGCACTGGGTAGGGCCGTGTGTCCTGGCTTGCCGTAGCACTAGGCAGAGAACGCCCAGGTGTCTGACATGGAGATGGCACGTGATGCGAAATAAACTCAGCCTACAAAACAATGTTTTAAACCTGGGACGGTTTAATCTGGGCATGGCGCGGCGCTGCGGCACTGGGCCGAGGCACCTGCCAAGGCGTGCACCTAGGCCGAGATCACCGGGTGTCAGGCATGTCGTGGCACTAAGGCCGAGCACAGCCAATGGCCGTCTTGGGGCATGCCAGGCACTAAAGTAGTGCCGGTAGCCTGGGCGGCCCAGCTGGCCGAACCTGAGTTCCTAAGGAGGCGTACACTAGGCGAATCACCGTGCCTAGGCATGCCGTGGCCGGCACTAAAATCATGTGCCCACAAGGCATTGCCATGGCACTAGGCGATCACTATGCCTAGGCATGCGTGGCACTGAGCCGGATCACCGTGCCTGGGCATGTGTGTCATGGCGCTATGACCCGAGGCACCACGGTAACCAGGCGAAGCACCTGGCCAGAGCCCGTGCACGAGCCGTGACACTGGAGGAGCCCAGAGTCGGTGAGATCTTCTGGCGTGGCCCGATCACCGCACACACACTTTATACCACCACAAGGATTTAAAGCTTGTTGTTGAACGTGCCTGGGCATGTCATGGCGCTAGGCGAAGGCACCACCGTGCTGAGCCATGACACTGGGCCAGATCACCTTGCTGACGTGGCACTAGGCCAGATCACCTTGCCTGGGATGCCATGTGGCTGGGCCCAGACCTGATAATGTCATGGCATATGACCCAGTACCACCGTGCCTGGGCCACTTGACACTGGGCGAATCGCTTACCTAGGCATGCCACTGGCACTAGGCCGAATCACCTTGCTAGGGATGCCATGGCACTGGGCCAGATCACCGTGCCTGGGCGTAATCATGGCACTGGAAAGCGAGAAACTGCCGTGCTTAGGCAAGCACATGGCCGAGGCACCGTGCCCAGGCCATGACACTAGGCCGAATGCTTGCCTAGGCATGTCATGGCACTAGGCCGAGGCACCGTGCCCAGGCCATGGCACTAGGCCGGCCTGCTACCATGGCGCCCCAGGCCGAGGCACACCGTGCGGGCCGCGGCACCGACCGAGCACCGTGCGCCTGGCGTGTCATGGCTAGGCCGGGGGCTTTAAGATACCGGGCATGCCTTAGGCCGAGGGCACCTGTGTGAGCAGTAATGGCATGTCACTGAGCCGTGGCACCCTGTCCTGGAAAGGCACTGGCAGAGACCTACTCTGATGTCATGGCTGCAAGGCCACCTGGAGGCACGAATGCGCCCAGTGTCATGACGCAGGCGGAAGGCACCGTGTAGGCGAGCGCCTGGCCGAGGCACCGTGCTTGAGCAACGCAGGCTGGATCCGATGCCTAGGCGTAATGGCGCGTTTATCGTAATGGGCCCGGGCTGCGTGCCCAGGCATGTCATGGCACTGATGACGTGCCCAGGCATGTCATGGCATAGGCCAGGTACCGATGCCCAGGCATGTCATGGCTCATTGGGCACCGTGCTGTCATGGCACTAGGCCCAGGCGTGCCTGACAAGCACAAGGCAGATCCTGCCGTGCCCACAAGAGCGTATCTGTGGCACTAGGCCCAGGCGCCGTGCCTAGGCCAGCACAAGGCCGAATCACCGTGCCTAGGCATGTCATGGCACTAGGCCCAGGCACCGTGCCTGGGCAAGCACTTGGCCGAGGCACCGTGCCTGGGCAAGCACTTGGCCGAGGCACTGTGCCTAGGCAAGCACTTGGCCGAGGCATTGTGCCTAGGCAAGCTAGGCCGGTACCGTGCTGAACAACTTTAAGGCGGAATCACCGTGCCTAGGCATGTCATGGCGCGACCCCGAGCGCCGTCTGACAACTGCGTTCGATCGCCAGAACACAGGCATGTCATGGCACTAGGCCGAGGCACCGTGCCTGGGCAAGCACTTGGCCGAGGCACCGTGCCTGGGCAAGCGCTTGGCCGGGCAGCGTGCCTGAGCAAGCAGGCGGCGCTTGCCGTGCCTGGGCGTAATCGCTGGCACTAGGCCGAGATCACCGTGCACCTAGGCATGCCATGTGGCACTATGCCTAGGCGAGGCACCGTGACTAGGCATAATGTCACGGCACTAGGCGGGCACGCTGGCTAGACGACCCTAGGCGGTGACTAGGCATGCCATGGCGGCCGAGAAACGCGTGTTCGCTGGCTAACCCAGCATGGGAGGCAGCGTAGCAATGTCGCGTGGGGGTGGGGGGCAGCATGCGAAAATGGCATGGTCGGGCACAATGACACCACTACATCGCGAACGGTCTACCGCGATCGAGAGGCAACATGTCTCTGAATGGGCCTTAAGCGCGACCGAGGCACCATGGCATAGCGCAACGCAGCATAAGTCGTGCTGTTCTGAAATCGCTTGTCTTGATTCGAGCAAGGCAATGTCTACAAATAGCTTCTCATTTCCTTTAGCTTTTTATTCCATACGCATGCTTTATCCGTCGGCGGGAAAGATTGTTAACGATCGAGGCTTCCGGTACCACCCGGGTAACGTTCCAGAACCTCTTGTCGGAGGGACGAAAAAAGGGGAAACAGGGCAGATCGGCGGTTCGAGGGAGAGGCGAATCGGGCGACATAGGGCTGAATCTCAAGTCGGATCGGCAGCAGCAAGGCGGCTACAAACTAATCTGTCAGCGTATTTAAGTAAGTCTCGCGAGGATTCTTGCGTCATTTCGGTCGAATTATCTTGGCGACTACGGTTTGTCCTTGCGGGCGCGACCGAGACGGCGCTCCTCACGAGGCGAGAACTCTGAAGGTCGTGATCGGAGGCGACGGGCGCGCGCGTCGTTTAGCCGGTTACGGCTTTAGAGGCGTTAGGTCATGTCGCGCCGCGAAGGTAACAGCCGCTGGCTTTTTAGCCGGCCCGCGATGGCCGATTGCCGAATCCGGCGGATTCCGCTACCGTCTTGGGTTGGATTACTATTGCGCGACCGTCATCGGTGGGTCAAAGCGCACGTCTGCGGCGGTCTGGCCGAGGCTCTACGTTACGCAACGTTGGGTGAACAATCAAACATGGTCGGTCTTGCGATGATGGGAAGAGCCGACTGTCGAAGGATCATGGCGTCGTGACGCGAGCAACAGCTCTTGCGGCGGGTTCTCCGCAATGTTAACTTCCCGACATCTGGCTTCTGGAAATTCCGAAGAAGATTACGGATCGAATGAACATATTTCGCGGTTATTAGTGCAAATCAGAATCAACGAGCTTTTCCTTTGGATTTCTGTTCTCGTTGGCTCAATGCGGACCACCCTCGTGATATCTTTTAACAGAATGTACCGCTGTCAAACTCCCACGACAATGTGCTTCCGCCGGATCGGCGGCCGCGCTCTTGAATCAAAAAAGGAGGGGTGTTCCCGCCTCCGATTCACGAATAAGTAAAATAACGTTAAAAGTAATTGATATTTCTTTGCGTTCACGGCGTCCCACCCATCTACACCTCTCAAGTCATTTCTGTCAGGACTGATCAAGCTCAACAGAGGTCTTCTTCCCGCTGATTCTGCCAAAGCCGTTCCCTTGCTTGGCTGTGGTTTCGCTGGATAGTAGACAGGGACAGTGAAGAATCTCGTTAATGTCCATTAAATGCGGCGTCCGCCCAATTGATGGCGAGGCATTTGGCTAACCCAAGAAGTCGCTCAATTACTTTCCGCCGTTCTGCCGTGACACGGTTTGATTAACCCCGGCACGGCATTCTGTGACACTGGGCGAAATCACATTGCGTGCGACATCGGGACCACGCTCGCGTCTTTGTTGGTAAACGGTCAGTTCCCCTTGTCCGTACCGGTTCTGAGTGAGCTGTTCGGCGCCGGGGAAAACCCCGGGAGCCGTTCCCAGTCCGTCCCCGGCGAAGCAGCGGCGACCAGCTCTGCCCGCGGTAGCCGAGCAGTCCGACCAGCCGGCGACCGGGTTCGGACTGGGACCCCGTGCTGCCAACCCTCGAAACCAATCCTTTTAGGGTTACGGATCGGGTTTGCGGCACCCTTGCCTGCATTGAACCATCGACCCGAAGGCTGTCTTGCAGAACCTGGTAAGGTTATGAAGTGACCGGGCGTGGGAGGCACTCGGTCCTCCGGATTTTCATGGGCCGTCGAGGCGCACCGATTTCCACGGCGTCGCGGTGCTCTTCCAGCAGCTGGACCCTACCTCCGGCTGAGCCGTTTCAGAGTGGGCGGGTTAAACGAAGAATAGCACTCTTCCCGAGGCCCTCGACGGCGTCTCGGACTGCAATTCTGATCAGCCCGCCATCCCAGTTCAGGAATATTACTTTGATTCGCGTACTCGCGCGTGCGTCGCCATGTCGGACAGGCTTTCCCGTCTGCCGGATCACGACCACCCATGTGCAATGCGTTCCCTGGAAGACTTTTTCCTCTTCGGCCTTCAAAGTTCTCATTTGAATATTTGCTACTACCACCAAGATCGCACCGGCGGCGCTCCACCGGGCTGCGCGCGCCGGAATTTACGCGGCGACGCGCTGCCCTCCTGCCGCCGAGCCTGCAGCGCACCGACGGCCGGGTATAGGTCAGCGCTTCAGCGCCATCCATTTTCGAAGTAGTTGGTCCGGCGGGTGAGTTGTTACACCGCCTTTCATGGCGGTTCGACTTCCGCGACCGTCCTGCTGTCTTGTCGACCAACACCCTTTGTGAGTTCTAGGTTGCGTAGCGCAGTTGGGCGCATGCCCGACTTCCGGTTCATCCCGCATCGCGGGTTCTGCTAAAATGGCGCGGAGCTCTGTTCAGTGGCCCGACAATAGAACGGCGGCGTGCCGTCCTACCTATTTAAAGTTTGAGGCAAATTGGCGTTGCGCCCGATGCCTCTAATCATTGGCTTTACCGGTGAAACTCGCCGCGGGCTCCAGCTATCTGGGAAGCCGGAGGAACCAGCGATCGTTGGTGTCTTTCGGCGCCTCGTCGGGCGGCGATTTGCGTCGGTACTCGCTTCTGCGGGCCCTCCGCAAATTTCTCCGGCCGCCCGCTTTGAGCATAGTTCACCATCTTTGGCGGTCGACAGGCTATCTTTCTCACTCGGCAGCCACCGAGAAGATCGAGGTCGGTCGGCGGTGCACCCACCGAGAGGGGATCACGCCGATCAACTTCCCTTGCATATACGGGTTTCACTAACCCAGTTGACTGCCTGTCAGACTCCTTGGTCCGTGTTTCAAGCCTGGCAGATTGAATAGAGCCCGCTGGCCCACAAGCCATAGCGCCTGAGTCACCGCGGCTGCGGAGGCGTCGCTCACATTCCACGATCGAGGCAGCGGCGTCTCCGCGGTATGACACAGCAACCCGGGCTTGGGTGTCCGCCCCCGAAGCCGTCGATCCGCCCGAGTCGATCGGACGTGGGATCATATCAGCCAGAGAAGCGCGTCGCGACTTTGTCTGCTCCCTCTCGTTAATTCAGCTCTTTGTTTCTCTTTCCCGAAATCAGCTTCGTCTTTCCCTCAGCGGTACTTGTTTGCTATCGGTCTGTATGTTCCAGCCTTGAATGAATTACCGCCCGATTAGGGCTGCATTCCCAGCAAACCGACTTCGTCAAATAGCGCCTAAAGTAGTGCGTTAGGGTCGAACGCGGCGGGCTCTCTACCCAGCTTACTTCCGGGAACTTGGGCCAGTCCATGCGTGAGGCAGCTTCTCAGACTACAATTAGGGCGGCGGGACCATGATTATAACAGACTTTTCAGGTTCATCGCCGTTACTAAAGAATCCGCCCGTAATTCTTTCCTCGCTTATTGATATGCTTAAACCAGCGGGTGTTCCACTTTGTTCTGAATTGTTAGCTGTCGAGGTTCTCGGGCTGCGTGTGCTGCGTCCGTAAGCCTTGCGCCGACATGGAGATTCTCCTCGCTATCTCGGACGAGGAAAGGATCAGGGTTCGTTTCAAACCACACGGCAGCCGAGGCGTCACGCTGCGCGGGACGTTTTCAGCAACCACGCGGGCCAGCGATGTTCCGCGGAAGCGATGTCACCAGGTACCCACTGGCGGAAGGGTGGAGGGGCGGCGATGTGCGTGGCGGCCGAACGGCGTGCCCGCAAACTAATAGTGGGCGCAACTTGCGTTTCAAGGCTTTTCGATAATTCGGGTTCTGCAATTCACACCAAGTATAGCATTTTATACGTTCTTCGCCGATCGAGCCTAGATATCCGTTGCGAGAGTCGTTTTTGTGAGTTAAGCGACCCCACGCCCGCGGCGCCCGTGACCGATGGCAGGTGCGGCGTTCTGTATTGTCCTTGGCGATTTGCCGCGCGGGTTTAGTTGTTGGATCGGGAAGGTCGGCAAAACGCCGCGCGGAGCAGAGGAAAGAGCTCGCGGCCACGATCCATCGAGGCGGTGGAGGCTCACGCCCGCTCTCTGCCCTCGACCAGTTTGTTAAACAGCGTCGCCGGTCGTTCCGATTAGATGGGTTGCGACAATGATCGCCGCCCGGAGTTCGCTGCGGAAAGCGCTGTTGCGACTTCTCGCCGCTACTGCCAAATGATAAAGATTCGGTGGGCTTCTGTGCGCGGCGGCAAGACACTAGCTCACGTGATCGAACACTTCACGGACCATTCAATCGGTGGGCTTGGCGGGCGGTGTGTACAAGAGGGCAGGGACGTAGTCAGCGCCCGAAACTGATGACTCGCTTACTAGAATTCTCGTTGAAGACCAACAATTGCAATGATCTATCCCGCTCGCGATGGAAATTCATGCCGGGCTGCCGACCAGGCTATAGACTCGTTGGATACATCGGGTGTGGCGCGTGCGGCCCAGAACATCTGACATCAGTTACTATTGTGCCCTCCACTTCCTTGGCCTAAGCGGCTATAGTCCCTCCTGAAGCTGGCTGCGGAGGATCACCTTCGCATAGCTAGTTAGCAGGCTGAGGTCGTTCGTTAGCAGATTAACCAGACAAATCGCTCCACCAACTAGACGACCATGCACCACCACGGCTAGAATCGAAAGAGCTCTCAGTCTGTCAATCCTTTTTATGTCTGGACCTGGTAAGTTTCCCCGTGTTAAGGTCAATTAGCCGCAGGCTCCTCCTGGTGTGCCACTTAGTGGTCTATTTAAGTTTCAGCCTTCGAACCACCTCCCCCCGGAACCCAAAAACTTTGATTTCATAGGTGCCAGCAGGTCCTAAAAGCAACATCACGCTGATCCTAATTCGGCATCGTTTATGGTTGAGACTAGGATGACATCCCTGATCGTCTTGAGGCCCCCAACTTTAGTTCTTGATTAATGAAACATCCTTGGCAAATGCTTTCGCAGTTGTTTAGGTCTCTTTCATAAATCAGAATTTCACCTCTGACTATGAAATACGAATGCCCCGACTGTCCTGTTAATCATTACTCGATCCCGAGGCATTGTAAATAGGATAAGAAATCTATGATGTTATCGCGTCTTGTCTGTCCGTAGCGTAGGCTTGCTGACGCTCTAATTTCTTCAAAGTAACAGCGGAGCCTTTTGACCCGGCCAGTTAAGACCAGGAGCGCATCGCCGGTAGAAGGGACTGGACGGTGCACACCGTGGGGCGGACATTATCCAAAAAGTCAACTCGACTTTTAACTGCAACAACAATATGCGCTATTGAGCGCTGGAATTACGGCTGCTGAACAGACTTGCCACTCGATGGATCGCCGTTAAGGGATTGGGTGTGCTCATTCCAATTACCAGACTCAAAGCGGTATTGTTATTTATTGTCACTACCTCCCCGTAATGAAGTTGGGTAATTTGCCTGCTGCCTTGCCTTGGATGTGGTAGCCGTTTATCGGGCTCCCTCTCCGAGGTCCGAACTAAAATTCTCCGTCGCAGTCCAATACATGGTAGATTTTATACCATGGCGAAAGTTGATAGGGCAGATGTGTTTGAATGTCGTCGCCCGGCACGATGGCGTGCGATCGTCAGTTATCATGAATCGTGGAGCAGCGAGCGCCAGCCGTCGACCTTTATCAATAAATGCATCCCTTCCAGAAGTGGGGTTTGTTTACGTATTAGCTCGAATTTTCACGGTTATCGAGTAGCAAGTACCATCGAAACGACTACCGCTGATTTAATGAGCCATTCGCGATTCTGGTGGTCGTTCATGCACCCACATGCGTAGCTTAATCTTTGAATAACGTGTATTCTGGCGGGATAACCAGGTAACGTTCTTGTGCAACGTCGAACCGCATGCACCTACCACTGGTACAAATGGTGGCGGGAGGGCAAAAGCAGGCGATCATGATGCATATACGATCTGGCGATGAGCGAACTAGCTCAGGCGTATTGCGATCTTTAGATCCCTTTTCCGTCGACCCCAGTTCGCATCGACGACCGCCATCATGGCCCATTGTGAAACGCGCGCGCGGTCCCACGTGGAAGGTACATGTTACGATGATCAAACACAGAATCACCCCATAGGCGTGTTGCCGAGCTGAATGGAGAAAATGACATTCAGGAAAGACGTTCATCGATTGGAAGCTGGCTTTTTGAAGGAACCATTATTGCTGATCTTCAAGGCTTGATTAAGCGGCACGTGGCTAGAATGAGGAGGACGTGGAACAATAGTTCATTGCGAACGGGCTCTAACCCATTTTGAAACACCACTCACGTAATCAGAGTTGAGCTTCAAGATGCACCGCACCCCAGACGTTCAGTTGGGGTTGTCTTACAAAGGCTTTGGAAGCAACATTGATGCGCTTTGTGAGTACCATTGTGACATGAAAGAATGATAACACTATTTTAACAATAGAATGGCGGTTGGATTAACGGCAGAGGTAAACCTGGTGACAGTTGCAATAAGCGTCTGAAAGCCACCACCATGTCAGGCAATGAACTATGCCGAGGCACGTGGCTCTGAGCATGGCAAGCGTAGCAGATACTAGGCCGAGGCACCATGTCTAGGCATGCACTCAAATGACACCGATGCTGGCACATCATAGCGCTAGTCCAGGCACCGATGCTTGAGCGAGGCACTGGGAAGGGACCAGTGCCTGGGCAGGTGCTAAGCGAGGAACCTTGCTGGCAGGCGCTAACCAGGAACCTTTTAGGCGAAGACGCTAGGCTCGAGGACCACGCCTGGGCATGGCGCCGCGCCATGCTGGGCATGCCTGAGCGAGGGCTTTGTAGCTGGGCATGCACTAGGACAAGGCACCGTCACTTTGGCCAGATCTTCAGCGGAGGCACCATGAAGCTGGGAACGGGGCAGTGGCACACCGCAGTGTGGGGAACATCAGTCTATGGGCTTGGGAGGCCAAGAGACAGCAGCATAGCGTCTTAGGCAGCAGGTCTGACAAGACTTCAAGCGGAATAGCAACGGGATCATTGTCTAGCTGTGAGCGATCGGATGTCGAGGACTTTAGAGTGTATATGAGCACGCCATGCCACAAGTGGCATGGGTGTGTGCACCTCGAGGGGCGGCGCAGGGCGGCGTGCTGGGCCATCGGCACCATGCGCACTGGCGAGCACTAAACCCGGAAGGCGCCATGCCTGGGCATCACCCAGGCCGGGGGCGTCGGCGCCTGGGCATGCACTAGGTGAAGGCACCGCGCTGGTGGAACATGAGCGAGCGCACATGCTAAGCATGCTTCTTGGGCGCCGTGCCTGAACGAGGAGCCCCGCCTGATGTGTTGTTGAAACTTGCCGTGAGCTAGGCCATGCACTGAAGCCGACGCCTGCCAACAGAGCGCCGCCAGGCGAGGCGCACCCTCGGCATGCGCTGGCTGAGGCCCTGTCAGGGCATGCGCTGGGGCCACAGGGCACCATCTTGAGCAAGGCACTAGGCCAGGGGCACCCTGTCGAGGCATGCACTGGGCCAGGCGCCTGTCCTGAGCATGCTGGGTCGGGGCACCCATGGGCATGCCTGGCCGAGACACCATGCCCGGAGCAGGGCGCTGGGCCGGGGCGGCTTGTCAGGCGTGCGCTGGGCCGGGGCGCCATGCCAGAGGCCGAGGGCTGAAGCCGAGGCACCACAGTGGGGCGTGCACTGAGCCGGGGCACCGGCGCGGGCAAGGCAAGGCAGACCAGGGGCACCGATGTCTGGGCGAGGTGCTGACGGGCGCCTGCCCAGGCAGGGTGTAGGCCGGGGCACCATGTTGGGCAGGGTGCTGATTGAGGCACCGTGTCTAGGCAGATTGCTGAGCCAGAACTTGTGTGGGCAGGTGCTTGGGCAGAGGCGCCCTGTCTGGGCATGCGCTGGGCTGGGGCACCGTGTCACAGGCCCACTGGGCCGAGCACCATGCAGGCAAGGAGTGCTAGGCACCCTTGCCTGGGAGGCATACACTAGGAGAGCAACGTGGGGGAACGAGGGGCATGCGCCAGCCGGCAATAACATGGGGGGGCGGCGTGGGGCGGGGCGCTAACGCAGCGCGTGGGGCGTCGTCCATAGGCTTCCCCCAGGGCTGGCCATGGAGCGACAGCATGGCATCTTAGGCAACGAGTCCGACAACGACTGCGTGGGAGAGCAGCGGGTTAAGTATCACAGCTCTACCAACGATCGGATGTCGGGGCTTGTGGGTAGCGCCATGGGCACGCCCACATGCCACGGTGGCTGCTGGTTGTCGCCAGGGCGCACTAAGGCTGCGATGCCTGGGCCGGTGCGCCACCAAAGTATGAGCAGCCTTTGCCAAAAGCGATATAAGCCTTTTGAAAATCTGGAACATCACATGCCAGGGAGACATAATAGCAAATTTTAACCAGAAATGATTTTGGTCGTTTTTAAGATTCTCTTCTAATAATTATCACGTGTAAGAAAAAGAAAGAAAGAAAAAAAATTTGGGCCCTTGAAAATGTTTATTTTATTTGTTACTAGAAAAATAGGGAAGACGGGAAAATAGGAGAAAATAGTAAAATATTTTAAAATTCATTTTCACATGGAAAAAATATTTGGACAGAATTAGTGATTGAAGTGGAGGAAATATTTATTTTAATTTATTCTTGAAAAATATGGCGAAAATATGGTGGCAGGAAAATATGGAAAACAGGAAAATATGGAAAAAATTGATTTAGATTTGACCTTCTACAGAAAGGATCTGATATTTATAAAATATTAATATTTGATAATATTTTAAGTAGAAAAAAGTGATAATTTTGAATTTTTTTCTCTAAAAATGCATAAGATAAGGGAAGACATGGGAAAGGTATTGAAAAACATTTTTGAGAATGATATTTTGAGCGATGAATGGGAAGAGAAAGCGATGGAATAAAGCGAGGCGTGGTTGGAAGCGTTAAAGGCATAGGTGGGGAAGCCACCAATATTGTCGGAGTGCAATGGCATGGGAGGGACAACGAAGGCGTTGAGGCGGGAAAGGGGGTTGTGCTGTAATCAATATTAGAGCATATCAGATATTGCAGTGCGTTTCTTTGACGCGGGCGATGGAGCGGTTCAGTGGTAGTGTAAGCACTAGGCCCGAGAGGCGCAGTGTGTCTGTGGCATGGCATGGCATGCAATAGCACTAGAGCGAGGCCAGTGCAGGCGACAAGCTGAAGCCCAGGGCTATCTGGCATGGCATGGCGCCCAGGCGTAGGGCCAGATGTTGGGCATGACTAGCTAGGCCAGGGGCCATGGATCTGACGTGGCATGGCAGAGGCCAGGGCGTGTACAATCATAGCCAGAGAGGTGTGCCAGCGAGGCGTAGGCCGGGTGTCTGGGCATGTGCCATGGCACTGGCCGGGGGCCCTAGTGTGTCATGGCGTGCCATGTATAGGCGCGGAGGCCCAGATGTGTCTAGGCATGGGCATGCCATAGCACTGGCCCGGACCAGTGTGTCTGGGCATGGCGTGCCATGGCAGCTGGCCGGGGGCCCGGGTGGTGTCTGGGCCTTGGGCGTGCCAGCACTGGCACCCCGGGGCCACGTGTGTGGGCATGGCGTGTCCTTGAAAGCTGCCCAGGGCGGCAGGACCAGGTGTGTCTAGGCATGGCATGCCATCTTGGCGGGGCGGTAATGTCTGGGCGGCGGCCGCGCCAGCGTATAGCGAGAGGCCGGGTGTTGTCGAGCGCGGCGCTGCCGTAACCTTCAGCCCGGGAACGTCGTGTCACAGGCATGGCGTATCGTGGCCATTACCACGGGGCGCGGAAAAGTGTTGGCGTGGCGTGCCGTGCGCTGGCAGGGCCCGTCTGAGCGGTCTGCCATAGCCTGCCAGAGGCCGGGGCCCGTGTCTGGGCGTGGAATCTTGTGCGTGCCGGGCGTAAGTGCGGCGTGGCATCGTAGCCGCTGGCGATCGGGGAGCCGGTGTCTGGGCGCATGGCGCGCGCTAGGCGTGGAGGCCGATCGGCATGGCATGCGCCAGCGCGGCGATGGAGGCCAGTGTCTGAGGCATGGCATGCCATGGCACTGGCGACCCGGTGTCTGAGCATGGCGTGCCATAGCGCACTGGCGTGGAGGCCACGGTGTGTCTGAACATGGCGTAGTATAGCACTAAGCCGTCGTGTGTTTGAGGCGTCGTAGCGGCAGCGCCATTTGGCGGGGCGTGTGTCTAGGCGCCGGCGTGGCGTGGCGCCAGCGCTAGGGCGAGGCCGTGATCCTGGGCATGGCATGGCGCACTGAGCCGGGCCGGTATTCTGAGGCATGGCGTGCTGCAGCACTGAAGCCAGAGCCTGCGTGTCTAGGCATGGAATGGCACATTAATGATAGAAATAAACCTCAGCCCCTAAAACAATGTTTTTAAGCTGGGGCCGTTTAATGCGGCATGGCATGGCGTAGCTAGGCCGAGGGCAGGTGCGAGGCATCGCATTGCTGACCGAATCACCGTGTCTAGGCATGTGTCGTAGCCACAGAAGCGGCACACCGGAGAATGCGCGTGTCGAGGCATGCTGGGCACTGGGCCGTTGCCCTTGGTGCTAGGCGAAGCACTTAGTAGGGCGGTTCACACAGGAGGCATGCTGGTAGGATCCGCCGGGTGCCTGGGCAAGTGCCATGGCGCCTTTGGGCCGAATCACGGGTGCTGTTGCCATGGCACTGGGCGAATCCAGGAGTGCTGGGCATGCCGTGGCGCTGGGCCCAGTCACGGTGCCTGGGCGTGATGTGGCACTAGGCGGGGAGCACCTGGTGGCAGGCAGAAGCGCACCTGGCCGAGGCACCGTGCCCCGGAGCCATGACACCCAAGTAGAATCACCTTAGGCATGCCATGGCACTAGGCCGAGATCACCTTGCTGGGATGCCATGGCACTAGGCCGAAGATCACCGTGCCTAGGCATGTCATGGCGCAGGCCGGTACCACCGTGCCGTGACGGGCGAGATCGCGCCTGGGCGTGCCCGTAACAGGCCGAATCACGCACTGGGATGCCATGGCGCAGGCCGAATCGATGCCTAGGCATGTCATGGCGCTAGGCCGAGGCACCACCGTGCCCAGGCCGTGACCGCACAGGCCGAATCACCTTGCCTGGCGTGCCGCGGCACTGGCAGATCGCCTTGCTAGGGATGCCCATGGCACTGGGCCAGAATGCCGATGCCTAGGCATGTCATGGCACTGAGCCGAGGGCGCATAGCAGAGCAAGCGATGGCCGGGCGCCATTTGAGCATGTTGCTGAGGCCGAATGCTTGCCTAGGCATGTCATGGCACTAGGCCAAAGGCCGTGCCCATGCCATGGCACTAGGCCGAGCACCGACGCACATGCCATGGCACTTCAGGCCGGGCACCGTGCCAGGCCATGGCACTGGGTAGGCGCCGTCTGCTGGCGTAATCGGCACTAGGCCGGGCACCAGTGCCCAGGCATGTGTGCCTTTACACTAGGCCGGGGCGCCCTGTGGGCGTGGCGTGTCACTTTGGGCCGCTGGCGCCCTGTCTGACGGGCGCTGGGCGCGGGGGCGCTGTCTGGCGTGCGTGGCGCAAGGCCCGTAAGGCACCGTCCCCTTGGCATGTCATGGCGACCCAGGCACCGTGCCCAGGCAAGCACACGGCCGAGGGCGCCGTCTTAGGCAAGCCAGGCTGAATCGCCCGTCTTTGGGCATGTCGCAGCCCCAGGCCCGGGCGCCGTGCGGCGTGTCGTAGCCCAGGCCGAGGAGCGCCGTGCCCGGCATGTCATGGCACTAGGCCCAGGCACCGTGCCCAGGCATGTCATGGCACTAGGCCGAGGCACCGTGCCCAGGCATGTCGTAGCACTGACCCCGGAAACACCGTGCCTGAGCAACAAGGCGGAATCGGCGTGCACCAAATAATATGGCAGAGGCCCAGGCGCCGTCTTTTGCATGAAGCGGCCCATGAGCCGAATCGCGTCGCAGGCATGTCGTGGCGGCCCAGTAGAGGCGTAGATGCCTGGGCGGCAATGACCGGCGCCGTCTTGTGGTAATGACTGGCGAGCGTCTTTTAAACGGCATTTGGCCGAGGCGCGTGCTGGCGGCATATTGGCGAAGCTGGCCGTCTTACAGGCATGGCGGGCTGTTGATCTTGGGCGTGTCATGGCATTGGGGCCCAGGCGCCGTGCTGAGCAGCGTGAGGCCAGTCGCGTGCAGGCATGTCATAGCCCAGGCCGGCGTGGAGATCTTGAGCGACGGTAGGCCGGAGCGGAGTGCTGGCTGGGAAGCAACTGGCCCAGGCGTTGTCTTTTTAGGCAGCCTGGGCCGTGCCGGGTGCCTGGAGCATGTCATGGCACTGGAGGCCAGTGTGTTTCAGGCGTCTGCCTTATCTTTCAGGCCAGAACTAGCCAAATGTTGGGCATGTCGCGACACTACAGGCCGGGCGCGCGCTGTCACAAACACGACCCTGTGGGGGCAGGCGTGACTAGGCATGCCGTAACACACTAGGCCGGGCACCGTGTCACAAGCATGGCCTAGCTTAGCATGGGGAGGCAGCATGTAATATCGGGGGGTGGGGGAAACGCTTATGTAATGGCATGGTGGGCACAATGACTTCCCGCAGTGCGCCGAGAGCGGTCTGCGCGGCGATCGAAGGCGACATGTCTGCAGATGGGCCAGCGAGGCACCAGCAACCCACTGTGCAGCGCCAAGTCGTGCTGGTGCAGTGACGTCTTGATTTGAGCAAGGCAATCGGCGTCCACCTGTCGGCTTCTCATTCAGCGGCTTTTGATGTCTGGCGTCTTTTTTTTTGTCGGGTCGGCCGAAGATTTGTTCCAGCGGTCGGGAACTAAGGTACCACCCGGTGCGTTCAGAACACCCTCTCTTGCCCATCCGGAGGGACGAAAAAGGAAGCGAGGTGGGTCGGTTTTTCGAGGGGAAGGGACGAATCGGATGACATAGGCGAATCTCAGTGGATCGTGTATGGTAGCTCTGCCGCTCTAATCTACCGTCAGCGATATTTAAAGTCGTCTGAAAGGATTACCGTCATTCGGTCGAATTATCTTCGTGGCGCCGGTTTGTCGCGCGAGGACCTGACCGAGACACGTGCCTCGGGGGCCGGTACATCTGAAGTCGACAATCGGGCGACGAGCGCGGCGCGTCGTTTAAGCGATTCGTTTCCGAAGGCGTTCGGTATGTCGTATGCGATAGCCGCCAGCATTGAACTTTGGCCGGCGCGATGACGATTGTGCGAATCGGCCAGTTCGCTACCGTCTTGGAATTGGATTAACTATTAAACGCTTTGCGTCATCGTCGATAAAAGTAACTGTCTGCGACGGTCTAAACCCGCTCACGTTCCTGTGGTGGGTGAGCAATCCGTAACTTGGTGAATTCTGCTTCACAATGATAGGAAGAGGCCGACCGAGAAGGATCAAAAACAGCGTCGCTATGAGCGGCAGCTGCGCCGAAGCCAGTTATCGCGTGGTAAAGCTTACGGCGCACCTCTGACTTGGTCAGAAATTCACAAGGATGGATAGGCGCTTTCACGGTTCGTATTCGTGCTGGAAATCAGAATCAAGCGAGCTTTTACCCTTTTGTTCCTACGAGATTTCTGTTCTCGTGACTATCTTGGGCGCTGCGTTATCTTTTTAACAGATGTGCCGCAGCCAAACTCCCCACCGCTGTGATATCTTGCCGGGGATCAGCGCGCGGCATGCCAGGTCCAAAAAGGAGGGGATGTTCCCCGCCTCGGAACCGCGGAATAATAAGTAAAATAACGTTAAAAAAGTAGTGGTATTCGGCTTTCGCGCCGTTTCAAAACCCCCTTTATAACACACTATCGATCCATTTACCAGCGAGTCGGTAGAGTCAGCCCGACAGGGTCTTTAACTTTCGCTGGTCCACCGCGGCCCGTTCCGCGGCGCTGCCGGGACGCTGGATAGTAAACGGGGGCGGTCTGGAATCTCGTTACGAAATCCATTCATGCGTCACTAATTAGATGGCAGGCATTTGGTATTCACGCTAGAAGAGAACATGGTCGCGTTGCATGTTTTGGTTGAATTTCTTGACTTTGGCGTTGTTGAGCGGGCAGAAATCACATTGCGTGAGCATCCGCGGAGACCATCGTAATCTTTGTTTAATTAAGCGATCAGGTCACGCCTTCAGTACAGTTCTGGAGTCATTGGACCGACGCCGGGGAAGGCCGAGGAAGCCGTTCGAGTCGATCCCCGGCGGCACGCG
>JAEQBH010005661.1:87500-99201 GCA_016808115.1 Tetrastigma voinierianum
ATTTCCAAGCAACAGGAATAGTTGGTCAAGCAACAGAAGACAAGCCTAGACAGCAGATTGCCAAGCTAAGCGGAATTCTAAGCCACCATGTCTAGGCAATGAACTATGCCGAGGCGCCGTGTCTAGGCATGGCATGGTCACTAGGCCGAGGCACCATGTCACAGAGCATGCACTCAGCCAAGGCACCGTGCCTGGAAACGTAATGTGGCACTAGTCCCAGGCACCGTGCTTAGGCAAGGCACTGGGAGAGGAACCGTGCTAAACAGGCACTAAGCCAGGAACCTAGGCAGGCACTAGTAAGGAACCTTGCCTAGGCAAGGCACTAAACCGAGGAACCACGCCTAGGCATGGCACTAGCACCATGCCTAGGCATGCCTAGGCGAGGCCATGCCTAGGCATGCACTAGGACAAGGCACCGTGCCTAGCCAAGTCATAAACCGGAGCACCATGGCTGGGAACGAGAGGCATGCTTGCAGTAATGGGGAACATCCGTCTCATAGGCTTGGGAGGCCAGGGCAAGCAGCATGGCGTCTTAGGCAACAGGTCTCGACAAAGACTGCATGGGAGAGCTAGCAACGGGATCGTTGTCTGGCTGCCTGGCAATCGGATGTCAGGACTTGGGGAGTGGCACTATGTGAGCGCCCGTGCCACAAGTGGCATGGGTGTGGCACCGAGGGCAGCACGCCAGAGACGGCGTGCCTGAGCCGTAACCATGCCTAAGCAAGGCACTAAGCCGAGGCACCATGCCTAGGCATGCACTAGGCCGAGGCATCGCGCCTAGGCATGCACTAGGTGAAGGCACCTTGCCTAGGCAAGGCACTAGGCGAAGGCACCATGGCTAGGCATGCACTAAACGGAGGCACCGCCGTGCTGAGCGAGCCCGATGCCTAGGCATGAACTGAAACCAAGCTTACCGTGACTGGGCGGCTACGCACTAGGCCGAGGCACCCTGTCTAAGCATGCACTAGGCCGAGGCACCCTGTCCAAGCATGCACCGATAAGGCACCCTGTCAGGAATACATAGGCCGAGGCACCATGCCCAGGCAAGGCACTGAGCCGAGGCACCTGTCGAACATGCACTGGGCCGAGCACCCTGTCTAGGCATGCACACTAGGTCAGGCACCCTGTCACAGGCATGCACTAGGCCGGGCACCATGCTTGGGCAGGCACTGGGCCGAAGCAACTTGTCGAGGCTACATAGGCCGAGGCACCATGCCCAGGCAGGAGCTGGGCCAGGAGCACCCTGTCGAGGCATGCACTAGGCCAGGCACCATGCCCAGGCGAGGCAAAGAACAACCGGGGCACCGTGTCTGGGCGAGGTGCTGGGCCGGGCACCATGCCAAACAGGGTACTGGGCCGGGCACCGTAATCAGGCAAGGTACTAGGCCGAGGCACCATGTGGAGCAGGGTGCTAGGCCAAGGCACCATGTCTGGAGCAAGGTACTGGAGCGAACTTATCTGGGCGTACTAGGCTGGGAGCACCGTGTCTGGGCAGGGTGCAGGTAGGCGCCATCTTTGGGCAGGTGCTAGGCACCATGCCTAGGGGCATGCACCTGGGGAGTAAGCGTGGGAGACGAGGGGCATGCGCTCAAGCAACATGAGGGTAACGTGGGGAACGAGAGGCATGCTTGCAACGTGGGGGGGAACGTCCGTCCATAGGCTTGGGCGACCATGGGCCAAGCAGCATGGCATCTTAGGCGAGTCACAACTGCGTGGACAGAGCAACCGTGCGGGGTCATTGTCTGCTCTACCACGTGATGGATGTCAGAACGTGGATGGCATAATGAGCGCCCATACCACGGTGGCGGGTGTGTGCACGCCGGGGCGGCGCAGAAGGCTGTGCTGAGCCAGGTGCGCTGCCGGCCGGCGGAGGCAGCACTTTATAAGGTAATATAAGCGGCACGCGGAAAATCTGGAGGAACATCATAGCGGGAGACATAATGGCAAATTTTAACAGGAAAGCGATTTTAGTCCCGTTTTTGCGAATTCTCTTTATATATTATACATTGGCCAAGAAAAAAAGAAGAAAAAAAATTTGGACATAGAAAAATATTTATTTTATTTATTTACTGAAAATAAGAGAGAAAATAGGGGAAAAATAGGAGAAAATAGTAAAAATATTTTTAAATTCATTTTCACATTGGAAAATATTTGGGACCAAGTGATCGATTTGAAGTGGAGGAAATATTTTATTTTAATTTATTTATGAAAAAATAGTAGAAAAATAGGTGTGAGGAAAAGCCTCATATGAAACAGGGGAAAATAAGGGGAAAAAATTGATTTAAGGTTGACCTCTTTTTGGAGATACAATATTTTACTATAAATAATATTTGATAATATTTTAAATGAAAAGTGATAATTTTAAATTTTTTTTTCTCTAAAAACTATAGGAATATAGGGAAGACATGGGAAAAGGTATTGAAAAACATTTTTTGTCATGAAATGAAATATTTTGAGCTTGATGAATGAGGAAGAAGCGATGGAATAGAAACGGCGTGGTTAGGGAAGCTGATTAGAGCATAGGTGGAAAGCCACCAATATTGTCGAGGTCTGATAGCGTAGGACAACAAGGGTTGTAGCACCATCAATGAGGCACCTATCAATATTAAATTACATTTTCTTGGCAGATGGAGCGGGTTCTGATGGCGTGGCAACGTGAGGCGAGACACTTAGTGTGTCATGGCATGGCGTAACATCTGATAGCACTAGGGCGAGGCCCTGGTGTCTGGGCACTTGACAAAGCACTAGGTAGGGGCCTATCTAGGCACATCGGCATGGCTAGTGGCGGGGCCCAGATGTCTGGGCATGATAAGCGTAGGCAGAGTAGTGGGTCACCAGGCATGGCATAGTGGGGGCCGGGCCAGGTGTGTCTGTCGTAGCAGAGCCATCGCAGGCGTGGGCCAGGTGTGTCTGGGCATGGCGTGCCATGGCGCTGGCCGGGGCCCGGGTGTGTGGGCGCCCATGCCATAGCGGCCTTGGTGGGTGTGTCTGGGCATGGCGTAACGCGCCTGCCGGGGCCAGGTGTGTCAGGCATGTGCCATAGCGCCTTGGCAGGGGCCCCCAGTGTGTGTCTGGGCATGGCGTGCCATGGCACTCAGCCAGGGCCCGGTGTGTCTAGACGTGGCGTGTCATGGCACTGCCAGGCGTAGGGGCCCGGGTGTCTGGTATGGCATGCCATAGCATGGCCGGGGCTTGGGTGTGTCTAGGCATGGCGTGCCATGGCGCCTGCGGGGCCCAGTTGTGTCTGGGCGTGGCGTGCCATGTGGCAGGGCCCCAGACCGTGTCTGGGCGCTGGCATGTCGTAGCGGCTGGGGCGCAGGGCCGGGTCAATGTCTGGGCATGGCGTGCCACCAGCACTAGCCAGGGGCCAGGTGTGTCCTGGGCATGGGCGTGCCGCCTTCTTGCAGAGACCCCAGGAGCCCTGGGTGTGTCTGGGCATGGGTGCCATGGCACTGGCAGGGCCCGGGTGTGTGCAGGCATGGCATGCCATAGCACTAGGCGTGGAGACCCCGTGTGTCTAGGCATGGCATGCCATGGCACTGGCGTGGAGGCCAGTGTGTCTGGGCATGGCGTGCCATGGCACTGGAAGTGGAGGCCCCGTGTGTGTCCTAAGGCATGGCATGCCATAGCACTAGCCCGAGGCCACGGGTGGCACAGGCGTGGCATCTTGTAAGCATGGCGGCGCGGAGGCCTGTCTGAGCATGGCTGGCGTAGCACTGGCGGCCAGGGGCATGGGTGTGTTTGGGCATGGCGCCGCAGTAGCACTAGGCCGAGGCTGGTGTGTCCTGGGCATGGCGCGGCGCGCGGCATAGCACTGGCGGGAGCCGTGTGTCTGGGCATGGCATGGCATAGCACTAAGGCGGGAGCCCACAGTGTGTCTAGGCATGGCATGCCATAGCATCAGACCGAGGCACCGTGTCTGGGCATGGAATGGCATTAATGATGAAATAAACCTCAACCCTAAAAAACAATGTGCTGACTAGGGCGAGTTTAATCTAGGCATGGCAGCTGGCACTGAGCGAGCTGCGATGCCAAGGCATGCACTGCGCTAGGCCATCACCGTGTCTGGGCATGTCGCTGGCAGCTCAAGGCAAGGCACCGCGCTTGGTCGCGGGTCAGGGGCGCCATGGGCACTGGGCCGTGCTGCAGGTGCCTGGGCGGCGCCCGCTGGCGGGCACCGTTCTGGGAGAGCACCGCTGGGCGGGTCACCACGTTGGCATGCCGCCGTAGCCAGGCCGAGATCACCATGCCTGGGCATGCCATGGCGCTAGGCGGATCGCGTTAGGCATGCCATGGCACTAGGCCGAATCACCGTGCTGGGCATGTCGTAGCGCTAGGCCGAAGGCACCGCGGTGCTTGGGCAAAACGCACCTGGCGAGGGCGCGTGCTGAGGCCATGACGCCGGCCGAATCGCAGCGCGCAAGGCATGCCGTAGCGCTAGGCCGAATCACCTTGCCTAGGGATGCCATGGCACTAGGCCCGAATCACGTGCTGGAAGCGTGTCGTGGCGCTAGGCCGAGCACCACGTGCCCAGGCCGCTGCTGGGCCGGATCACCGCTGGGCATGCCATGGCACTAGGCCGAATCACGCGCTGGGGATGCGCCAGCTAGGTATCCGCGTCTAGGCATGTCATGGCACTGAGCCGAAGATTCCACGTGCCCAGGCCATGACACTAGGCCGAATCCTTGCCTAGGCATGCCATGGCGCTAGGCCGAATCACCTTGCCTAGGATGCATGGCACTAGGCTGCCGTGCTAGGCATGTCATGGCACTAGGCCGGGACACCGTGGCAGGCAAGCAAGTGGCCGAGGCGCAGTGCTGAGCCATGACACTGAGCGTGCTTGCTGGGCATGTCATGGCGGGCCGAGGCACCAGTGCCCATGCCATGGCGCTGGGCCGAGGCACCGTGCGCCATGGCACTGGGGCCACGAGCACCGTGCCCGTAAAGCGGCACTGGGCCGAGCACCAGTGCTGAAGCCATGGCACTGGGCCGAGGCACCGATGCCTTGGCTGTCGTAGCGCCGGCCGGGCGTGCCAAGGCATGCCGCGCACTAGGCCGAGGCACCCTGTGTGAGGCATGGCGCTGTCACTGGGCCACGGCGCCCTGTCTGGGCAAGGCACTGAGCGGGGAACCCATGTCTAGGCATGTCGCCAGCAAACCGCAAGGCACCGTGCTGGCGTAATCATGGCACTAAACCAGGCACCGTGCTTAAGGCGAAGCACCTGGCCGGGGAGCACCGTGCTTAGGCAAGCACTAGGCTGAATCGCCGTGCCTAGGCGTAATGTGGCACTAGGCGGCGCGGCGCCCCAGGCATGTCATGGCACTAGGCCGAGGCACCGACGCCCAGGCTGTCATGGCACTAGGCCCGGGCACCGTGCCCAGGCAATCGCTGGCTGGGCTGACTCGTGCCCAGGCATGTCATGGCACTAGGCCCAGGCACGTGGGCAAAGCTGCAAGGCGGAATCACCGTGCCTAGGCGTGTCATGGCACTAGGCGGGCGCCGTGCCTAGGCAAACACAAGGCCGAATCACCGTGCACAGGCATGTCGCGGCGCTAGCCGAGAGCACCGTGCCTGGGCAGAAGGCACTGAGCCAGAGGCGCGCCGTGCCTGGGCAAGCACTTGGCCGAGGCATTGTGCCTAGGCAAGCACTTGGCCGAGGCGCTGTGCCTGACGACGCCGTTGACGCGCGTGCTGAGCAGAACTACAAAGGCGGAATCGCCGTGCCTGGCGTGTCAGCCGGCGACTTGAGCGCCGCGTGCTGAAGCGACGAGGCCCGAATCACCGTGCCTGGAATGGCGGCACTGGGCCGGGGCACCGTGCCTGCAAGGAACGAAGCACTAGGCCGGGCACGTGCCTGAACGGCGCTTGGCCGGGCTGTGCGCAAACGAAAGCACTAGGCCGACGCACCGTACACAAATAATCGCGTAAGCGCTAGGCCGAATCGCAAGTGCCTAGGCATGCCATGGCACCATGCACTAAACCGAGGCACCGCTGACTGGGCGTATCAAACCTTTGAGCCGAAGGGCACGCTGTCAACCCAGAGCTGACACTGGGCCCCGAAGGTGGCGGCTAGGCATGCCGTAGCTAGGCCGAGGCCGTGTCGCAAGCATGGCCTAGCAGCATGGGGGGCGGCATGGCAATATCATGGGGGTGGGGGAGCGGCATCGTGCGGTGGGACAATGTGCACACCATGCCGGGCAGGATACCACGTGATCGAGCAACATGTCTGAATGGGCCTTAAGCGACCGAAACGCATGGCATAGCCCTTGTGCAAGCGCCAGTCGTGCTGGTCTGAAACAAGCTTGTCTTGATTCGAGCAAGGCAATCGAAAATACTGTCATACCTGCATTTCCTTTAGCTTTTATTATCGCATGCTATGTCAGACCGGAAGAATTTCTTATGGTCCAGGGCTTCCCATTACACCCGAGGTAGCGTTCAAGGCGCCTCTTAGGAGAAGGCGAAAAGGAAGCAGCGGTGGATCGGTTCGAGGAGAAGGAGCGGAATCGGACGGCAATAAGTGAATCTCCAGTGGATCGTGGCGACAAAGCGCAGCTCTGCGCTGTCACCACGTGTTGCAAAGTCGTCTGCAAAAAGTTCTGCGTCGCGCTCGGTGGGTATGCTTGGCGGCGCGCCACGGTTTATCCACCGCGAGGACCTGACGGGGCGCGTGCAGAGGAGTACGAGGGCGCACTGCGGTCGGCGATCGGCGGCAGAGCGCAGCGCGTCGTTCCCAAAAGCCGGATTACGGCAAGGCGTTGATCGTAATCCGGCCCGCGCGTGAAACGTAGCCGTAGGCTTTTTAATGAAGCGCGATGGCGGTGTATAGTCAGCAGTTCCTCTCGTCTTGGGTTGGATCTTATTGCGGCGGCGCAATAAGTCATTAGGGTAAAGCAACACAATACCGACGGTCTAAACCCCGACCTCGTTCCTATTGGTGGGTGAAACGATCAATAACGGTGGTCTAACTATGATAGTAGGAAGAGCCGACATCGAAGGATCAAAAAAGCGGCGTATTGAGCGCTTGGCTGCCACAAAGCGGTTATCCTATGGTAACACCTGACACCTCGGCTAATTCCGAAGGTCGGGAGTCGATAAGCCAGCGTTTTGCGATTCGTGTCGTACTGGAAATCAGAATCAACGACTTTTACCGCTTTGTTCCCACGAGATTTCTATTCTCGTTGAAGTTCATCTTAGAACCTGCGTTATGCGAATGTACGCCAGCCAAACTTCCCACCTGACAATGTCTTCCATGGATTGAAGACGGCGACCTTTGCCAGAATCCCAAAGGGGATATTTCCCGCTCGATTCACGGAATAAGTAAAATAACGTTAAAAGTAGTGGTATTTGGCTTCGTAGTTCAGGCTCGCTTATCTACTGCGAGTGTTTCTGAAAGTCGGTTTAGAGTCCGAGCTCAACAAGTCTTAACATGGTTCTGCAAGCCGTTCCGCTTGGCTGTGGTTTATTGGATAGTAGACGGGGGCGATCAAGAATCACCGTTAATCAATTCGTGCGGCGTCATTACAATTAGATGACGGCGTTTAGGCTACGCTTAAAAGTCGTAGATTACTCCCGCACGTTCCGCTTGGTTGAATTTCTTAGCGCAGCGTTAAAGGCGCTGGCGAAATCAGCGTTCGTGAATCGCGAGAGACCATCGATGCTTTGTTTTAATTAAATGGTCGGATTGCACTTGGCCAATGCCAGTTCGGTCGACTGTTCGACGCCCGGGAAGGCCGAGGCCGGATTAAAGTCCGTCCGACGAAGCGCGCGACCAGCTCTCGCCCAGCGGGAGCAGCTTCGAAGCAGTCCGCGACAACCCGACGGGTTCGGGACTCGACCCCCGATGCCCAACCACCAGGCGTCGGCACTAGTTTACGGATCCATTTTGCCCGACACTTGCCTGCATTGTTCGAAATGACGAAGGCTGTTCACGCCGGAGACGATGCGGTTATGGTACGACCGGGCGTGGGAGGCACTGGTCCCCTCCGGATTTTGCTGGAGCGTCGAGGGAGCGCACGGACACCACGCGACGTGCGGTGCTCTTAAGCCGCTGGACCCTACCTCGGCGGCCGTTTAAGGTGGGCGGGCTGTTAGCGAAAAGATAACTCTTCCCGGGCGCCGGCGGCGTCTCGGACTCCCCTAACGTTGCGTCGGCATACGTCGGTTCAGGAATGACAACGATTCCGCTTCGATGCTCGCGTCGTTACGGTATCGGACGAGGCACCACCGTCTCTTAGGATGACTTCAGCAAAGTATCAATACGAAGTCTTGATTCCGCGTGGACCTTCCCTCTTAGACTTCGAGAGTTACCGTTTGAATATTTCTTCTTCTGCGAGATCATGAAGCGGCCCAGCGCTCCAGCAGAAACCGCGCAGTTTCCGGCGACCGCCGCGCCCTCCTACTCATCGAGGCTGGCCGCTGCCTCTGACGGCGCGGTATAGGTCAGCTTGGCCGTAAATTCCGGTACAGTTGATTCGGCGAGTGAGTTATTTAAGCTTCGTAGCAGTTTCGGCAGCGCGCGTCATAACGCTCTTGGCTCGGCCCGACCGCCGCTTTATTGGGTTCTGGATTGCGCGCAATTGGGCACCGTAACCCGAACCGGTTCGTCCCGCGTAGCCGGTTCTTACCAAAAATGGCGGCCGGAGCTCTGAGTTCACGTGGCGCCCCGACCAGTGAGCGGCCGTCGCCGTCTCTGTTAAAGTTTGAGAATAGATTGAGGGCGTTTGCCGTCGCCTCTGTCGTTGAACTCGATGGGACTCGCCACGCGAACCGGCTATCTGAGAAACTTAGAGGCAAATTTCCCAGATGGTTCGATTAGTGCTAGCCACATCACGCAGTCAGACGAGCGATTTTTGCGATCAATAGTATCACCTTCTTGGGCCTCCACAGGGACCTCTCTGGCTTTTAACCCCCGCTCAGGCATAGTTATGTCTTTGAGGATTAAAACGAGCGTCTTCAACTCAGCCCAGCCTTCTCAGAAGATCAAAGGTGGGTCGACAGTGTAAGCCGCCGAAAGGATCGCCGATAAGCTACCGCCTTACGGGTTTACTAGCCCGTTGACTGCACCACCTCTCAGGCTCGCGGTCGTGTTTGAAAGCGAGATGAGACCGGAGCCCGCTGGCCGACGCCATGGCGCTGCGGTGGCTTGCCGGGAAGCGTCGCTGCGTTCACGTCGAGCAACGGCGTACCGCGGTATGACTACAACGGGCTTAGGTGCTTTGGCCGCGTCGAATCGCGCCGGTCGATCGGCGACCGGCGGATCGCGTTTCACATCCGACAAGGCGCATCGCGCCGTCATTTCGCTCAAACGATTTGACCTTCTTTGACTTCTCTTTTCAAGTCGCTTTTCATCACGCCATGATGCGTTTACGCTGCTCGATGCACCGCCCGTATTTAGCCTTGGACGGTACCGCCCGTTGAACATTCCCAAACAACCGTTCGTCGACAGCGCCTCGATGGTGCGACGGGGTCGAACGCGGCGGGAGCTCACCCTCAGCTTCCAAAGGACTTGGGTGATCACGCCCGTACGAGGGCGCTTACCGAGGCTAAATTCGGACGGTAGGGACGCTAGGTTCTCAACTGGGCTTTCCCAGTTCCTTCCGCCGTTACCGGGAATCTTGTAAGTTTCTTTCTCCGCTTATTGATATGCGCCGCTTCGGCGGGTGTTCCCGCCTGACCTGGGAGTCCGCTGTCCCGGGTTCTCGGGCCTTGCGTGGTGCCGTCGCGGCGCCGCGCCGACATGTGGAGATTCTCCTCTGCCTCCTCTCTGGACTGAGGGAAAGGATCGAGGGTTCGTTTCAAACCCAGCATCGGCGTGCATCGCGCGGGACGGGTGCCAACCTGGTGATGCTGCCGGTATCCTCCGCCCAACTCAGGCGCCGCCGGCCGGAAGGGGTGGAGGGGCGACGTGTGCCGCGTAAACGCCCAGGCAGGCGTGCCCTCGACCTTTAATGGCGTCGAAGCGAGCTGCGTTCAAAGGGCGATGATTCACGGGATTACGCGGTGCGTAAATCGGTGCCTTTCGTTCTTCGCCGATGCGAGCACAGATATCCGTTGCGAAAACCGTTTTATGCCGTTCGCGGCCGCTTTTCGCGCACCATTGACGAGCAGCGGGACGGCGTTGTTCGATGTATTGTCGCAGCGTTTCCGCGCCGGGGGTTAAACGGATCGGGAAAGGTCCCGGTAGACACCATGCACGAAACTGGAAGGAAGGCTGAGGCCACGAACCGCAGAGCGGAACGAGTCGCAAAAATGCGCTCCCAGCGGTTATTCCATGAAAGGCCTGCGCGAACCAGTTGGATCGGAACGGTTGAGCAGCGCTGTGATCAGCCGCAGGACTCTTACCGGAGACTCTGTGCAGGCTTTTCCCTGCTCGTTGCTCGAGTGATCAGTTTCGATGGACTTTCTGCGACGTCTGAGGCGGGAAGCGGTGCGGCATTCTCCACATCATGTGATCCGAACCTCACGGTTCGACCTCATCAGTACGCTGGGGCGCCGATGGAAGTGTGTCTGAAGGCGAGGACGTAGTCAAGCGCGAATGACTCGCGCTTACTAGAAATTCCTCGTTGAAGACCAACAATTGCAATGATCCATCCCGTCACGATGAAATTTCAAAAGATTAAGAGCGCCGGTGTACATCGAGCTGGATTGAAGATCACGTCGGTGTGGCGCGTGCGGCCAGAACATCCCAGGGCGTCGCGGGGAGGCGCCGTTCTCGAAACTTTGTAACTGTTGACCGTAGTACATAAACTGGGCGCGGAGATGCCGCGTAGCGAGCCATGAAGCGAGGTCTGGTGACCGGAGTGTCAGACAAATCGGCTCACACCAACTAAGAACGGCATGCGCGCAGCGTAGAATCAAGAAAGAGCTCTCGATCATCGATCGCTGCGTCTCTGGGCTTGGTAAAGTTTACCGTGTTGGTCTGAATTAAGCGAGCTGCGCTCCTGGTGGTGCCATAATCGATTGTACGTTTAAACCTTGCGACCATATTCTCCCCGGAACCCAAAACTTTGATTTAATAAGGTCGCGGGGAGTCCCCAGAAAACAACATCCGCGCTGATCGCAGTCGGCATCTCGTATAGTTGAGCCAGGGCCGGTATCGATCTCTTGTTTCAACTTTGGATGCCGATTAATGCAAAGCGTCGGCCGCGAATGCTTCGCGGTTGTTGTCTTTCATGTCAAGAATTTCTCAAACTATGAAATACGAATGCCCCGACTGTCCGCGTTGTCGTCTCCGATCCGAAGAGCCCGGCGCAATCGATTAATCTGCATGGTGTTATCATCTTGTGTATCCCATGGCGTAAACTTTGTGAAACCTTTAATTTCTGAAATATGAAAAAACCTGGAGAGCTGACCAGCCAGTTAAGACAGGAAGCGCATCGCGGGTGAAGGAATGAAGGGCCAGTTACCGTAAGGCGGACCGATCGACCCATCAAAAGTCGACTCACGAGCTTTTAACTGCGACAACAAATATACGCTGTGGGCTGCGATTACGCGCGGCTGCTGACGCAGGACTTTTCGATGGTCGCTCATTGAGAGTTTGATTGCTCGCCATTCCGATTACCAGACTCAAGAGCCCGGTATTATTTATTTATTATTATTTCTCCCGTGTCAGGATCCGATGTTCGCGCGCACGCCCAGCTGGATGTTGCCGTTTCTCAGGAGAAGCTCTCCCTCTCGGGTGAACCCTAATTCTCCGTCTAC
>JAEQBH010005662.1:0-63334 GCA_016808115.1 Tetrastigma voinierianum
TTAACTCATTCCATAGAGTGAGAGGATCTTTTATTGTAAGATATTCATTTTAAGTCATCATGGAGATGATGTCGAAGGAAAATCAATGATTTTACGCGATCCTACAGGGATGCTTGATTTCTTTCATTTAGTGCCATTCCCCGAATTCACTTAGCATCAAAGTGTATCTCAACATCGAGGATCAGCGACGGATAGTTTTCCGAGGAAATACTCCAGGAATACAAACTCTAATTTTGCAAGATTTTACATTTTCAAAAAAAATCCTTTGGAATGTGATGAAAAAACAAAGGTTAACTTTAAGGTAGGACTTAGATGATTACCTCCAGAGCAAACTCACGCTGATAATGTTTTGAAAATGTTGTTGAATGATGATCAAAAGGAGATAGTCCATAACTACGTGCGAGAAAATAAGAATTTGCGAGAGATAGAAATAGTGTCGGAGAGACGAGGAAGCAAGATGGGGAGGAAAGATAGAACTTCTTTTTTAGGGATAAATGCATCGTAGGGTAGGAATGCCTATTTATAGGCTCCAAAAGTGACCTTCCAATATCCTCATTAATGTATGAATTAATAATGGTATTAATTACAGTATTAATGATGATTTATGTATACAGAATTCAAGATGAATCCATTCATTGCAAAACACTGAATCTGGAACGAGCTTTATTGTGTGATGATGAATCCGGGGTGGTTTCATTCATTTCAAAAACCTTTCGTTTATAACAAAATTCAATAACTAAGCGAATGTTCTTAATTGTATACTTTTATTATTTAACATTAA
Organism: Tetrastigma voinierianum; assembly: GCA_016808115.1. Classification (NCBI taxonomy): domain Eukaryota; kingdom Viridiplantae; phylum Streptophyta; class Magnoliopsida; order Vitales; family Vitaceae; genus Tetrastigma; species Tetrastigma voinierianum. The sequence goes on from JAEQBH010005662.1 coordinate 782, forward strand.
ATTGTCTCTTGTCTACATGCATGTATGTTTCAAGTTTAAAAATATACGACATTTAGGAAGGGGGTGGGGTCTAGGTTCGAGTCCCAATGGGACATGACAGTTTACTACTCCTTCCGTTTGAAAAATCATGGCATTTAGAGAGTTTGTTTTTGTTTTTATTTATCACCATTGTTTAAAAAATCAAGAAAGAATTTATTACTTTTTTCCAATTTTATCCTTATTCTACTAAATTACCTCGTTAATTGATTTTTCAATCTTCTAAGTTATTTCAACAAGTACGAAACATTTTTTTACACCTTCCCAATATGGATTACTAATAATTGTAACATTCTAATCACAAATGCTTTATAAATTTGTTTTAAGCAAAAATAAAAATAAAATTTATCTCGATAAAAAATGGGGAGAGGTAAAGGCATGCGCCCCAAATACCCTAACATTTTATAATAAATTTATTATATATTCAGAGTATGAATTGAGTCAAACTTAGAGTTTTCCAGAAAAACTAATAAATTGTGAAATGTAAATAAATATGTGAGCATATGATTATTATTATATACTAAAATGAAATTGATTAGACAGGAAATAAACCCAAGTGTAAAAATGACATATTTGGAATTTTGCTTAAAATAAGACCTGGGAGTCGAAATATAATAAGTTTAAATGCTAAAATTAGATTAAATGATAAATGAAAATTAAATAAGGAATAAAAAAGAAAAAAATGAGAAATGGAATTTATGTGTAAGGCAAACATGGCCTTACACTTAAATGAGTAATAAGACCAAATGTGGTCTTAGAAGAGCACATTTTGTGCATTTGGGCAAAAACATGTTTGAGAGCAAAGTGAGAGAGAGGAGCTAGGGTTTTTGGAGGAGGAGATGGATTGTTGTATAAATCATTCATATTGTTCATGATCTTGTAAGAAGGAAGAAAAAAAAGGGTAGGGCTTCAAGTGCAAAGGGATTTAAGGTAAGAACCAAAACCTAGAGTTGCTTTGATGATGTTTGGGTTAGAAAAACCCTAAACCATCCATAGGTTTTGCTTGTGATTGGTTTATGATGATATTAGGATGTTATTGGGAGTGATCCCCATGTTTTGTTTTGGGATTTAGATTAATTTTGGAGAAAAATCGCTTAAAAGTGCATTGGAAAATCACGGACATTGCTCCCGGGCTCCTACAGCCAGCGGCGTAGGAACCTGCCCGCGACGTGAACCTACGCGAGCGTCAGGATACCCTTGCCGCGGCGGGCGGAGTGCCAAAATAAGCCAAGTCCTCGGGTCATATGTGGCATTGCATTGCTTTCTGTAGCGGTGAAGTAGAAAGGTGCAAAATGGCACCTGGATGCCCAGCCAGCGACCGTAGGCTACTATTCCTGACAGGCAATTTTTTTATTGTTGTTAGAAGTCTAGTTTTCGTACACCGATAGTATAGGACCCTAATAAATGACTAATGGGAGGTTCAAATAAGAATGAAATTAAGTGAAAAACGCACCTTACCTCGCCGCCTTGGCGAAGCGAGATTCATTAAGTGTGATAATTGTTTACCCACTAAAAGTGGTGTATTTATGTTTAATAGGGGCTAGTGAAGATCACCTAATCTAGGAGCGAAATCAAAGAAAGAGAAACGAGAGCCGACAGCTTCGGTTAGTTTTTCGGACCTCTATTCTAATTCAAGTATTGTTAGTTCTTTGTTCACCGTAATCATATTCGGTTCAAGTGTTTTGGTAGTTTACCAAATAAATCTGAAATGAGTATATCTTTGAAATGATATTATAAAAGTGCATATGGATTTGAAAATGTGATATTTGAAATGTTGACAATTAATTGCATGTGAGTGATTAATTGAATTATAAACGAATTAGTCAATTCTTGACATCTTGAATTGAATCGATATATCGAACGACTAACATGGAAGAATGCACCAATCGGCATCCGTCATAAAGGCAAACTGAAATTGTTCAATGTCCCACATGGCGGGATGCACCAATCGGCATCCGTCATGATGTTGTATGACATTTTTAAATGACCACTTGGCGGGATGCACCAATCGGCATCTGTCATGATGGGAGACCGAAATTGTTAAATGTGTAAGCATTGCGAATGACAAAAGGGCCGGGATTCAAAGCGAATCAGTCATGAATGTGAGTGTATAGACAAAGTGAAATTACAAACTTTGATGAGTGAAAATGAGATTTGTAAACTAAAAACGTCCTTAAGAGTATATGTTTGAATCTCATGATTTGAGTTAAATGATTTGTTGCATGTGAAAATGCATATTTTGATATGATCAATGATTTGTAAAGTGAAAGCATGTGAAAATGAATATGCATGAGTATTGTTTTATATTGAGCGTGGAAAGAGATAAAGAGTATAGTTTGATATAAAATGCATGGTTTTATGATAAATGCATGTTGTGTTAACTTGAAAATTGTAATAGAACTGTATAGAACCACTAAGCATGAAAATGCTTAGCGTGTAGTTTTTATCCATGTGCAAGTTTCAAGTAAACAGAAAAGAAGGCAAGATCAAGAAGTGCAGAGTCATAGGAAAAGTTGCGGCGTATAAGTATATACCCCGGCATATGCATCTGAATTCTTTTGAATGTGTGATATTTTGTGAACAAAAGAGTTAATCTCTGAACTATTGTTTTGTATATCATTTTGTAAGGGCATGATAAGTCATTTTGTAAACGTATTGTATAAAAGTAAATGTTTATGGGTCTATATTTAGTTTAAAGCGACTTACGGTAATTGAAAACTCTAAAATGAAATATAAATAAAATGTTTTGATAAGATAAATAGCGGTCGAAATGCATCGGGCTCAGGTTGAGATCCATCATTTAGGTGGTAGAATTCGGAGAGCCATAACACTTTTGAAAAAAAAAAAACAAATAAATAAAAAGTAAATAAAAATAATTAAACAAGCTTCTCGGATCCGGTTCGGACCCACTAATCGGATCGGACCGAAAAGGGGGTGCTACAAAGACTCCATAGATTTGGATTCTACACCTTTGTCTAAATCTAGTCTAATGCTGAACATAGAAAAAATTAAAGTTGTATAAGATTTTGACTTGAAATTGCTAGGAAATAAAATTAAAGTATGTTGTTTTAACCCTCATGATTAATCTTAATTTGGTTTATACACAAATTTTTTGGTGGGAAATAAAATTATCTATAATTTTAAATTGAAATTTTGGCACCAAAATTAGGTAAAAGAATAAAAGCTAGTTTTTTGGAAGAAGATAAAAAGTAAATGAAAAAACGATAATTTTGGGAGAAGATAAGAGTTAATAAGAAAAATGATAATTATTCTTTTTTTTGGAGAGATAGTGTGTTTTAATAATTTTCTTAATATGTTTGTAAAAACTTTAAATGATAATTATTTTTCAAAGCGAAGAGAATGCGGTATAAGAAAGTGTTTAGTTGTCAAAAAAACTTAAGTTATCTCTTTTTCTAATAAATAAATAAAAGTAAAAATAGTCTAACTCATATGGTACGTTAAAAAAGACAAGACATGGGGGAGGGATAAAGAGTTTGAGTTCCAATAGAGACAGTTTACTATATAGTAACTAATGTGTTTAGTTATCAAAAAATAATAATTAAAAGGAAAATCTAACCTCATCCTTTTATTTATACATTTTTACGTTAAGGGCGATTAAAAAAAAAGGCTTTAAGTTAAGGTGTTTCAAAAAAAAAAGACGAAGTTAAGATTATGTTAAGAAATTTTACAGTAACTAATGAATTTATTTAATAATTTTAAATTCTAAGATTCATGTGTTGAAATTTGGGTCACTATTTATGTCAGCCAGCCCAGACATTTCAACCCAACGGCATTGAGGCCCATCTAAGTTAATCGGGCGAAAACCAGATCCGCTAGACTATACAACCGAGTCGAAGCCCGACCGCCATTTCTACTTCAACGGATGGTCGATCTTTCTGAATCGGCCGGTTTCCTTCTCTCCCGCAGGTCCGATGTATAGTTCTCCGCTGAATTCGCCCGGAATATCCACCGGACCTCAATCTGACGTCGTTTTGGAAGAACTACTGATCCCGAAGACAAACTGCAAGTAACTCGTCCTCCCTCTGAACTGAAATTTGCTTTGGTTTTGCTCCCAAAATCTGTAGAGATGATACCTTCAATTCGCTAACAAATGGTGCGAAGTATTTAATGTTTGAATTTGTGACCCGAATGATATTTCTTTCACATTTTCTCGAGTAAGAAATTGAATTTCAGAGGATCGTGTGGAACTGGGAACAAGGTAAAGAAAACGGCCTTTTTCTTCAATAATGTCAATCCATTGCTTTCAAGATTATGAATTACCTGGTGCCAGAAAAAAAATCCAGAATCATGAATTTATTGTTAATGTTGGTCTCCGGCGATCTTTCGAGTTCAATAGTTTAAATATATGGAATATGTTGATTTTATTAGTAGGTTTCTTCTAATATAAATTGTTTGTCACTTTATAGGTAATCTCCTTGTCATATTGAACTAATATTAGTTGGATTCTATTTCTATTGGAGGTGCACTGTAGTTAGATCAAGGATTGAGGAAGCTCTAAGATTGTTTGGTGTGGATTTCCATTTAGTGGCCTGTTGGCACAATGCAAGGAGCTAGGCAGGATGAGGTAATCAGCTTTTTTAGAACTTTTTTTTTGTCATATGATTTTTCATTTAGATTCCATACTAACTTTATTTGTTGTTTCTCACTACTATATGCAATATTTTTGTAACTATAGGTTATGTTTGGTTCCGAAAAAAAAAAAAGGCAAAAAGAAAAACCAAGGAAAATGATTTTCTCATATTTGAATTTATATAGGAAAGTATGAAAGAAAATAAATATATTGAAACTCAGTATATTTTTTAATTATTTAATCTTTATGTTAAAATTTAAAATGAGTTTGTAGTAACAAAAAGAATTTATTGACTTTAAATCTCTTTTTTATTTTACTTACTTTTTGTTTCCTTCTACCTTTCCTCTCAATTTGTTTCCCCTTACATTTTCCAACAAATTTTCTTGAAAACATAGCCATATTTTATGGGATTTCATAATGGCTGATTATTCATTGGATTAGGACCACCCTTAGGAGCTGAATTCCCTTTCTCAATGAACAATCAATGGAAACTTACATCTGGAAGACCTCATGTTAGAATAGGAAAAGATAAATATTTCAGATTGTTCAATTTTAATGATGGGTTGGGCAATCTATGAAAAGCTTGGAACTGAAAATGAGTATCTAAATTGTGATTTTCAAGATGATGGATTAAGGAAAAGGGTTGCATATGATCCACCTTAATTTGACATATTTGGCTATAGTTCTCTTTGATTTGAAGAGAAGGAAAAAAGAAAAGCGCAAATTCATTAATGAGTTTGATAGAACTTTGAACACCATCAGTATATAATACATTAACCATTCTTCCACCATTTTTGAGAGCTATTTCCTTATTTCCCCTTGCAATCCATTGTGTATTACTTTGTTCATTTCTTTTAATACTGAAACAATGAAAGCAAAGAAAACGAAACCCAAGAGGAACAAGAATGGAATAATATTCTTGCCTTTTACCTATCAAAAAAGATAAAAAAAGGAATGGAATACTGAAAACCCACCATCTTTACTTGGAACTTACCCCTCAACAAAATCCACCAAAGAGATACTGAGTTCAAAGAAATCTTTATTTCTTACAGCCAAAAGAATTCCTCAAAAGACAAGGACTTATATGTCCTTTGATGGAACAACCTCCTAAGCCTATATTCCCAAAGCACCTAAATTGTATTTTAAAAACCAAAATAAATGCTATTTCAAACCCGTATTTAATGAAAAAGTAATGACATCAAATAACTCAGAGATGGATAAAAAATTCATCAAGGAAATTGAAGCAATCAAGAAAAGAGATGGACTTTGACTTTTGAGTTATAATCATTCACAGTCAAGCAGAACAACTTCTACAAATTGTGTAATGCAATTCTCAAGGAAACGCCAGATTAAGCCTCTGAAATAATTTAGAATCTTAATATAGTGTTTTACAATGGTACCTATCTAGCCATATTAACATTGGTTTGTCCCAATAATACCTTAAATCTGGTTTTTCTCTCACCCAAAGCTTAGAAAATTAATGTGAGGAGTTGAAAGTCTCATTGCTTGGAACTCTTCTGAATGATTGTAGTTAGTAGCATTCATTAGATTAATATTATTTGTTCAAAGATTACAATTTTGCACTGTGTTAATTATGCTTTTGTCTAACTTAATGACCAACTATCCTGAATGACATTGGGATTTTGACTTGTTTTATGTGCATTTTGGTTCACATGTGGAGCAGAAACTTAACTGATTGGCTCTGATAATTTTCTGCAATTGCAAACAATGCCAGCATTTTGTTGTAATTTGAGAACCAAATATCCTTGATGACATTTGGTTTTTTCACCAAGGTTTTATTACATTTTGGTTCACACAAAGGGAAGAAAGTAAAAACTTACTGATTGGTTTTAATCATTTTCTGCAATTGTGAACAATTCCAGCACTTTGTTGTAGCTTGAGAACCAACTATCCTGGATGACATTGGTTTTTTCACCATGGTCTTATGTACATTTTGCTTCACATCTAGGAAGAGAGTAAAAACTTAAACGATAAGCTTCGATCATTTTCTGCAATTGTGAACAGTCTAAAATTTTGTTCTGACTTGAGAACCAACTATCCTGGATGACATTGATTTTTTCACCTTAGTTTATGCACATTTTGGTTGACACCTTGGGCAACAAAGTAAGAACTGATTGGCTTTGGTCCTTTTCTTAGGTTGCTTGCAATGAACATTCCATTAAAGAAAAGTGTACTCTTCATTGGCTTGAGGAGGAGTTGAATAACCCAGAAAATTCAGTAAAGCTATTGAATACCAATCTAGAGGAACAGGTTAGTGAAACGTATTATGGATTCAATATTTATGGATTCATATGGCTGCTTTCTATTTTTATTCTTCATTATTTTGGAATTTGATATCTTTGTCGAAATCATATTTTTAAGGAAGATAGCTCCCATCCCCTCCCTTCCCAGAATGCCCTATCCATTTAGTTGCTTTTGGTTCCATTATCACTTTTAAACTTTTCTCTTATTTTTGCCTGCACCACTGGCCAGAATGAAAGAAAAGTCAAGGTTCTGAATGAGATGCAAGAACTACAAGATAGAATCAGTAAGGAGGGTGCTAATACTGGCGTACAGAGGTTGTTCCTTTTGAAATCATTGAAGGTGCATCATTTTCTCATTGAGGTCATGTTTGCAGCTTGTAATTTTTTTCCTGGACTATTCTCTGTCGATCTGATCTTTGAATCTGAATGCTCTATGTCAGCTGAAGCATGAGTCTGCTTTTTTTTTTTTTGAAATAAGCATGAGTCTGCTTTTATATCTTATTTGTTTGTTTTTTTATTAATTATATTTTTTCTACAATCTACCAACTTTTATACATTAAATTTGGAGGTTTCAAGCATCTTACTCTTCCTTCAGGCTCAGGAAAGGCAAGAACCTCAAGATGAGGTGGATTTAGATGAGAAAAGAAATGCATGAGAGAGATTAGAGAGAGGCAAGGACACGCATGCCTATTTTCCAAAAAGAAAGTAACCCTACTTAATATGCCTAATGCTATTAGGCATTGTCCATAATCATCCATCATGCCAACATACACCCTTAAGCACAAACATGAATTCTCTAATGCAAACTATTGAAAGTAATAGATAATGACATCCCATGATTACTTTAATACAAATAATGGTTTCAACACTTAAATCCAAAACCTTGTTCAACACTTGAACGAAAGCGGGTTCAACGCCAGACCTTAAATAATTCAACTCCTTGAACCATGAGCTGATTCAACACTTGAATCATTATTGCCTTAAGGTGCTGTTTTTGTCTAATATCTCTTGAAGGCAATTTCAATCATGGTTTTAGAGTATAATCAAATCAAGTTAAAATCCATGTTTCAAAAATTTGAAAGGCTAAACAGTTCAATCTTAGCTTACACATTTTCATCTCAATCATACTAGGGTAGTGCTAAAATATGGAAAACCAAAGAAAGGAACAAAACGAATAACGACACTTTACGTCGCGACATGGTATGAGGGGAAGAACCACTCTCTGCAGTAAGTTGTGGCGTGAACTCCTCTGTGGGACCCGAGGAAGAGGCACTCCACGCCGCGACGTGGTGGCCCGCACGTCGCGACATGACCTGTGTCTTACACAATGATGCAAACTCCGCTGCTTATTGCTTCGAGATTCACTAATTGTTACGGATTATTCCAAGGATCTTGAAACACGCTCTAGAACAGTAACCCCGTCCCCTTGATATTGAATCAAGAGCCGTAAGAAAAAATGTTGCGTCTCCATCCCCTTAGTTATATGGAACCAAAAGGTTGTAAGAGCAAGAGTAACCTCGTCCTTGAGTTATGAAGAACTTGAGAGCATAAGTTTGAACACTATAAGGAATTAATCTTGATAAGTTCGAAAGTTCTCACAAGAACCATTAAGTGAAGAATACCTCACAAAAGAAGTTTTATTCATCAATGTCTCTCAAAGACTACAATAAAGGGGTATATATAGGCCCCAAACTTTCTAAATCAAATATAGCAACTCATACTTTGACTTTGAAAACAAGACATTCTAATTTAAATAAAGCAAATATTTCTAAAAGAAATAGCAACACGAAGATAATTTATTCTTTTTCTTGTTGAACACCTAACCTTGATATTTTGACCATAATAAACTAATTGGACAACTAATGACTTACCTGAGGAATTTGCAAGTACGGTCATACAACTTACAATCATGGCTTTCCAAAATAAGTCTTGATTATGCATGAATTATGGAAACAATATAGAGCACAAATTTTCTTGATTTTATGGTCCTTTTAATTGCCAAAATCATATGGATTAATAAGGCTCCAATTCCTTCAAAGCTTGATTTGACTTGGGTTTTTCTTTAAAGGCTAGGTTGGCCCAAATAAATTCCTTCACAAGCCCATTTAATAGCATCCACACAAAAGGAAGGTGTCGATAACCTCCAAGGAAATGGTGCCAAATAGGTTCTCAATTTAAGTAGGAAACGAGTCGAAGAGAGGTTCTGAAAGAAGGTTTTGATGTTGAAAACTCTCCTAAGGTTTTATTCTTCTCTCAAGACTCTTCTATACTCAAGAACAACTCTTGTCTTGAGAATGTTTACTAGGAGTTAGGGTTCCTCAAAATAAATCTATATGGAGACCACACCCTATAAGAGGAAATACAAAAGGACCCTCACTTGAGACAAGATAGGCTACATGCATCTCTATGCATTGTGGCATGCACCTTCATGGGCCTTAAGCCTATGACGAGCCCAAGCCTCCTTTAGTCTTTTAATGAGTCCTTTTGTTCTTGGGATTCCACCAATCTTGTGACATTTCATTTCATAGAATAATTTCCCTCATATTTGGATCATATCCAAATTCGTTTTCCTCTTGGCTCCACACCTTGAGGTGTGCGACCGCTAGATTCAGTTATGTTGGCGACGGTTCGCTCTTGAATCCAGCGATTCGTAGGCGGAATCTATGACACATCATGACCTCTAATTGGCCAGGAGAGTTAGTGGTGATAACAAGCCATTATAGACATTTACGCTATGATTAGTCAGCTCATCGCTTTATCACCACACTCAGATTGAGCATGGACAATGTGTATTTTCATCTAGGCGAAGCCCACACCACATCTAGCCCAAGTGATATAATTCTTGTCCTGAAACTCATTATTCTTCATTCATGCATTGAGACGCTCTTACGTGACATTTCGCTATAATTTAAAGATTCTTGAGTAATGATGATCAAACAAAGGCCGTGAGTATCTCCTCATACATTAAGTGGTGAATTCTCAATTGGCTACTTAATTACATTCGAACACCTCAAGTTGTACCTAATCATCACCTTATGAGCAACCTTTGAGAGGCAACAATAAATGAAGTCAAAGTACAAGATCAGCATCTAAGATATCCTTAAGCACCTCAAGTCTTAGTATACTTGTACCAATGCTATGATGAGACTATCATTTACATGTAAATAGATAATCCATATGATTTTTAAGCGGGTCTCGTGTACTTAACTACTCTTATGACATCCACGTTAATGTTAATCAACTCATGACTATAGTTTATCAGATCCACTGTTTGATCCAATCAAGGTGTATAACATGTGCTAGTCTATTCGGATCAACAATGTTCAGTCTTGTTGATCCTATGGACTAGGGATATTTTAGATACTAACATAATTACACATGATAGGAATCTTATTATCATGATCTCATCATGATTTCCTTCATGTTATGTTATGCATCATGAACTTCATTAATTGATTAAAGATATCTATCAATTCAAAGTATGAATATCAAAATAATGAAGATGTCTTTTATTCATAATAATGAAAAACGTACAATAAGTGTTAAATGTGATTACCTTTAAAGCACTTTACTAACTATGACAACTAAACACAAGAGTCATACACTTAGCCCAATACCTTACGACACTAGTTGACGATAGCCATGCACTTGTGTGTCCATGTTAGAGTCATCTGCCCTTAGTATTTCAATTGTTGGTAAAGGATCTTTCCTTTGCATCGAATTAAACCACATTTTACACCACTTGTGTGGACTCCTCCCATTTCGTTTGAGTTTACTAAACTTAAAATTAGATATGTGGAATTATTTGATTGATGAAACCTTTTCGGATGTCATCTGATTTTATGTGACATTATTTATATTGATGATAACTTTTTGGTTGTCATCTACTTTCAAGAGCCTTGATACAAACTCTACCATGTGAATGGAATGAGATGATCCTGGCGTCACAAAAGTTTGACTTGTTTTCCGCGGTTTATTATTGACTTGGAAAGCTGGAAAAAAATGGGTCAACCTATTTTATTTGATCCAATGTGGATCCTTTATTCTGTTGAGTGCCTATCTGGAGATGGAAGGGAAAATACCTGGAAAAGTAAAGCAGTGTTTGTTGGATCACCTGAGGAACACCATACCCTCTCATGATGGTCAAGAAAGACATCGAAAAAGGGAATTAAATTGTGGATTTTTCTCGGATTTTCTTGATAATCAAATAGACCAATAACATTTTTTTTTGGACATTTATTCAATTGGAATTATAATGTTGAAGTATTTTCTTCTCATAAAGGCCCGAACCTGATCATTTCTTTTGTTTCATTCAATCCTTTAACCTCTGAGTCATAACCATAACATTCTACTTTCACCTTCTTAGAATCATTGATTAAGTTGACTAATACATAATTTTACTACCATATCAATATTTCTACAGATCTTAGATTATCATTGCCCATTATCTTCACTAAAGTTAGAGAGAATTAAATCAAATATGCTATTATAGTCGTTAATTAAATTAATTAATACCAAACCTTAGCCACCCTCACCTCATTTTCTCTTATCTTATTCTCTTTTACCCAATTTCTTAATGAGGAGATATGACTTTTTGTCATTTTATTTTGAAATAATTATTCTTGACATTCTTCTTTTCATTTTAACTACTTATCGAAATGGTTCTTTCTATAAGATTTAGGTGCTTTATCTTTATTTTTATGTTGTCGTAAATGCTATTCGGTGTTTGGTTTGTCGTCGTCTTGTTACGATGCTTTATTTGTGTGGGGATGATTCAGACAGATAAAGTGGATTCAATTAGTCCAAGATATTATATTATGATCATGGCTATGTTGAAAAATTAGAGTCGTAAATATTCTAGTTATTATATTAGTAAATTTGTAGGTTTTATGCTAATTTATTATGTTATTAACTTAGATATTGTTTTATCTTCTATGATTTTTAGTAATATGTGCTCTTGGATCTGTCTAATCTGTCCTGATTTGAATGATAAATTTTATTTTTCTTTAAAAAAAAAAGGTGATGAATCGAAAAATCTAGTCTTATTTGAGAGGCCTTTTCTTTTCTTTTTTTTTTTTAATTTTGTTTAAGATTAAATCTTAATTAGAAATGGAAAAAAGATTTGAAGTAACATCATGAGCAGCAAGAAAGATGGTTGTAGATAAGTTTTTTGTTTTTGATCTAGATACCTCCTTTAATTGATAAATAAGAACTTGTTTTAGAGTTACGAGAAACAACTCATATTTTTAAATTCATGATATAATTTAGGAGTCAATTCCCAATTGGAATCTCAAGAAAGTGGATTACAACCATCACCACAAAGATCGGGTATTTGCATATGATAGGTATCCCACATTGCGTAAAGGAGAAGTCTAGATATATCTATACGTAATCATTGAATTGAAGAAAATTAAGTGGGTTCCAATTGTGGGTTTATAATAAGTTAAGGAAGCCTTTGAATAACATCACAAAATAATGGGTGTCGATGGGCATTATGATATTGACATATCAAGGCATGATGAGTCATTCTAACATATAAAAACCAAGGGTGCCAACCCATTGTGAATAATAATCCATGGCTATCCTTTTCTTGTAACTCACTTCAACCATATACCTAAGAAAACAAAATTCGTGTTTTATTTTTGTTTCTAAGAACAAATTTCGAAAATACAAAAGACACAATTTTGATATATTTTAAAAACTATTCTTACTCTATGAAAATTATTTTTATTTTTTGAATTTAGTAATTAATCTAGTTCTAATTATTTTTTTTGTATTTGAGAACAGAAAATAATTTTAAAAAGGGTAACCAAACAGTGCCCATCGAACTCATAATTATTATGGTACGTTTGCATTCAGAAATCTTCCAAATAATATCACATTTACTCACCATGTGACACCAACACACTTAGGTGGCACCAAAATACTAAAATAGAGGCATGGAGAGGGGCACCCACCTAGGTAAAAAATATGCTCTTCCATTCATTTATAGAGGGACCTTAACCTAGTTGAATTAAAACTCTGTTTCTTAAATCAGTATTAAGCAAAAATTTGTATGTTTTTATAATAATGGGTGTTTGAGTCACTTAAATTCACCTCCACTGGTCCCACCAGTCATTAATGTCAATGGTTGGACAAACCCTTTAAATGATATAGTGACCATTAAAGAGTAAATCCCGTTGATCAACTGAGAGGGTTATTTTTAATTTTTATTTTTTATTTTTTATTTTGCTCACTCAATTAATGGTGCCTATAGCTTAGTTTTAAAAGTCTAAGTCCTCGAAAGCATAACAACTCCGACGTCTCATTATCTAAAACATGCTTCTTATTGAAAATGCGTGCTTTGTAAACTTTAATTTTTTAATGCTAATTCTTGAAATTTAATTATGTGCCTACCAAATGAATACCCATAATGTAAATGGTAAAACAAAGAGGGTTTTTGGAAATTTTTTTTTTTGTAGGACAACCCCCACCACCCCTATATAAATGGAGGGATTTCTCTATGGGTGTGTCAGATATAGCTAGAGAGAGAGAGAGAGAGAGAGAGAGAGAGGGGGGGGGAGATATGGGAGATGCTGATAAAGTTCAGAAAATTCCTTTTCTTGAATTTCCAGGAGATGATTTGGATTTGGAGCAAAAGAGTGAGGAATGGAAGGGTTGAAAGCAAAGTGAGAAACATGAGACATATAGCTGCTTTGGCCTTGTCTGTGATACCATCCCTTCAAAGCTACGAGAAGAAATGTTCATGGAAATGAAAACATTGTTTGATCTCTGCCTAGAGACCAGAAAAACACTCTTGCGTTAAGCCTTACAGCAGCTACCAGACGCTGTCGAATGTCCCTCTCCTTGGGAGCTTCGGCGTCGGCAGCGCCGCCCGGCCCTGCCCGCTCAAGCCTTCATAACCTCCTCTGGCCGGAGGAACCCGGCCTTCTGGTGAATCTACTGAACTAAACCTTCTCTTCTTCCTTTTCAGTTTTAGTCTTTACTTTCATTATTTCTCTAGTTTCTGCATTTTTTTCATTTAGGGTCTGTTTGGTTGGTGATTTTTAATTTCTATGCTACTGCTTTTGGAATTTTGGATGGATGCATCTACAATTCTAAAGATCATGTGGGCATATTTCACCGGAAATTCACTGGAAGATCCACTTATAAACCATGTGTACATATGACAAAAAACTAAAAAAGTAAAAATATTATTTTCTTGTGGGTATATGTCATAATGATTTAATAATTAGAACCCCAGGAATATTATTTCTGCAAACAAATAAAACACCCAAAAGTCACTGTCAATTTTGAGTACTAATTCCATGGCCAATGAGAGTGTGCTGTAACTTATAACATCTATTACTTTCTCATTCTCTCACCTACTACTACTTCTACGGCTATTCAGCGTCAGCAGTGAAATCATGACAACCAGAGGGATAGCTAATGTAATGAATTAAAGTGTGGTTGAGTTCCCTCAAGGTAATTAATTAGTTTATTCGTCCTATTAATTTCAAAGGTTTTATAAAATTAGTGAGATACTTGCCCAAACTAACTCAAGAAAAAGAAAAAAAAAACAGTGAGAAATCATGACACAAATTTAAAAAACCATATGTAGTTTGTGATTATTAGTGCAACCAAACACCTCCACAACCTGTCAACACTGCATTTAATAGGGCTGCTAGTGCTTATACAGTGACAGTCTTAAAGCGTGCTTGTTCTACAGTTCTATTACTAATTTCATTAATTTCTCTACTTTCTCTCGAGGAATGTATCTTATCATATTCATAGTTTAATGGACTAATTAAAAAAACTCTGTTACTAATCCTCACGTATCTATCCAGTGAAGAAACTCATTTCCATGTACAAAAATGGGAGGAACTAGACTTCATCATCCTGAAGCTGATCTTTGAGAGCCTTGGGATTGAGGAGTACTACAATTCCCAGAAAGAAAACAGTACCAGTGTCTTTCGGTTGATGAAATACATAGTCCCTCCGAGTCATGACTCGGCTATTGGCCTGCTCACACACACTGATAAAAACATCCTTACTATCTTATGCCAGAACGAAGTTCAAGGCCTGGAGATTCTCTCCAAGGAAGGCAACTGGATTCGCCTAAATTTCACCAAGAATTCTTCATAAAAGTCATCATGGAAGCGACTTGCTAAAGGTAAAGAGATCTATATATATATCTTTCATGAGCGTCATATTTAAAGTAATTACTGTAATATTGTTTGGGTATGGTATTCATATTAAATTTAAATTCTAAATTTTTTAAATAATTGATTGTTTAATATGATATCTAAGCTTAATGTCTAAGTCAATGGGTCAGTATAAGGAGCCGGTGGCGTAAGTTTTAAAAATATTTTTGAACATGAGCTTGAACCTAAAGATGCAATTTTGATATATCTCACTAGGGGCAAGTGCCCCCACTAGGCTGTACTTGCCTTCGCTCTTGGTAGACAGTAGCAGGTAATGAGTTCGAGACCTCTTTATGTTATTTGAACATTTGTTCCCTATTTGCAGATACGAGGTGCTTGACTTTTTTTTTTTTTTGAGGAGACTTGTTCATTTAACAATGATCACATTCATATTAATCAAAGTAATTAGTGTCTGGGGTTTGGGGGTAGTGTAGGCATAGTAGCCCCACCATGCTTTACCTGCCTCAGCCCATGATGTCTGGCAAGAGGTAATAAATTCGAGACCCCTCTCCTTATACCATGCATTTTTGAATATTTGTTGTCTATTTGTTGTTGGTGTTAGGTGTAGGAAGCTTGACTTTTTTTTTTAAGAGGATTGGTTGTTTAACAGTATCTTTCACAGTGATCACATTCATAATAATAATGTTTGGGAGTAATGTAGGCATGGACAGACAGGGGGCTTCACATGGTGAGGCATCAGGTGGTGATGAAGGGGGCGGCTTGACAAGGATCGGTACTCGTGTGGGTCGTTTCTGGTGCCGGAGGAGACGGTCACCATTAAAGTGCCGGAAGAACTGGTGGACGATGATCATCCTCTTCGCTACCGCCCCTTCACTTATCCTGGATATATGTCTTACTTCATTTCCAATATACGCGATGATGCCCTTGAAGTTTATGCTGGTGCTTCATCTTCATAATTAATTCCTGGATGTTTGTTTGAGAGGTAGAAAGAATCTACATGGAGAACACAAGCTACCTAAATTATAGTTATCTCTCTCTCTCTCTCTCTCTCTCTCTAATGCAAATATTTATCTATCTATCCATCCATCCTTCCATCTCTACAAACTGTATGGAGAAATACATTATTGTTAATATCATCTCTCAATATTATCTCTATTATTGACCAATTATGAGTCTCATGTCGCTGAACCACGGCTTGACATATAGATTTATAATCATTTGAGCTTTCTCCCCTTGACGGATAGTTTTTAAGGGTGAGTTATTTGGTTGTAACAAAAGTATCATAGCATTTTTTCCTTCGGAATGACTCTCGTCTCGGAATTATGGGAAGGCTCCTACCCGTGAGAAAGAATATTGTGACCCGTGAAAGTCACCACCGAGTTATGGGAGGTTTCTACCCATAAAAAGAAGATGGGTCCGTGAATTCACAAGCCGTCGTGTTAGGGCTTGGCATGTGGGGTTTATAACCATTTAGGCAAAATAAAATCTTTTTTTTTTTTTTTCGATATCTATTCCTTTTGAAAATCAAAGTTATTATATTTTATGTTCTTATAAGGATTAGAGTTATTACATCCTTGAAAATCAAAATTATAATATTATGTTATTATAAAATTTAGTTATTTTTTAACCATAGAGCCAAACCTTAAGTACATGTGAAATAAATTCTTTCCGGCTAAATTTTATACTTTTATTTATCTTAAATTCTCTTTCCAGTAAATAAATATAAGTAAAAGGAAAATTCAGCCCCATCTTTTTTTTTCAAAAAAAAAAGAAGAAATTTCATTAATTCATTGAACATAGAAATCAAAGTGCTAAACATTTATGTTAAAAACAAGAATAAACGGTTTAAGATTTACATATATAATTGATAATTCTAAAATGATTAGAATACGTAATATTTCATATATGATGAAGCATATTGACGGATATGAATTTGATATGACTTCTTGATCGAAACAGTTTTACCATTTGAATAATTCACACAAAAATCAATTATCATATGATGCCACAATCACACATAACAACAAATTGGCGACAAAAATACAAAAAAACTAAGGAAAAAAAAAACTCACATTGGGTTAAAGAAATCATTTTATTAAAAGAGAAAATCTAGATCTAAGTGCACAAACAATAGGGGAGTAATTTCAGTCCAAGGTAAACAAAAAAAACCATCCTTCCTTTCTAAAATGATGAAAAGAAAGAACAGGATGAACTAAAACCACTATTTTATTTATACATTTTTAAGACTTTGAGTTAAGATTATTTTAGGAAATTTTACATGCTATAAATAATGAATTTATTTAATAATTTAAATTCTAAGATTCATGTGTTGAAATTTGGGTCACTAATCTATGTCAGCCCAGCCAGACATTTCCAACCCAAAACGTGAGGCCCATCTAAGTTAATCAGGGCGAAAACCGGATCCGCGAGCCTACAACCAGTGAAGCCCGACCGTCATTTCTACTTTAACGGATGGTCGATCTTTCTGAATCGGCCGGTTTCCTTCTCTTCCGCAGGTCCGATTTATAGTTTTCCGGTGAAATTCGCGGACAAACCATCGGACCTCAATCTGACATCGTTTTGGAAGAACTACTGATCCCGAAGGCAAACTGCAAGTAACTCGTCCTCCCTCTGAACTGAAATGTGCTTTGGTTTTTGCTCCCAAATTCTGTAGAGAGATGATACCTTCAATTCGCTAACAAATGGTGCGAAGTTTTTCATGTTTAAATTTTTGACCTGAATGATATTTTCTTTCACGTTTTCTCGAGTAAGAAATTGAATTTCAGAGGATCTTGTGGAACTGGGAACAAGTTAAAGAAAACGGCCTTTTTCTTCAACAATGTCAATGCATTGTTTCAAGATTATGAATTACCTGGTGCCAGAAAAAAATCCTGAATCCTGAATTTATTGTTAATGTTGGTCTCCGGCGATCTTTCGAGTTCAATAGTTTATATATATGTTGATTTTATTAGTAGGTTTCTTCTTATATAAATTGTTTATCACTTTATAGGTAATCTCCTTGTCATATTGAACTAATATTAGTTGGATTCTATTTCGTTGGAGGTGCACTGAAGTTAGATCAAGGATTGAGGAGGGTCTAAGATTGTTTGGTGTGGATTTCCATTTAGTGGCCTGTTGGCACAATGCAAGGAGCTAGGCAGGATGAGGTAATCAGCTTTTTTAGAACTTTTTTTGTCATATGATTTTCATTTAGATTCCCTTTGCTTTATTTGTTGTTTCTCACGGCTACTGCTATAGGCAATATTTTTATAACTATATGTTATGTTTGGTTCCCGGAAAGCACAGATAGAAAAAAAATGAAAAAAGAAAAACCAAGGAAAATGATTTTCTCATATTTGACTTTATATAGGAAAGTATGAAAGAAAATAAATATAATCAAACTTAGTATATTTTTTAATTATTTAATCTTTATGTAAAAATTTAAAACGAGTTTGTAGTAACAAAAAGAATTTATTGACTTTAAATCTCTTTTTTATTTCACTTACTTTTTGTTTCCTTCTACCTTTCCTCTCAATTTGTTTCCCCTTACATTTCCAACAAATTTTCTAGAAAACATAGCCATATTGTTTTGGGATTTCATAATGGCCAATTATTCATTGGATTAGGAGCTGAAGTCCCTGTCTCAATGAACAATCAATGGAAACTTACGTCTGGAAGAACTCATGTTAGAATAGGAAAAAATATATGTTTCAGATTGTCCAATTTTAATGATGGGTTGGGCAATCTATGAAAAGCTTGGAACAGAAAATGAGTATCTAAATTCTGATTTTCAAGATCATGGATTAAGGAAAAGGGTTACATAGGAAATGCAATCACTAGGATCCACCTTAATTTGACATATTTGGCCATAATTATCTTTGATTTGAAGAGAAGGGAAAAAGAAAAGAGCAAATTCATTAATGAGTTTGATAGTAACTTCAAACACCATCAGTATATAATACATTGACATTCTTCCCCCTTTTGAAGTTATATTCTTCCTTATTTCCCCTTGCAATCCATTGTGTATTACTGTGTTCATTTCTTTTAATACTGGAACAATGAAAACAAAGAAAACGAAACCCAAGAGGAACAGGAATGGAATAATATTCTTGCCTTTCACCTATCAAAAAAGAAGAAAAAAAAAAGGAATGGAATACCGAAAACCCACCATCTTTCTTGGAACTTATGCCTCAACAAAATCCACCAAAGAGATATAGAGTTTAAAGAAATCTTTATTTTAATAAAGAATTCCTCAAAGACAGACTTATATGTCCTTTTGATGGAATAACCTCAAAGCCTATTTTCCCACCTAAATTGTATTTAAAACCAAAATAAATGCTATTTCAAACCGTATTTAATGAAAAGTAATGACATCAAATAACTCATAGATGGATAAAAATTCATCAAGGAAATTGAAACAATCAAAGAAAGAGATGGACTCTACGACTTTTGAGTTATAATCATTCACAGTCAAGCAGAACAACTTCTACAAATTGTGTAATGCAATTCTCAAGGAAACACCAGATTAAGCTTCTGAAAATGATTTAGAATCTTAATATAGTGTTTTACAATTGTACCTATCTAGCCATATTAACAT
Source organism: Tetrastigma voinierianum (assembly GCA_016808115.1). Lineage (NCBI taxonomy): Eukaryota > Viridiplantae > Streptophyta > Magnoliopsida > Vitales > Vitaceae > Tetrastigma > Tetrastigma voinierianum. The sequence continues at coordinate 20,414 of JAEQBH010005662.1, forward strand.
TGGTTTGTCCCAATAATACCTTAAATCTGGTTTTTCTCTCACCCAAAGCTTAGAAAATTAATGTGAGGAGTTTAAAGCCTCATTGCTTGGAACTCTTCTGAATGATTGTAGTTAGTAGCATTCATTAGATTAATATTATTTGTTCAAAGAATACAATTATGCACTGTGTTAATCATGCTTTTGTCTAACAATGACCAACTATCCTAAGTGACATTGGGATTTTGACTTGTTTTATGTGCATTTTGGTTCTCACCTGGGGCAGAAAAGTAAAAACTTAACTGATAGGCTTTGATAATTTTCTGCAATTGTGAACAATTCCAGAATTTTGTTGTAATTTGACCAAATATTCTTGATGACATCTGGTTTTTCACAAAGGGGTTTTATTACATTTTTGGCTCACACAAAGGGCTCCGGCAAAAACTTACTGATCGGTTTTGATCATTTTCTGCAATTGTGAACAATTCCAGCACTTCGTTGTAGATTGAGAACCAACTATCCTGGATGACATTGGTTTTTTCACCATGGTTTTATGTACATTTTTCTTCACATCTAGGAAGAGAGTAAAAACTTAACTGATAAGCTTCGATCATTTTCTGCAATTGTGAACAGTCTAGCATTTATTCTGACTTGAACCAATATCCTGGATGACATTGATTTTTCACCTTGGTTTATGTACAATTTGGTTGACACAGCCAGGCAACAAAGTAAGAACTGATTAGCTTTGGTCCTTTTCTTGGGTTGCTTGCAATAGACATTCCATTAAAGGAGTTACTCTTCATCAGCTTGAGGAGTGGAATCACCTAGAAATTCAGTAAAGCTATTGAATGCCAATCTGAAGGAACAGGTTAGTGAAGCGTATTATGGATTCAATATTTATAGATTCATATGGCTTTCTTTCTTTTATTCTTCATTATTTTGGGTGATTTCTTAGTTGAAATCATATTTTTAGAAGGAAAGATAACTCCCATTCCTCTCTTCAGAATTCCCTATCCATTTAGTTGCTTTTGGTTTCCCATTATCCTTTTAAACTTTTCTCTTATTTTTGCCTGCACCACTGGCAGAATAGAAAGAAAAGTCGAGTTCTGAATGAGATGCAAGAACTACAGGATAGAATCAGTGAGGAGGTGCTAATACTGGCATACAGAGGTTATTTATTAAGCTTTTGAAATCATTGAAGGTGCATCATTTTTCTTATTGAGTCATGTTTGCAGCTTGTAATTTTTCCTGGACTATTGTCTGTTATCTGATCTTTGAATCTGGTCTTATATCAGCTAAAGCATGAAAGGTCTGCTTGTGTATCTTATTTATTTATTTATTTATTTATTTTTAATTTTTCTAGAATCTACCAACTTTATATATTAAATTTTGAGGTTTCAAGCATATTACTCTTCGTTCAGGCTCAGGAAAGGCAAGAATCTGATATCAAGGCCTGTCATGAAGAAAAACATTCTCAATTGAAAGGTGAGATTGTTGATTTGGAGGAAAAAGTCGCAAGGGGAAATGGTGGTGGTGATATCGCTAATGGGTTTGATAAGTCTTTACACAACTCACTGGAGGAACTGAATACAGCAAAGAAGGTACAATTTTATAATTTTATTGCTACCCTTGTAATACTCTTATGCTATAATATTGAACCAGGTTCTCGCTTTGGTGGATTGCATCTTTTGTTTCGTTATCACAATTTCACTTCAGTATTGAAGTGTATGAATGCAGCTAAGAGGGTACAATTTTATTAATTTACTGCTACCTGTGTAATACTCTTAAGTAGAATGTCGAACCAGGTGCTCTAACATGCCAAGTTGCATCTTTTTGTTTGGTTATCAAAATTTCAGTTTGGTATTACCGTACAAGAATGTCTGGCCTTTACATTTTCATATACTTAAGTGGTGAGACAAAATAAGAACACGATTGGGCAGTTTTTTGAATATGTATATTTCCTTATAATTTAGGTGAAATAAATATGCTTAATGAGTGTTGAATGATTTTGATTACTGTAGAATACCTACAGATTCTCCTAATTCTGTCCTTCTTCTTTCTCTATCCTTTTGACTGAAAGGTTGTTTACTTATCATCTAAAAAGTTTTTTAAGGGCATGTCAATTTGAGATGAGTATCATCTTGATACCTTAGCACATCATATTCTTCTTCCAATACTACCAGTTAAAGTGATTCTGCATATTGAAATAAATGGTGTACTAATTTCTTTGTCATTGTTTATAAATGAACATGTAGTATTTTTGCTATAGAAGATTCATTGTGGGTAGACTAAGACAATACTATTGCTAAAGAGGCAGCTCGATGATGTACCGCGCCGACTGAACTCATCAGTATATCACTTATCTTAGCCATTCTTTTTTACTTTCCTTGTGAACCTTTTGGCCATGGGATTTTTTCCCACTATGTTAGCAATATCATGAGCTTAAATGGAATTTTATGAACTTATAAATGAATTGATTCTACTTATCAACAAACTAAAGCTCCCCCTCAAACTTTAGAAGATTCAACTACTAAAGGTTTTTAGTTTTAAAAAAAAAGTAAACTAAAAAGGTTTTGGGTAAAAGCACTTTTTTTTTTTTGATAAGGGTAAAACCTAGCACTTATTATTTAATTCCATAAGTTGAGTTTAAGTTAAATTATTTTGAAGTTGTTGATTTAATTGATTCTTATTTTAAGTATCAACATTGTTTGGTGAAGTGAATTTAATTTTTTTTCTCTAAATTATCAAATTAACATATTTGCTCCCATTAATGTTAACTAATTTTACCTTTGGTGACCATAGGTTATAAAATTTATTGGTTACATCTATATCAAAGTGCCCTAGACATATAAAATAATTGCATTAAAAAATGAGTCATGGATATTAATAAAGGAAAAAAATCTCTTTCTAGAATGTGAGTAAATAGGGTACAAGAGATTTGGGATTAGAATAAATTAATTATTTTAACTTATAATTTTTAAAGTGAATTTTACCTTTAAATTGTAATATTAAGTTATTTTATTAAACATGTTTAATCTAATGATTTCAAATAATATTATTTAATCATATTAAGTCATTAAGCTGATTTATAATATTTGCACAGAATTACTACCTTGTAGTGAAATATCCTACAATTTTTGTACAGAAAGATTCAGCACTGAATTTGTGGCACCAAAAAGAAAAGCTGAAGATTACTGAAATGGTAAATTTCATCACTTGACCAATGAAACAAACAATTTAGAACATTGATTTGAAATTTACCAGAAAAAGTGTATTTACTGTTTAGAAATGAGTTAACAAACTTCAGATGAATTTGTCAGCCTCATGTTCTATGAAACAGAAATTTCACTAATTATTGTAGAATATTTTAAGTCTGTACCCTGACAAATGTTGCTGCTGCTCTCTCTATGTGTTAAATATTGACCCTTGTTTTTCCTGATTCATTACACTTTCTTACATTGTCCAAAGGTATTTTAATTTCTGTGAAGAGAGAAAAGGGAGAATCCCTAATTTTTATTATATTGATGAAAAACTAACTACTACATTACATATTGGACTTATATATATATACATGCTCATGGGACCCACAATACGGTAAGAAAATCAAAGGAAAAGACTGTACAATATCTAACACTCTCCCTCAAGCTGGAGCATATATGTCATATGCACAGCTTATTTACAAATATGTTAATTACAGGGCCTCTGAGAGATTTAGTAAAGATGTCTGCTAGTTGATCATTTGAATTGACAAAATTAGTAGCCACACATCCTGATGCGATCTTCTCTCTAATGAAGTGACAATCAACTTTAATGTGTTTGGTCCTTTCATGGAGGACTGGATTGGATGCAATATGCAACGCAGTCTGGTTATCACAGATGAGTTTCATCTATTCATCCTTTCCAAATCTCAACTCCTGGAGAAGGTGTCTCAGCTATATGAGTTCACATGTTGCTAGAACCATAGCTCGATATATTCTTCGTCTGGCCTTTACATGTTGTTTCTTATAACCACAGGATGTCGTACGAAGAAACATGGTACCTGAGTGGAACGATCTATGCGTAGGTGAGCCCATTGATACGCATACGTGTAACGAAAACTGACCTTAGTATGACCTCTATTCTCGTCTGACACACCTTGGCACAGTGTAGTTTTGATATATCTCGAAGAATGCGGATTAGCATCGATGGCTATCACATGGTAGTATAAGGTGTGCTGCTTTCATGGAAAAGAAATGTCTGGCCGAGTAATTGTGAGGTAGTTCAGTTTACCTACGAGTCGTCGATATCTCTCAGGATCTTCTAAAGACTTCCCCCGTCCTGGTACAAGTTTGACATTAGGATTCATAGAAATGTCTACTGGTTTACAATCTAACATACCGGTTTCTTCCAAGATGTCTAAAGCATACTTCCATTGGGAAATGACTACACCAGAATTGGATTGAACTATCTCAATTCCCAGAAAGTACTTGAGTTTCCCCAAGTCTTTAGTCTGAAAGTGGGTGAAAAGGTGTTGCTTTAATTTCTGAATACCATCCACGATCCTTTGCCTCTGTGTGATGTAGTCCACATAAAACCGAGATAAATAGCACGCCCCAGAGTTATGATGATAAAAAGTTATGGATAATTATAATGCATCTTTGTGAAGCATCTTAAGTCTTAGCAATGAACTAACGACAAACCATGCTCGAGGAGATTGTTTCAAGCCATATAGAGAACAACATAACCTGCACACTAAACCAGACTCCCCCTAAGCAACAAACCAGGTGGTTGCTTCATATAAACTTCCTCGGTAAGATCACCATGAAGGCATTTTTAATATCCAACTGATAAAGTGGCCAAGAACACATAGCATCCATGGAGAGAAGGAGACGGACATACCTTGATCATAGCTGGCCGGGAATGTGTCACCATAATCGAACCGTAAACACTGAGTATATCCTTTAGCAACGAGCGAGCCTTAAGGTGATCAACTTGGTATCGGGACCAGCCTTAAGCGTGTAAACCCAACAACAACCAAGCGGAAACTTGCAAATGGAAACAACAAGATCCCGAGTGCGGGTTAAGTGCGGAAGCGACCATTTCATCTACCATTGCACATCAGCCAACTTTGGATGGGGAAAAGAGCCTCATTGGTGTTCTTAGGAAGGAAGCAGAGGATATGAAACACAAATATAGAATGAGGTGAGAAGATAATCGATGTGACTCAAAATATTGTAAATAGGATGAGGATTGCTAGTAGATCGTGCCTTTCTAAAAGAAGCAAATGGGTAAGTTATCAGCAGAGCGGAAATTTGGGGTAGGAGAAGTTGAAGGATAGGAGGTAGTCGCGGGGGCCTCAGCAAAAGGGAGAGGAACAACGGAACGGTGACAACGATGATAAACTTGAAGTGGTCGAGAAAGTACGTCATCAAATATAGGCAGGGAGATGATGGGAAGAGGTAAGACTTCTGTAACAGGAAGAGACTTGGAGGAGGAGAAGAAGGGTGAGTCCTCAAAGAAGGTGACATCAGCGGAGAGAAAGTATCAATGAGTCTGAGGGGAATAACAACGATAACCCTTCTGAAGTCGGGAGTAGCCTAAGAAGATGCATTTCGTGGCTTTGGCGGAAAGCTTGTCTTGTCGTGGATTGAGAATATGAACAAATGGGAAATGCAATAGAAGCGTAACAGGAAAGAAATAAAGAGGTTGTCAGGGAAAAGAAGTGAATGAGGAATCTGATCATGTAACACATATGAGGGCATACGATTAATCAAATAACAAGCTGTAAGGAACATGATAATGGAGGAGGAAAGTACGAGCTGTCTCAATACGATGATGATTCTTACGTTCAGCTACCCCATTTTGTTGAGGAGTATGAGCATAAGAAGATTGATGAAGGATCCCATGTTGGGACATAAATGAAATAAAGGGTACAGAAAAATATTCTCTGGCATTGTCACTACATAACACACGAATAGAAATATTGAACTGGGTCGGAATTTCAACATAAAATTTCTGGAAAATAGAATATAACTCAACTCGATTTTTCATTAAAAATAACCAAGTACATCGAGAATAGTCATCAATGAAATTGACAAAATACTGAAATTCTAAAGTAGACACGGTCTGAAATGAGGACCCCCGAACATCGGTGTGGATAAGTTCAAAGGAGATTTTGCAGATTATTCAAGCGGCTTTGGGAGCGAGACCGCAGTATGTTTCTCAAGCTGACAAGACTCACACTCAAGTGACGATAAAGTGGAAAAACGAGTGACCATCTTCTGGGACTTAAAAAGACTAGGGTGGCCCAGACGACTTTGGATGAGGAGAGGAGCATCAGTGGAAGCATATGGCTACTTGAGGAGATGATTTCGGTGAGGTGATAGAGGCCTTCCCAGACTCATGTCCGATGCGTCGTCTTCCACTCCCGATCCTGAGGTCACAAATTTATCAGAAAAAATAATGGAGCAGTTAAGAGTACGAGTGATTTTGTTGATGGAAATAAGATTAAAGGGACACTCGAGAGTATAAAGGACAGAAGTGAGAGGTAGGGAAGGGAGAGGATGTGCCAAACCAATACCTTTAGCCACAGTTTGAGAACCGTTAGCTAAGGGAATAGTAGGTAAAGTAGGGGTAGTAGTAAGAGAAGAGAAAATATCTTTATTACTGGATATGTGATTAGAAGCACTAGAGTCTAGAATCCAGGGTCCAAGAGAAGATGTATGAGTAAGGTAGGCAGAGGCATTACCGGTCTGGGCAATAGATGCAATAGAAGCGACAGTACGCACGATGCGAAGATAGTCATCATACTCCTTGTCGGTGGGAATACCTAAGATGTGGGAGGCTAGGAGTTTGGTATTTGAGAATCGAATCGAGTCGAGAAGATTGAAATTTATGTGAGACGTGCGGGAGGCCGAATCCATGTAGCGATAACAACAATGCAGAGTGTAATGTCTTATTGCGATAGGTGCAATGAGGACATTGTCCTCTACTTCGGTTACCACTATGTCCTCCCCGAAGGTTAGTTTGAGAAACTAACACAAAGAATACGAAATTAACTGTCGGATGGCAAAGTGCGAGTGGAGGAGATAAGAAGGAACTGAGCAAACACATCATCGAGGATGGAGCCCGATGAATTTGTCGAGAATCATTTCGGACGGTCAAGATCTGGATAGAGGCCAATAAGAGTAAGGACCATGAAGAACTTGTCAATCTGCATTCGTTGAGCCCCAACGGCACTAGTAAGAGGCATCAGTGTCAAGAACTTCTCCTTAAGAGAGGCATTTGGCTGATATAATTAGATAAATCCATGTCCTGTTGTCGGATATTGACAATAGCGAGCCCCAGCCATAAAGTATTTGGATATCATTCATGTATAGAACTTTTGCACGATTCGAAACTTAGAACATGTTTGTAGCGAAGATGAAGCAAAATTTTTGGATCAGCGGAATTCTTATGTCTGTTCTGTAGTTGCATGCGTATTTTTAATTCTTGTACATGTCGGCGTTAGGTATAGCATCGCCGGTGTAATAAGATGATCGCCGTAACCTTGTCCACGTGAACGAGTTCCACGAGTACGGCAGGAAAGATAGTTCTCACTACGATTAAATTTTCTGATGCCCGACTATTAGGAGATCTAGAGATAACGAGATATAAAAATAAGTTTTTAATTAGCCATATCCGCTTGCTATAGATTGAATCACGCGTTTGGATTGAAGAGCCCTAATAGGAGGCGAATCCACGGTATGGAGCAGAGTAGAGAAAAATGACCCAAATCATGGAGAAGATGGCAGCTTGGGAGGTGCGGCGGAATGAGTAGTCAAAGGTCGATAGGGAGGCTCGGGAGCAAGTCGAAGGGATGGATCAACAAGATGGCGTCGGACAAGCCTGGAGATGGAATCTGCACTGGAAAGTGGGCCATGCACCCACATGCGCCGTGGCGTGGAAGCAGGCCTGGCCGAGAAAAGTGGCGCGTGGCCAGTGTTTGTTTTTCGACGGGGTTTCCTCCGGAGCATGTAGATCGGCCTCGTGGCCTCGGAATCTGGGGTTTCATTTGGAGAAAAACTGGCCAGGGAAAAAAGTCCGCCGCGACGGAGATCCGACGACGGCGGCGGCGATGAGGAGATCCGATGGCTGCGGTAGCGGCGGAAGGTTCCGGAAGGAGAATAAAGTGACCAAAAGGAAACAAGGTCACCGAAAAAATTAGGTTTTCCCTTCTGGCTCTGATACCATGTGAAGAGAAAAAAGGGAGAATCCCTAATTTTTATTATATTCACGAAAAACTAACTACTACATTACATATTGGACTTATATATATATATATATATATATATACATGCTCATGGGACCCACAATACAGTAAAAGGAAAAGACTGTACAATATCTAACAATTTCAATCAGATGAACATAATTGGATTTCAAAATTGAAATTGCTAGTGGGAATGAAGTATTTGTTGGGTTTAATTTTTTATCCTTTGTAGTCAAGTGAGTAGTTCATTTCTTTGCCTTGACAATGTCAAAATAAATTCCATGAAAGAACAACAATATGCTAGAATAAGTATTGCATTAAAAAAATTCACTTCTTTACTTCTCACCAAATGAATATTAATAGCAATGATCGGAATACCTTATTGGTGGAGTGAACTTCCTGATAACCTTTCAATATAAAGACAGAAACATTTCTACTATAACAATTTGCTCGACCATATAGATATTGCATACTCTAAAGCTCAGAGGATCACCATAACAAAAACACTGCAATTGTGAGCAATTCATAAGCATTATAGCATAAGAACTTTCCCCTCTCTTATTTGGATATCCAAAATCACTTCCCTCCCTCCATACAGAGCATAGTGCTCTTCTTATGTCCCATAAGATTGGGGAATAAGCATTACTCGGACTAGGTTCAATGATCAAGCTTAATAACCCTTATCTGTTGTACCCGCTACAGCTATTGGAGAATGAGTCTCTTTACATGGCTGTAAGTTGGCTATATATCAGAAGTCAACCAAATATCAAAAGGGCAAATCAGTCTCCTGAAACTTGGCTATATATTTTTGTAATTATAAGGATTCTATTATTTTCCTAAAGTCAAAAATTGACACAGCTGTATATTTATTTTACATAGTTGTAGCTTCCTTTCCTATTTGTAGATTCTGTATTGCATCTACAAAGGAGTATTTCTACTTCGTATAATTCACGAAGAAATTCCTTTATTCTGATGACATTAATGGCTTTACGGTATCCCAAAGTGCCTAATTATTTGTTCATTCATTTGCTCTTTTGGACATTTTCATCTGTTCGCTAATATTTTTTTTTTTTTTTTTCTGTTATGCCTCATGGTGTTGTGGGATGTCTGTATTTCCTGTTTACACACACGCTGGTTTCTTGTCGTGAACCTTATACCCCTACCTGCTGCCAATATTAAATCCTCTAAACTTTCCAACTGGTCTCTCTCTCATTCTGTCCAAATCACCACAATTCGCCCCAATGGGAACAATTTTCTCAAGTGGTCCCAGTCTTCAGATAATAATATATTGAGAGGAAAATCGGATGTTAACTGGTGACACGGTAGTGCCAGAAAAAACTGATGCTTGTTATGTTGTTTGAGATGTTGAAAACTCCATGATGATGGCTTGGTTAGTGAATTCTATGGAGGAGAAAATAAGTGCAAATTACATGTGTTATCCCTCTGCCAAAGCCCTTTTGGATAATGTCAACTTGATGTATTCGGATCTTGGGAATCAGTCCCAGCTATATGAGTTACAACTCAAACTTGGGGAAGTTTGTCAAGGTGAGAATTCTGTCACAAAATATTTTCATATTCTCAAAGGTCTATAGCAAGATCTTGATTTATTCAATGATGTTTATGAGTGGAAGAACACGGATGATTGCAATTACTTTAAGAAGGAGGAGAACTTGCGTATTTTCAAAGTTTTAGCTGGGCTGAATGCTGATTTTGATGAAGTGCGAAAGGTAGGATTTGCGGTTGTCAACCTCGGTGAAGTTTTTCTGAAGTTCAGCTTGAAAGACCACACAAGAACTATCATGCCCAGCAGAAAAGCACTGTTGGACTGGTGGATTCAGCATTAATGGGGACTGATGCTGCCACCTATTGCGCTCCCAAATATACAGCGGCTTCCAAGATGACAAGCCAAAGGTTTGGTGTGATTTTGCAATAAACCACAACATACTCGTGAAAATTGTTGGAAATTACATGGAAAACCTGCTGACTGGAAACTAGTAGCATGGAAGAATAAAAAGAATGACCTGAATCGTGCCCCAGCAAAAGCAAATACTATTGAGACCACCTCCTTGAGCAAAGAACAGATAGAGCAACTATTTAGGCACTGAAATCTGCTCTGCTGCCTCCCGGTACTCGTGTAGCATCCTTGGCACAAACAGGTAGATCTTTGTGTGCCTACTCCTCTTCATTATCTACATCTTGGATCATATATTCGGGTGCCTCTCATCACATGACTAATCTGTCCCATTGTTTATATATTATGAACCCTTTATGGAAATAAAAAGTGTGTGTGCAGATGAAACTTATCTCCATTGCTGTGAGTTCCAGTCGTTTGTCAAAAAAATATTATTCTGAAATCTGTTTGCATGTCCCAAAAGTCTCTTGTAATCTTTTATCAGTGAGTTGTTTATTTAAAGATTCTACTTGTCGTGTTATTATCTTTGGTGTCTTTGGTTGTGAATTCGAGCGGGATGATGATTAGTAGTGCTAGAATGATAGAAGATCTCTATTTGATGATAACCATGCTAAGATAAACAAGCTTAGGGTTTATTGGTAATGTTTATTTCAAACCCTGTTCTTGAGCAAATAATACTATGGCATAATAGACTAGGACATCCTAGTTTTTCCTATTTAAAGTACTTATTTCCAGATTTATTTAAAGAGTGGATTGTGACTCCTTATTTTGTGAAACTTGTTACTTGGCTAAAAACCATTGAGTGTTTATAAAATTAGACATATTTCAAAGCCTTTTTATCTAATATATAGTGATGTTTGAAGTGGAATTAAGATCGCTACTTTAATGAGGAAAAAATGGTTTGTGACATTCATTCCAGTGATCATACTGCGTCTATGTTGGCTTACCTAATGAATTCAAAAAATGAGGTTGCAGACTCTTTTAAAGTTTTACTCTTTGGTTGAAAACCAATTTCCAAGCTAAAATAAGTATCCTTTGGAGTGACAACGGAACAAAATTTTAATGAATGTTTGATTTTTCCAAGAAAAGGTATTGTACATCAATCTACTTGTAGAGATATTCTCGATAAAATGGAATTGCGAGGCATTAAGCAGTACTTGCTTGAAGTAGCTAGGGCTCTAATCTTTCATGTGAATGTTCCTAAATATCTTTAGGGAGATGCAATCTTAACAAGTTGTTATCTAATTAATAGAATGCCTACTAAGGTTTTGAATTATGAAACTCCTTTACAAACTCTTAAGAAGTCTTTTCCAAACACATGCCTCATCAATAATCTCCCTTTAAAACTTTTTGGTTGTACGGTGTTTGTTCATGTTCCATCCCATCTTCGATCCAAATTTGATCCACAAGCTGAAAAATGTATTTTTTTTTAGGATATTCTCCTAATAAAAAAGGCTATAAGTGTTTCAATCCAGTCAGTAAAAAAATCCATGTTAGTATGGATGTTCAATTTCTTGAAAAAATTCCATTTTATACCAAAACCTCTCTTCAGGTGGAGAATTTTAATAAAGATCAATTTTGGCAACAAGAAGAACAACCAAAACCAGCACTTTTTCCTTTGAAATAAATCGGAATGGATACTTTGCCTAGAGAGAAAATGCGAGAAAATACTGATCTAAATTATGCCTAGTAAGAATTGTATCTAAACGAGGGGGGAGAAACTTTACCACTATGCTCCCTTTGAGTTGCGTGTTTACACTAGACGCAAGTTTAATCTAATATTGAGAATCTACGATCTATCTGACACTGGCCAATCATCATCTCCTATAAATCTTGGTAATCCCTATAAATCCTACTCTTTTATCTTCTTCTAATCTTGATGTTCTTATTGCCATTCATAAAGGTGTTAGGAACTGTACCAAACATTCTATTGTCAACTATTTGTCCTACCATAGACTTTCTGAAAAATACCATTCCTGACAAATGTTTCTCTGTTTGTACCTGAAACATACGAAGCTCTAGAACACTCGGAGTGAAGAGTCGTGAGTGTATGAAGATATGAGGGCACTTCAAAAGAGCACAGGAAATTGTTGATCTACCTAGGGAGAAGAAGACAGTAGGGTGCAAGTGGGTTTTCACAATCAAATGTAAGTCGATGAGCATTGAAAGATATAAGGCAAGGTTAGTTGCTAAAGGTTTCACACAAACTTATGGAATTGACTACCAAGAAACCTTTGCACCTGTTGCAAAAATCAATTCCATCCGAGTATTACTTTCTCTTGCAGTACATTTTAATTGGCCTTTGCAACAATTAGATGTAAAGAATGCTTTCTTAAATGGTGATTTGGAGAAAGAAGTGTTTATGGACTTACCACCAGGCTTTGAAGAAAATTTTGGAGAAAAGAAAGTTTGTCGATTAAAGAAGTCATTGTATGGTCTTAAGCGATCTCACAGAACTTGCTTTGTAGGTTAAAAGGTTATCGGCTTCAAGAATTTACGAAAGCGAGCGATCATTCGATGTTCTCTGAGCACTTTCGAGTGAAGGAGGTAGCGGTATTAATAGTTTATGTAGATGACATCATTTTGACTGGAGATGATGTTGTTGAGCTTGATAGATTAACGAAAGCCTTGGTTCATGAGTTTGAAATCAAAGACTTGGGTCCTCTAAAATACTTTCTTGGAATAGAGTTTACGAGATCCAAGAAAGGTATTTTTATCTCTCAAAGAAAGTACATACTTGATTTGCTAGGAGAGACCGGTTTACTCGATTGCAAAGAAGCATAACCAAATTTGAAGCTTCAGCCTACAAGTTCAAAAGAAATGGTTAACAAAGAGACGTACCAACACTTAGTTGGGAGATTGATCTATCTCTCCCATACACGTCTTGATATTGCACTTGCAGTGAGTGTGGTAAGTCAATTCATGCACTCACCTAATCAAGGACATTTTGATGTTGTATACAAAATTTTGAGAATTACTGAAAGGACACCGAGAAGGAATTCCTATATGAAAATAAGGGATATCTTCAAGTTGAAGTGTTTACTGATGTAGATTGGGCAAAAAGTGTAACAGACAGAAGATCAACTTCAAGATATTGTGCCTTTGTTGGGGGAAATCTCGTAACTTGGCGTAGTAAAAAACAAAATGTGGTGGCTAGATGTAACGCAGAAGCTAAGTTTAGAGTAGTGGCACATGGTATCTGTGAAGGTCTGTGGATCAAACAGTTACTTGAAGAGCTTAAAACTACTAGTCCCTTGCCTATGAAGGTTTTTTGTGATAACAAAGTTGTTGTTGCAATCTCACACAATCCAGTGCTTTATGATATAACTAAACATGTTGAAGTCAACAAACACTTCATCGGAGCGGAAAGTGGACCCAGTTATCATGCCCTACATTCCCACCGCCTAACTAGGTGTGAACATTCTCACTAAAAGTCTGCGAAGAAGCAATTTGATAGTTTGGTAAGCAAGGCGGCCATGGATGACATCTTCCAGCCCGGCAGGAATTATGGAAAATCAATCTCCTTATGGGCATGAAGTTGGTTGTATATCAAGAGTCGACCGGATATCAGAGCTGACCGTCGATCCTGAAACTTGGTTGTATATTTTTTTGTAATAATAGGGATCTATTTATTTTCCTAAAGTAAATTATATGAGCATACATAGTTGTAGCTTAGTCGGTGTACAAGTTGTATATTTACTTTACATAGTTGTAGCTTTCTTTCCTATTTCATAGGTTGTATACTTGTCTGCAAAGGAGAGTATTTCTACTTATTGTATAATTCAAGAGAAGAAATTCCTTCCATTCTTTCTTCACTAGCTATGTAGGTATTTTCTACTTTGATCCCTGTGAAGAGAAAAACAACTCTTTGATTTTCATTGATTAACAAAGTGAAGGGACATACATATTTATACTCGTGTTAAAGCAAAGAAAGAAAACAAAATGAGAGTCTAATTAGGAGACTAAAGAGAAAAGGAAAGAAGGAAAGATTCGTAATAGATTAAAAACTATTCCTTAACACTCCCTTATAAGCTAGAGCATAGGTTAAATACACTAAGCTTGACACACGTATGCAATCACATCCGATGGGTAGAGACGGCGGCCATGTAATGATAGCAATCGATCACAGTGTGAGCCCTATTATAGTATGTGCAATAGGGGCGTTGTTCTCTACCTCGGTTGCCACCGCGTCCACCTTGGGAATCACTTTGAGAATGAGACTGAGAAACCATCACAGAAGTGTTTGGTGTAATCTTAGATCGCATGGATTGAGTGGCGGTGGAGGTATGGCGAAATAACCAAGCAAGAGCCTCATCAAAGTTTGGAATAACTATTCCAGTGAGTATCTGTTCTCGGATGTTTTCAAAATCTGGCCCTAGGTTAAGCAAAAGAATGATCATAAAGACTCGATCCATCTTTGATTGTGAAGTCTTGGCATCGGTAGATTTCGACAAGATAGATGCAAGTTCATCAGTAAGAGCGACATCACTCCACCATAAGAAGATAAATCCATATTGAAATTTGTTTCAAATTAGCAATGGAGGATATTACATGGTTCATTAATTGTATGGTTTCTTCTAATTAGGAGAGTGTAGCAAGTTTTATAGGCCCCAATATTATATTGGGTCTTGGCATGAATAGATTGTTGAAGAATATTGCATGATAAAGCATCAGTTTTTCGCCACCGAGGATGTTTATCTTCAAGGATACTTATGTCACTTGATGGTAAGATGATCCTTACAACCATTACCCGATAAATCGTAGTTTCCTGAGTGCCTGACAAATAATTTTGCTCCTGTGAGTCTATCGAGGTATTATGAGTTTAGGATACAAGGAATTAAAATTTTGACATTTTTCAGCCATAGAGATGCTTTTTCAGCCATAGAGACAAGAAATCATAATAAAGTTTACAAAATCAACAGAGCTGGTACTTCCAGAAGGAACAAACACCTCTCAAGGGCTTGAAGGTGTCGTAGAGCTTCAAAAAACACAAAAAGGAAGGAGATTTAGGTGACAAAATAGCCTCGGAAGCAGTCACCGGAAAGGGGGGAAAGAGGGGTGTTCAACGGCTGACGGGACATGGTGGGCGGAGTGGCTCGTCTGACGGTGAGGCTGTTGGAGGAGGCGCATGGCCAAATAGTGTCTCATACGCCGGTGCGTGAATTTCAGCATTGGACTATAGATCAGCTCATGTGGGCACATGGATGGGTATTTTCCAACTAGGTTTCCATCGGAGGATAGATCAGAGAGAGACACTCCTGTTGGTGTGCTCGTTGGCGGAATGGGTGGCGAATGGAGGTCGATCAAATTTCCGTGAGTAGGGTGTTAGACGATGGTTGTGTTGACTAAGAGGTTTATTGATGGTATGCTTGCAATCGGAGTGAGAAACAATCATTGGATGGAGTGTGGAATTGTGCATGATAAAGAACCTAGCCTAAATATTCAAAACTTCTTATATGGTTCTAATACCATGTGAAGAGAAAAATAACTCTTTGATTTTCATTGATTAACAAAGTGAGGGAATATACATATTTATACTCAAGTGTTAGAGCAAATAAAGTAAATTTAGAGTCTAATTAGGGGTAAAGAGAAAAGGAAAAGAAAGGAAAAGATTCCTAAATAGATTAGGAAACTAATCCTTAGTAAACCTAAAGATCCTCATGGCTTTAAAACATATCTATCAATTGAAAATTTATGTAGGATTTTACAACTACATCAAAGGATCGAATTCAATACCATTTGTAATGATCTACCCTCAACCATGTGGATATTGTCTATTTAGGTCAAGAGGCATTCACTGCTTTAGAATGCTTCTACTCGAATTAAGATGAGTTCATGCCTAGCTCGAGGCATTTTGCCTGTGGGTAATCACGCTGTTGTATCTTGTTCTTTGCTTGTTTACTTTCCTTATCATGCGAGACACCATAATTCCATATGGCATACAAATATTTGGCTGTGAAAAGTCTCCAGACTTCTATTATTCATGTTATATTACATTTTGATTCAGGAATCCTGGAATTGGATGTCTTATCTATTTGCTTCATAAATCTATATTCTTTTTTATCGGATATTTCACAATTCTACATCAAATTCTCAATTAACATCTGCAGGTATGAACGGCGGTTTTCAGAACTCTATGTTCATATCCAGAGTATAAGTGCTTTATGCAGGTCATGCCCTTAATTTGTTCTTCCTAGCCCTGCTTCTTTAATTTGAATTAACTTCATATTACTATAACCTGCAAACTGTGTATTTGCTCTCTTCAACAGGAAAAATGACAGGCTGTAACTCATGGTACTTATAATGCTCTTGTAGAGATATAAAATTTGATGTTTAAAGAAACATCCTTATTAAACTCAATAAATTCACAGTGGGCATCTTCTGACTGGTATTTGCTGATATTACTAATCTGTCACTTCATCTCTCTCATTTTACATGAACTTTTATAGTTTCAAGATGCTATTACTAGCACTGCTAGTCGCCTGAAGCTTATTGATTCCATGAAAGGAATCATTAAGGGAACTCAACAGGTAATTCTCAAAATTTCATGATTATTCAAAAATGTCCTATAATCATCATCTTCTTTTTTCTGTTCAAGATGCAAATAAAACGAACCACTCAAACTTGAAAATCTGGCATTATCTTAAAGGAGAATTTTCAAATTGGTGGTTGTCATAAATTATTATATGCTAGTGGTTATGTGCGATGCTTACTCATTGTTGTATGTTTCCGAGCTTTCTCTTCTTTTAACTTTTTCTGTTTCCTGTGAATTTGTTGATTTTGGGCTTTCTTCTTATTGTATCTGTTAAGAGAATCAAATTTTTGTAACCTCATGGTTCTATACATTACATATAAGGACAATAGAGATGAGATGTTGAAAAGGAAAATTCTCAAGAAGAAGTATTGTTTGTTGGTGTCCAATTACCAATTATTGCAGCAATAGAAAGTAAAATGCAGAAACCTCATACAATTTCAACTTTCTTGTTAAGCACTTTTTATTTCTCATCCAGTTTAAAGTCTAGCCTTATGACAGGCTGCAAGCAAAGCCTCACTTTCATGCACTTTG
This sequence comes from Tetrastigma voinierianum, assembly GCA_016808115.1. Lineage (NCBI taxonomy): Eukaryota > Viridiplantae > Streptophyta > Magnoliopsida > Vitales > Vitaceae > Tetrastigma > Tetrastigma voinierianum. Next base: position 37,595 of record JAEQBH010005662.1, read on the forward strand.
GATGTTCAACTCATGGAATTCTTCCTTATTCTTCAACTGGAAATAGTATCTTATACCAACTGTTTTATGTCTTTTTCATGGCTTCTTTTTCACTATTTTGCTTTAGGCCATGCCTTTAGTAACTTTTCAGGCCCACATGCCTATTCTCTATCCTTTGCTCGTTTTTTTGAGTTTAATTTTTCTGTTTCCCTTGTAGTTTATTACACTGCTAAACAATGCAGTTTCGGTCTTTGTGCACATGCCCAGAGCATCTTAGCTGGGCCTTTCTTTATGTGTGTCACTGTTCTACCTTTTCTGCTGGTGTTTTCATACCTGAAATGGTCATCTTTAACTTTTCATGAATGCCCTCAAAGTTTTCTCCTTTACTGTTATCAAGCTTTCATCTCAGCATCTTCAGCAACACCTTTTCTTGTGTCCGCATATTTCCTAACTACACGGATAGTTCAAATATCTAAGAAGTTGTAGCTGCAAAATTTGCATCATTCAGGGTTCTTATTATGTTGGGGTTCTGTTTTATACTTAAGCAAGACAGATCAGTAGAATTCCCTGGAAAGCCTTCCATTGTTTTTATTTTCCTCTTTCAACCAAAAAGGGAAATTTGTAGTTTGAATGAATCCAAATAGTAGGAGAAGGCTGGTTCTTCAAATGCGTTTGTTATGTTCATTATGGAGTATTGTGTAAAGTTACTGGGACTTCCTTTAACTCGTGCCATTACTTGCTTTGTTGTGATGCATAAATTTTTTGAGATTGTTCACGGCTGCATCCATTTCACAGAAACTGGAAAAGGTGCAACTTGGACTTCAAGAAGCAGGCAGAAGGTTTGCGATGCCCTCAGGAGAAGGCATGCTGCAGCAGTGCCGAGCAAAGGCACTGCTATTCTCTTTTAAAAGCTTTCCAGGCAAGTACTTACCAACAATGATATTACAACTAGAAAGTGTTACTTCCAGTTACACAAAATAGCAAAAAAGAAAAACGGAGTACCTATGTTTTATTTCATTCTTCTGTCTTTCCATGGGGATTGCAAAGGTGGTGGCACTAGGTTAAGTGTAAGCTCAACCTGATTCTTACATGATACTGGATTTTTGGACTTTTGAAGTGATCCAATTCCTGTTGAGTGTTTTTTCTTCCTATTGTTTTTGGTTGGCTCTCACTTAAATTCCCTAATTAGTTTGGTCAATTTTCCAGGAGGAATGCACAAAGAATGAGAGACTTCGGAGGCAAACTTCCATGTAGAAACGCACTCCCTCATATACGATGTTGAAGCTCCATTAACATTCAGTTATTCTCAAATCAAACCCACCATTCACATGCAGTTTTAATCTTAAATTGCAAGCCAGGTCAGTTTGAACTATGGTAATGAAGTTGTAAGTTGTGACACTCGGTTATATTCATATACTACCATCACCTTTATGCTTTTTCTTTCTTGATTCTGTGGTTTTGAATTAAAAGTACATTACCTGCCAGCTACTCCAAGTTTTGTATCCATATTCTGCAAAGAATTGATCCAATTATGGTGGAATTTAAGTTCTGTAGAACTCTGGATCTCTATTTGCCATTTACAATAATGCCAGTTCCAAACAGATGTGTTGGTGTAGTAGTAAAAATGAAAACGGAGGTCAAATCAAATGAAATGTAGTGTTTGGGAGAAAGGAAAATATCTTAAGAGAAAAGACACTAGGAAATGATGTGTTTGGCAATTTCAAGCTAAGAATCTTAGCCCTTTGATATCTATTATTTGTAGTTACTCATGGTCGGTCAATAATTGAAATACTTTCTCCAATGTATTGGAATTCTCACATCGAATTAGCTAGGACTACTAGCAATTTGATGGCCTGTTATAACAGCTCAGCCACCTCCAGAAAACTCACTTTACTCTTCTGATTAGAGACTGCTTTCTTCTTTAAGTCGTAGTTCCATGTGTAATAGAGAATAGGATTTTTTTTTTTCCTTTTGGGATAAGCTGTGGCTATTCACACCGACTTTGTACATTGGACTAATCGTGGAATGCTTGGGATTAACAGCCGTAAATCTCCGGTGGCTCCTAAGAGGATTCTGAATCGTGACCATTGGGAGCAAACCACATTGTGGCGGACCAATTGACCTGTCCCTTAGGGTGAATAGAAATGGGAGAAATTTAAAGGGTTTTGTTTTGGTTTGTACGGCAACGTAGAATATCATTTGGTGTCTTGAAAAATTGTTCTTGTTATCGAATTTAGTATTTTACATGTTGCATTGAGTTTCAGAAAAAAAAAAAGAAAGCAAGCGTACTCGCTGTTTCCCTGTTCTTGTTTTGAGAAAATAATCAGCTAGGCACTAGAATTCTGTTTTGGCTGACTTTGATTTATACTAAAATAACTTTTTCTTTTTCTATTTTTAATTGTAATTTAAAAATAATAACGTATGACAAATTGCTACTGTAACCTCTAGCCACTTTGATTCATTGTTAAAAGACAATTTTATAATGTGGTTTTGAGAGCAGATAGATATAAAGTAAAGAGTTAGCATGGTTCGATGGTCAACATGATGGATGTATAGGGAGCATAGTTCAATTATCAATATGATCCTTATGTCTGCGGAGTTGTCAGCACTCGAAATTCATTTATCATACTGCTTAAAAGAAGGGATGTAATGGTGAAGACTCTCCATCCCTTCTTACTTATTATGGTCGCATTCTAATTTCCCTATTTTTAGAAGCACCTCATTTAATAAATTTTAAAACTGTGTTGAATGAGTTGCCTTCTTATCTATCTATGTAACGTAACAAGATTGAGTTATTGAGATATTAAAAATTTAGTTTGTTTATTGTTTTAGCTATTTTTTATTTTGAGCGTTAAAAGGCAGCTGATGGTCGAAAGTAAACTCATATCCAAACTGACTTGAGTTTTTAGGAGAGTTGTTTATCGTAGTATCGAAGTTTGGTCTGACCGAGAGTCCTGGATTTGAGATTTAACATAATTTGAATATTGTTGTTGATTTAGAAGCATGGGAATATTTGGTTTATTTGAACCTCGCGTATGGGTATGAGGCGACGTGACGGAGGAATGTTAAAGGCGTGATATTCGTATTCATCGAGTGTATAAGTTTCAGCGACTTTTAAGAGAATTGGTTATTTAACATTGAAAAATAAGGAAAACACATAGACATTTTGGTTTTAGTTTTTAACGATACAAAAATATAAGCAATGAATTTAATGAAGCAAAATAGTTTCGGATGAAAAATATCGTTTTGAGTGATGCTTTGAGTTTTGAAAACTGTTTTTTAAGAATAATTTTAAAAAAGCATGAACAAAATAGCCCGATTACTCCCTTCAACATAAAAATGAGGTATTTCTATTTTTCACTACACAGTATATGAAGAATTTTTTGCATTCTTATTTTATTGCATTCGAGATGAATAAGAATAATTGGACACGATGACTAGACATCATCTTTTGTCTTCTTATTTGGAGCAAGATCTTGCTTGATACATATAGGGAACAGATTAAAAATGATTCAGTTTGTCCTTTTCTTGAATGCCCAAATGGCTGTCCTTCTCAATTTCTCTTTCTTTTCCTCACAACCAAACAAAGCATCACTGACATTTTGTTTGAATCTGCAAAACATATGTTTACACTGCCCCACCAATTCTTATCTATTCTTAGTTGGGACATAGGATTAATTTATAGAATTAATAGCACTTTGATCTTGGTTTTTTTCCACCCTATAGACAGTCCCAAATGATCCACTAATTTAGCTTTAATTTGACGGATTCAAAATTATCTGGACTTATGAAATAGTCATTCGTGGGTTCTGGTTAGTCAGGGTGATGACTGCAAATAATACACGACAAATTCAAGGAAAATAATTGGTAGAATATATATAATCCATATGAAATTCTTGGTTCCACTAAAGATGTTATACTTTTCACAGGTTCGTAGGCTAAGAATAAGATCTGTGATATCGAGACAGATTCATAAATCTTTCTTGTTTGGTTGTATGTTTAACTTAATCGTTAAATTTTTTAAATTCCCGATATTCTTTCACAACATTTATTTAGTAGGCTATTTATGTTTGCAATTTAATGGAATGACGAACGGTCGATGACGTCTAATTCCATTGATCGTTGATGTGTCGCTATCATGGCATGGTGGCCCCAATGTGTCTTGTTGTAGTGGCAGTAACCGACGGCGTTAACTTGTCAAATTTCGCCACGACTTTTTCACTTTGTTGATTATAGGGATATATTTGTGATATGAAACAAACATTAAAAGCTTAATGGTCAAGTTGAACATATGACCTAACATAAGGGACATTTGTGTAACTTATCCATAAAATATCTTCTATAATTTTTGTCTCATGTTTTTTTTCAATGTTTATATTTCAACAATGTTGAATTATTGAATATTAAATGAAAAAAAAAAAGTAAGAAAAATTTATAAAATGTATGTTTTGTTTGATTAAGGAAAAGTTGGTAGGATTTATATTTTACTTTTTTCTTTTCATGATTTTAACAATTCCCAATAATCCAACATAGTATTCATACAACTCATGTCCTAGCAATCAATGTTGATGGGGGGTGGGTAACGTGGTTGAAGAAGATGCACATGTACTGTAGCAAGATTGGGTAGGTTCAGGCGTTTGGGAGGAAAGAATCTTGTTCACGGCACATGGACCAATTTTCTTCCCCATAATTGTCAGAAAATATGATCTAAGAAGATGGGGTTTTTGGACGACAAACATCCAAAAAGGGAAGGAAAAAAACATCTTCATTTATCACATGTTCTCTCCATCATAGTGTAACTCTCTACCTCTGGATTCATGAACCATTTCATCAGAGAAAAAGCCAGCAGTGAAATGCTTAATGCTTTTTGTTTTGTTGTTTCTTTTTCTTTTTTTTTAGTGAACTTTTTCCCTTTGTTGAAAATATGCATGGTGGCCCTTTATTCTGGGAGTGTAGAAGGACGAAATGCATTGGCGGAGATGGAAGGAGGGTTGCATTTGGACTTATTATAAAAGTAATTACAACTCGGTAGAGTCCCTCAAGGCTTTATTCAATCGTTAACTTCAATCGAGGATGCATTTGGACTCATCATAAGGTAATTACAACCTGATCGAGTTCCTTTAAAGTCATTAAAGGTTTTACTCAATAGTTAACTTTAATATTTTATAGGATTAGTCAAGGTTGCATTTAGACTCATTATAAGGTAATAGCAACTCGGTCGAGTCCCTTCAAGGTTACTAAAGGTTTTACACGATCGCAAATCCTGTAAAATTAGTCAACATGCATATAAGTTTATCCGAGCATCCCTTATTATCTAAAAAATTGCAGCAGTACGCAACCATGGATTCCTTCCATATGTAATAAGCTGGCAATTTTCAGAAATATTATTGGAGAATCCCTAGGGACCCCATCTTTCTTATGTTTCGTCCGACTGCTCTAAAATCTATGCTACTGTTTTTATCAGGTTCTGAGTTTAAAATATACTCATCCGCCATTTCCCCTTTCTTTATCCTCTCTCTCTCTCTCTCTTTCTTCTTTAACTCTACTCTTACAGTAGCTTCTCCAAGGAAGTGAAGAAAAACATTTTCATGTCCTTTTATGTGTAGAGATCAGAAAGAACACCAACAGCAAAAACACTCTATTGGGCCGACACTAACATTGAGAATCATTGATCGAATCTCATTATTGATTATCAGATCTTTTTGTTTTGAGTTTCACTAGATTCATGATTTCTTTTGTGTTTTTTTTCTTTATCTTTTTGGGTAACTTTTAAATTCCCAAATCTCCATCTCCACTCCTTAAGTTAGATCTTTGAATTACCTTCAAATAAGTCGAATAAATTCTTCTCAAATTTATATAAATTGATATATTTGATGAAAATATAGTTTAGTTTTTACATTTCCTTCTCAAAGAGCCCTTCATTCATTGTCAGAAGGCACAAACATCTCATAATCTTAACAAAGAAAGTGCCTTCTCCTTGTGCTTTGCCTTTAAATCAGCATACTCCTTAACAGACACTGATCTATAACAAGGAACCACCTCTTGCTGGCCGGAGAGAGGTGAAATCACTGAATCCGGTGGAGGGCCATAGAAGTATGCAGCAGATATCCGATGCTCGGCCCGGTTCACCACCGCCCGGTGAAGAAGAACACTCCGGTACCGGCCATTAGAACGCGAAGAGATCTCCAACGTTGATTACAAGTGCCCCTTCAAGAGGAAACGCTGTTATCCATCCAACTCCTTCTCTCAAGATTTGGAGGCCACTCGTATGGCTTTGGTGGACTATAGTGAATAGTAGTGAGTCTGTATGTGGGGCTAGTCCCATGGCTCGGTTAGGGTCCGGGCATGGAGGATATGAATTCAGCTGCAGTGCAGAACTACAGGCGTCGGGGCCGCGCTGAACTGAAGTCGTCCGGTAATCTTCTTCCGAGATGTCCAATGATTCTAGAAATATAAGTAAGAGTTTCTCTGCAAGCTCCTTCATCTTCTTCTGATAATCCTCCATTGCATCACTGTTGATGAAACTAGAATTAAGTTAAGATCTATCTCTACTTTATTCAACTAGGACTTAATTTCTTACTTGAGAGCTTCAAAATTTCAGCTCAATGACCTCACATACTTCTATGATTTTTTTTTTTTTTAAATTCATATACAAATTTAGGTAGGAGCTAGCTAACTCACTTTCAGGTGATCGATCAGGTTGATTTCTTTTCTATAGATAGATAGATACGTGCATGGAAATGCATGGAAATATTACCAAAACCCATTGTAGTCATCAGGCCAAAGCTTGCTAGCATGATCAACCGCAGACCCCATGATGGTGAAGCCTTCATGCCACATGAACTTGGGATAGAACGGCGATATCCGAGCTTGGCCATACCCGGCGCCTCCACCTGGGAGGCGTAAGGCCTTCATCTTCTCGTGAGCTGGGAGGGCGAAAAGCCGTCGAGTCTGAGACTCGACAAGATTGACAAGTGAAGAAGGAAGTCCATGGCTAGTAAGCTGGAAAGCTCCCCATTGCTGGCATGCATGGCCAACAAGCTGAGCAGCATTGGGGTCCATAAGGTCTATGACAGGTATTGAGAAGTTTTGAGTTTGATTATCGGAGTAGGTCCCAAATGATAAATCATCAAAATGAGGCCAAACGTGAGATTCAGGCAGAGAATGAACAGAATCGAAATCCAGAGGGATGATATGGTTGAGAGGTAAAGGGTTGTCCATATAGACTTGTGAGAGAGTGGAAGCCATAGTCTGTACTGTGAGAGAGTAAGGAGGAGAAAGAAGTAGTAAGTACTAGCAAGAGTCTGCTAAAGATCTTTGGGTACAAATGAAAAGCATTGATGATGTTAGTGGTCTTGGTTTGGGAAGAAATGGAGGTATATACTTATTATTAATATATATGTGAAAGAATATTGTGGGGAGGGTGGGGATGAAAAAAAATAAGAGTTTTCGGTTGGCATTTGGAAGAAGTGATGTTTGGTAGTGATTTTAGGAGGGAGGAAGGAGACAAAGGAAGAAACAAAGACCACACACACGAATCAAGTGTTGTGAGGGCATCTCTCTATCTTCTAATTTAATAAAAGAGTTCTCATGTCTCATGCCTTGTTTTCTTTTGCTTTTGTGGACAAATGCATGGACATGCTTTGTCCTCAAGTGATGATCAGAAATTAAATAATATGGCCAAAAAATAAATAAATAGAACCCACCTCCATCCACCTCCTGGGACATAGGTTTTTTCATGCTGTCAACCTTAAGTACAACATCTGGATTTGGTTTCCTTTTTTTTTTTAAATAATTTAGAAAAACTATGTTATGGGTAGTAATTTTGATTTATTTAAAAAATTAGGATCGAAAAGACCTTAGAAATGATATCGAGATCCTTTTTGATTTGAAAAATATTTGATAAAGATAGAGAATATTTTATAAATGGTCTGAATAAGCGCCCAGATAATCTTAGTAAAGTTTGATCTTCGCATGCACATGTACGACCTCCTACCTAAGGTTTATTGAGGTCGTAGTTAAGGTTTCTTAGACCTTTTATCAAATATTTTATCTTTTTGTCGCGTATTTTTAATCGATGAGCAGCTGGTTTTAGGTCTTTTGATCCTAACTTTTCAAATAAATTGAATGGAGACCCCATACCATAGTTTTCTCAATAATTTTGTTGGTCTACTCAACATGAATTAGGTATTAATGAAACCTTTATAGAATCTTTCCCAAAATATTTAATTGATATTATCAACTAATCAGAATGGTTCATTATTAGATCATGATGTTTAATTTGTCAAATACATTATTATTTTGTATACTCTATCGTATGTATGACAACCCAATCTTTATTTTTCAAATTTCTAATTCCTTACTTTCAAAAGTTGAAAAAGAAAAAACATGATTACTTATCCTACGTAAAAGTATTTTCAGGCAGCGTTTCTATAATAGAGAAAAAAAAAGAACGATAAATAAATAAAAGAATGGTATTTCTTTTTTTCTATTTTTACACCTATTGATTTTCATTAACTATTTCTATATAATAGAGAAACAAAAAAAAAGAATGATAAATAAATAAAAGAATGGTATTTCTTTCTTCTTTTTTAACACCTATCAACTCTGGCTCAAGTCATTGTAGTACTCTGTTATTTGAAATTGGGACCTCCCAACACTTATCTACCTTTACCGTCTTTCTAAAAAGCATCTTTTAATTATTACAATTATTTTCACTTATTCTTTAAATAATGTTTAAAAATACCTATAAAATATAAAGATTGATTAAAAATAAGAGAATTATATACAAAAGTTATTTATAAAATATACAAAGTAGACTAAAAATATGTTAGATCTCTAACAAGCATTCACTACACAACATAGGGAACGATAATTCTTTTTCAAAACAATGAATCCAATAGGGCCCTTATCAACATTTCTTTAAAACAGTGATATATATATATATATATATATATATATATATATATATATATATATATATATATATATATATATATATATATATCATCAATTCTTTTCACAACATCAGCAATATCAATTGAAAGATAAATTGCAATATCGAGTTCACTTTGAATTGACTTCCCATCCTACTTTTCATCAGTTTATTTAGGTTCCAATCTTTCATGAGTGTAACTAATCAAAACTCTGTCATATAACCATAAAGACAGAGTCTCATCCAAAGATTTACATCTATTAATGTGAAAGTTGTCTGATATAGGGGAGTGGTAGGTATGAAACATTAATGCTATTTCCTGACAAGGAAAAAAAAGATCTTAGAATGATTATGTGAAGGCTAAAGATGATTAAACACTTGTATAAAGCCTAGACAAGAATCTGGGTCCCGAGATTGATGTGTTGTGTATGTTTTGATTAAGCTCTTGGTTAGTCCCCAACATGAATATGACTACTCTGACATTGAACCATACCAGGCAGTTCATACTTCATATCATCCATACCACCTGTTTTGATCCAATAGTTTTATGTCCTTGCAATGGCTTATTCCGTTGGTTCACGTAAAAAGCACCTAACCGTCATCGGTTCGAGTTCTCTTAGGCTTATTAGAGGATTCATCCGATTGTTAATTTCATGGTCTTATGGAATTAGTAGAGATCATTGTATTGACTTGGATCGGCGGTTGTCCAGCCATTAATTTTATTTCTATGGATTAGTCGGGTGTCTGTATCCCCGAATTTGCGGTCCTTCAGTGTTAACTTCATGGTCTTGTAGTTCATCAGAGATGTGCGCCGTCGGCGAGTTGCGAATCCTTAATTTTAAGGTCTCATAGGATTAGTTAAGATGTGTGTAAGCTGGTCTGGACCACTAGAGAATTTGCTCGGTTGTTAACTTCAAGGTGTGAAACCCCGAGAAAATCTAATTTTCTAAAAAATGACAAAATTGTAATTTCGATCAAAATTGAGGGTATGCAGATCTCGGATAATGAAGCAGACTTATTTGTTGGAATCGTCTCGCTGAAATCTATTTGCGCGTAATTTCGTCGAATTCCGAGACAGTCGGAATTTGCACGTTTTTCGAGACAACGAGCGTAGTGCGGGACATTTAGCGCGTTTTGAGATGGTTCGCGGTGTCTGTGTGTCGGATGCAAAATGAGTGGCTTGAGTTGAGTGTGGGGCGTGTGGACATGTGGCATCTCCTAATTATAGGAAAATCAAAGGTTGGTGGATAAAATGAGTAAGGGTAATCCTATCAACCAATTGCAATTGGACATGTGGCAATAGAGGGACACAAGAGGAATAAAACAAGAGAGAAAAGAACAATTCTCTTCTCATTTTGCTAGATCCGGCGTTGGAGGAAATCGAGTGCAGAAAGAAAGTCGACTCTGCAGATTTAAGATGTTCGAGGCGGAAGTCGGATGCCGATCGGCGAAGCGAGAAGTTATTACATGACTGCGAGGGCTACGCATGGGCACCGGTTTTGCGGAGTTTCAACAACTCCGGGAGGTAGGGGTCTTCTCCTACTCAGTTATTTTCGGTTTTAAATGGTTTTGAGTGTTTAAGGCGAGTAAATAGCCCACATTAGTCGGTCGAACTTGGGAGGCCCGGGTGTCTATAATTTTAGGACCGTTTTGGCGATCCAAGGGCGGTCTGGACATTATTGGTCCATGTGTTATAATTTATGAAATAAATTATGGTTTGGGTGTTGTTGGGTCGAGTAAGTGTGGATTTCGGTTCCACAAAGTGGGATGGAAATCTTGAAAATGTGAGAGGGCGCCACAGTTGACCCATTGCTCGTTGGGGCCCATTAAAAACAGTCCCGGTTTGCATGATTGGACCATAAATGTCTATGTGTTATTTGCATGAAATTGCTTGAAATGAATGGCTTGAATTGTGTGGAAAGAAATTGTTAATGCATGAAAATCTAGTGTGTTAACATGAGTGTTTGAATTATATAAAAAATATAATTGTGTGAGTGCCATTGGAATTAAGTTGGATTGGTCGACAAGGTATTTAATATTGATGTTATTGATATCGATTAAATAGCATGTGATTAGTACGTGAAGTTGTTAATATATGCATGATTGAGATATATTAGCTTGAATTGTTTGGAAATGGCATGTCGTTTATTATCTGCGAATGGCTAGATAAATAGGTGTGAGTGCATGACATAAAAGAAAATGAAAATGGTTGTGAAATGAATTTCAAGAAAGATTTGAATAATTCTTGGCGGAGAGTTGTCCGTGAGTTCATCTCGGAGGCGGACCATAGCATTCGGAAAAATTACGGCCAATTCGCGCCGGGGGTTGTCAGATATATTCTGAGGCGTTCGTGTGTGTTTTTCGAGAACAAAGCTTTTTGTTTTGAAAGCCGATGTTACCTCTCGCACTTGGTTTAGGCGTGCGTAGAGGGAGTCGGTGAGGGCTCGAGAGTGGGAAATGGTGAGTCATTCTCATCATCAGCGTAGACATTCAAGTAGGATCATGTGTTCTTGAATGTGTTTATGTTGAATCGTGCGTATGCGGCTTGGGTGGGAGTAGCGTGTAGGATAATTCAACTACTGTGCATTGCTCACCCTATCAAAGGAACATTATTTCAAGTACAAGGAGTGTTCGAGAAGAAGGTGCTCATTAGAGGCCGCTTTGATAAGAAAGCCGACATGTGGCTTTGGTATTTATTTTGTAAAACATGTATTATAATTCTAAATTTTAATATATATTTGTATTAAGAGTGATGTAATCAACTCTTAAACTATTGTAATATAGTTGGTTAGATTTTTGGTGAGTATTGATGTATGGCGTGGTTATTTTCTTTCGTGCAGCCGTTACCGTAATATGAAACGCGGTATTCCAGCGGGTTGACGGGTTGTCAACGGACCCCCGATAATTAGGGCGTCACACAAGGTCTTCTAAGATTAATCAAAATGTGTGTGGGCGGCTGGGTCGCGGATTTGCCCGGCAATTCTTTTAAGCCTTGTGGGATTAGTCGGGTGTAAGGCCAGTTGACCGTGGAGGATTTGTTTGTGAAACACTTTTTAGAACCTATGGAATTAGTCGATCACATCGTGGTAGCAAACCATCGCGAATTTGTTTTGTTCTGTCGAGGAGTGTGCATAGGATTGATCGAATGAACACCCATGATCGTTCAAAAAATAAAACCTAAAATGGGTGAGTTTAGAGAGGTCACTAAAATTTTATGCTGCCATATTTTCCAACAATTTACCAACCTAGAAATCATTTCCTACATGTACAACCATTAGGAGTTGAAAGGGAGTGGAGGGGCATGGAAAAATGGGAAATTTTTTGTGAGACACACACAAGTGGTACCCAATCTCATCTGTTGAATATAGTACTAGCGTCCCAAATTTGACTTTTATTTTTTTGGAGGTTTCCAATGGTCCAAAAATTACATTAAGAGGGTGGCCATATTTTTCCATATGCTGAGAGTCAGTTGGCAGATTACTCTAGAATAGTCAAAGCTAAAGACATATTAGGAATCTGGAGGTATCTTTATGAGATTTTTGTGGCAAGGATAAAGAGATAAAGAGAGGTGCCCAAAGTGAAGCATGGACAAGTAGAATTGAAGATGGTGAAACAAAAAAACGTAAAGACTAATGGCTTCTCTAATAATTATGGTCTCTGAAATTTCTGTCATTTGTTAGATTCCACATCTTGTATTGATAGATAAGGGGTCTATCTGTTCATTAATTTATGCTAACAATATGACAATATGACCATGGGAAAAGATTGAGGACAAGGAAAGGATAAAAGGGTTTGATTATTTTGTACCATGTAAGGAAAATTCTATGTTAGTGGTCCCATAACATTTGAAAACCTGCAATCTTGATTCTCAGTTTTTGTTGTGGGTTGATAATTTTGATGAAAAGTAGGGGGTGTCATTTGTATGAGTTGATCGTTTCAACTTGACCCTAATCCCACTTGTGGGGAAGTTACGCCGCCTGTTTTGGTTACAATTTTTGAAAACTAATTTTTGTTTTGAAAAAAAAGAACAATAATGAAAACAAGTTGTCAAAAAAAACAGAACAATCAAAACATAGAAAACGTGATTTATTCTTTTAAAAAAAATAAAAAATACTAAAAAACTAAATTTAGAGATCAAAAACAGTTATAAGAACATATGTTTTTTAAAAATTGTCTTCAGAACAATTTTCAAAAATAAAGAATTAAACAGACCCTAATCAATTTAATCTTAAGTTGATTTTTTAAAATTAAACTCAATTTAGGCCGGTTGGATGCCTTATATTAGATTAAAAGTCAGTTAGGATGGCCTTAGGCTCAAGCTCCTATAAGAAAAGTACTACAATAATGAATATAATAAGCAAATTTGACTCGTTGAAGGTATTGTCCAAATTAAAGTCTATTTTAACTATAACTCCAGAAAGTGTTACCAATGTTTCTAGAATTTAAAATTTTTTATCAAAAAAGTTATTTTTAAAAAATTAGAAAGACTAGAAACATTTATGGGATCACTGTCAAATAAGCCTCTTGTTCCATATCAACTCAATTCATTTCCATTCAAATATCAAATCTAGCAAAAATATATAAAAATAAAATTGAGTAAAAACAAGAAGAATAAACTAAAACCAATAGGGAAAATGAAAAAATAAAATACAAAACATATCCTCCATTTTGTCACATGATATTTTGTATTGAAGTACCTCTCTTTGAGGATGCAGTAAAACTCACTACAAGAAATTTTTGTAAGGGAAAAAAGGGGGGATAAAAGGAATTGATAAATGTTTTATCAAGCATAAGACATCTTTTTTCTTTTTTCTTTGATAGATGAGAAAGATATATAGCCAGAAGCTAGCTACAAGCCTACAAAAGAACAAGTAGGCAGCCAAAAAGAAACAAAAAGACAAGCAAAAGAAAAGCCTCACCACCCTCAATTAGAGGCCATCCACCCCAAAATAAAAATAAAATAAAAATAAAAACCTATTAAGTTTATAGACATCTAATTTAACAAGCAAATGAAAAAAAAAAATAATGATGAGATAAATATGGTTGGGTTGATAATAAAGATTATGAGGATAGGATTGGACACAAGTTGAGGATGAAATATGATCCCCAAAGCATGACATATCCCAGTGGTACCATCAAATGTGATATGTCTTGTATTTATCACCTCCCTAAATGGACAAGATGTATTATATTTTGGACTCCAAAGCAAACCCTATCAACAAAGAATGAGGTGGGGAGCAGGAGGCCCAACCCTGTCCCCATCTCAAGTCTCAACCCGACCTTAATACCATACACACACATGTACCCCACTCTGAAGGCAATTCAGATAACTCATTCAACAAACAATCTCATTTCATAATGTTTTCAAACTGTATGCATAGATTGTTTTTTGCCATATGATTTAGATAAGAGTTTATGGTCATACCCCACTTTTGAAATGAAACCATTTAGATTTCAGAATGGAATCTCCATTTCTAAGCACAGAAAAATATGATCTCATTGAAGCCCAGTGATTCATTGTGACCTTTGGACAGTGCTATATCACAGAGCACCTCAAAAGCCCATTAGTTGTTCAGTACGCCGTCTTTCTCGCATGGATGGTCACGAGTTTCAATCGGCTTTCTATTTTAATGAAACACGAGTTCGATAAAAGGAAAGAATATTCAAATTTAAAGAGGAAAAAAAATGACAAATACTAATCATAAGCAGATGTGAAGTTCATAACATTGTCTCTGCTTGTGCCTTGGACTGTCTAATCAGGTCTATATAAACAAAACGAGAAAACCCCCCAAGAGAATTAAATAGGCCTAAAGGATACCAGAGGTGGGGAAAAGAACAAAAAGAAGACAAAACAAACTCTTTTTCCGCCTCAAAAAGGCTATCAATGGTGCTGACTAAATAATGCTAATCCAGACTCTTCCACATCATACCTCCCTTCGTTTTTCTTCAGTACTCGGTTCTGCTGCTTTGACTGGATTTCTTGTATCTTTAGGTATATTGACACCTTGAGGGGCTCCTATCGACCATATCCACAATTGTTATCAGTAAATTATTCATGAGGATTCAGTAGACACATGAAAATGAAATGATTCAATGTCCATAGCATTTGAGTATATAGATGCTTTACAGACTTATCACCATATATGTGTGTGTGTGAGGCCATTCTAAAATCCTGCAAAAGAAAATTGTATTTGGGAAGAGTAATGTATGGAAGCAAATACAATCTATTTCCAGGACATGGGAAACAAAATAAACTCATTAATGCAAAATAAAATTCTCTCCTCTTGATACTTAAGTCAGATATCCGCTCAACAAGAAAGCAACTAAATGGGGATGATCAAGCTACATGCTTCCTGATAAGTATAGGGCAGTACCTGTAAGTGTCAAGATTCGGTCACCAGAGCCAAACCCTTGACTAGGATTTCCAGCAAGAGACAACCTCCCTCGAAATTCTCTTGGGAACATGGAGTTGCCAGCCACAACAGTTTCATTTTCTCCATTAGGTGTGCTCTCACCAACCATTTACAGTAGATTTTGGAGAAAAGGTTGTGGACAGGATCCTCCATTCGACCCAGCTAAGGCCATTATTACATCTGCCTGAAACAACCCATGAGGCAAACAGTGGTTACGGTGAACCATATATGATGTATGCGTGAGCCTGAAACAGCCCATGAGGCAAACAGTGGTTATGGTGAGCCTTATATAATGTATGTGTAATCAGTTATACATAGAACCTAAAAATCAAGACCCTACAAGACCAACATTAGTTATGATATGCCATCTGCGATCATATCAGTTTCATTAACCATGTAAAATCAAAGAAGAACGCATAAAATATCCATGCACAAATTTTCTCCATAGACAGACAAATCAGAGAAGAATAGACTCTCTTTGTAGAATGAATAATTAAACTCCATCACTATGAACATCATGTCTCTTGTTTAGTAGTTTTTCAAAGCCAAATCATGCTTCTGTGAAATTACAGCAGAATTGATCAGAGAAGACACATTAATTCATAAGGATATCTCAAATATCACTTCTAAGAAAGAGAGAACACTAAAACCAAAAACATAAGACAGTAGAACTCAAAACTCTCAAACATTTACCAGAAAAAACATCAGAGGCCAAGCTCTCACTTTTTTTTTCCTTTCCAAAAATCTTGAACTAGAAAAGGGCAAAATTTTATGCTGTATATAGGACTGATCCACTGAATTGAACAAGATGTCATAATCTCAAACTTACCCTATGAAGGCTATGTCATCATATGCGATAATCATTATGGATTTTTGGAAATATTAAGGTGTGACAGATCCAATAGATTGAACAAGATGTCATAATCTCAAACTTCCTATGAAAAACAAAACATTTTAAGCATGTCATTTTTCCATCATATCGATAATCATTATAGATTTTGGAAATATTAAGGTGTGACAGATTGACAGTGTTTTCAAATTCTATCATCCCTTTGTTGTCTAGTTATCACACAGCATGATGCAGCTATCTACCTTTCTTGGCATTACTATCCACAAATAGCTGTTGAATATATACTGTATGGTATACAATGTGGAAATACCATCATTTGTATACATTGATGATGAACTAAATTATTTAAAGCTGTTTACAACTTTTCACCTTGAAGAGTGGTGCAACATCAAGCCTCATTCAAAGGGAGAATCCAGGCATGAGTGGTGTGAAATGAGAGAAGAAAAGAATGATTTTCTTTATTGAATGAGCGAGTTAAAATATAGCATACATCCTACCTATTTATATACATCAGGAAGACACAGAAAAGGAAACAAATAAAGTTCAAAAATGAAGGAAAATAAACTAGAGAATATCCTATGATTCTCAACCTCATGGGTGGAGCATATAGGTCATATGCCCGAGCTTGTTAATGTATTGAATCTCATCGACCTCGAGAGACTTAGTAGAAAATGTTTGCTAGTTGGTTACTTGAGTTGTAGCTAGTAGTCATGCATCTAGGCAATCTTCTCGAATGAAGTAATGATCCTTCAATATAATATTTAGTCCTCTCATGAAAGACTGGATTGAAGGCAATGTGTAGGGCTGCTTGGTTATCACACACAAGCATCATTTGTTCATCCTTACTAAATCTTAGCTCCTAAAGAAGCTATTTGAGCCATATGAGTTCACAAGTTGTCAAAGTCATAGCTAGATACTTAACCGACACTAGGCAACCACTACATCCTATTCTTACACTTGGGGATATTAAGTTGTCTCGATAAATACACAATAGGGAAGTGGGCGTCAAATCTATGAGCAAACTGCTTTGTTTTGCATCACAATATCAACAATTGGGGTGTGACCTACGTTTTCATATAACACCCCTTAACTTGATGTTCCTTTTGTCTCTTGGAGGATATAAATCACGACATCGGTGATTATCACATGGTGTTAAATTGACTAACTACGCTCACGGGAAAGGAAATATCCGTGGAGTGATGGTAGGAGTAGTTCGATCTCCTCCTTTAGTTATCGTTATCTCCTGAATCTCGTAGAGGCTCCCCATGTCGGTGCAAGCTTGACGATTAACCAGATCCGTAGAAGTGTCTCTTGGGTTTCTGATCCTAACATACGATTTCCTCGATATCCAGACATGCTTCTGCGAGACATAACCACGCCGGTTTAGATTGAGTTATCTCAATCCGAGAAAATACTTGAGTTTACACAGTCTTTTGTTGAAAGTAGTGAAGAGATATTGTTTAAGTTTTGAATCTATCTTGTCAGTATGCATTATATGATATCGTCGTATAAACAATAAGATAGATGCCTTTGCTTGCAGGATGTGATGATAGAAGGCGGAGTGGTCACGATATACTCCAAGTTATACCAAACTCTGGCCTGTGAGCCAAGCGACCAAACTTGAGACTGAGGGGCCTTTAGGCCATATAAGGAAAGGTGTAGCCTACATACCAAGCAGACTCCTTGAGAAACAGTCGTGGTGCTGCGCCATACCTCATTGATGAGGTCGCCATGAAGAAATACATTCTTGATGTCCAGTTGATATAGGGCACAAGATCTCATCGTAGCCATAAATAAGAGAAGATGAACGGAAGCCATCTTGGCAACAGGAGAAAAAATGTCATAGTAGTCGAAGCCATATATCTGAGTATACCCCTTGGCAACTAAACGAGCCTTAAGATGATCACCGCCATAGAATAACTATATGATATAAACCCAGCGGCGACCAGGGACCGCACGATATAAGGTGACTAAGGTCCATGTGCAGTAGAATGCGGGAAGCGACCATTTTTGCAACCATTGCATGTTTCCAGCCCGGATGAAAGAGGGCCTCATGCACAGTTTTAGGAAGAGAAACAGAAGACAATGTAGAAATAAAAGCAGAATATGGTGAAGATAAGCGGTGATAAGTCAAGAAACTATAAATAGGATGGGGGTTATGAGAGGAACGAGTACCTTTCTGAATGGCAATGGGAAAATCAGCGGGAGACGACAAGATTGACGTCGTGGAGGGAATATGGGGATGAGTCAATGGGAGGCTGATGTCGATACCACAGTGGTATAAACCTACTTGATGGTCGAGGTGGAGTGGCCAGAATCTGAGGAGAGGTATTCGGGATAGGATAAATAAGGGTAAATATGACCTTGAGACGGGAGGGTGGGTGGTAGGGAACATAGGAGAGTTCTAAAAAAAAAAGTGACATCAGCAGAGACAAAGTATCGATGTGTATCAGGAGAGTAGCAGTGATAACCTTGTTAAAGTCGGAAATAACCGAGGAAGACACACTTCGTGGCTTTGGCTGAGATCTTATCTTGTTCAGGAGTAAGAATATGGGTAAGCAGTTCGCAATCAAGACAACAAGGAGAAGCGGAAAGAGGGGTTGATTGGAAAATTATGGAATAAGAATTTGATCATATAAGACATTATGATGGCATACAATTAATCAAATAACAAGCGGCTAAGATAGCATCCCCCTAAAAATGTTGAGGAACCTTATGATGGAGTAGAAGAGTACGAGCAGTTTCAACTAAATGACGGTTCTTGCGCTCGGCCACTCCATTCTGTTGAGGAGTGTAAGCGCAAGAGGACTGATGAGGACATAAATGAGGAGAATGGTCCAGAAAAATATTCCTTGGCATTATCACTTCATAGGATACGAATCAAAGCATTAAATTGAGTTCGAACTTCAACCTTAAATTCGGAAATAAAGAATAACTTCATTTCGAGTTTTCATTAAATGATCAAAGTACAACAAGAATAATCATCATAAAAGTGAAATGCAGAGCCCCAAGGTAGACTTGGTCGGAAGGACCCCCAAACATTAGTGTGAGCAGGCTCGAAAGATATTTTGTTCGTTGATCTGAAACTAGGAATGGGACATGAGTATGTTTCCCAATCTAACATCACTCACACTCAATTGAAGACAAACTAGAAAAACGAGGAACCATTATACGAAACTTGGAAATATTCGGATGACCAAGGTGACTATGAATAAAGAGAGGAGTATCCATGGAAGTGGAAGCAATGGAAGATGAAAGCGAGTTGAGAAGAAAGAGGCCATGTGACTCACGTCCTATATGCAGTGCCACTCCCAGTATAGGTCTACTTGATGTGTGAGTTATCAAAAGGAAATCAAACAATTAAGGTCCACGAAATTAACTACTGATGGAAATCAGATTAAAAGGAGAATCAAGAACATTCAGGACAGAAGTAAGGGGTAAGGAAGGAAGAGGGCATGCTAAACCGATTCCTTTAGCTATGGTTTGAGATCCATTAGCTAAAGTAATTGTGGGTAGAGGAGAAGCAAGGGTAAGGGAAGAAAAAATGTCCTTATTACCGGAATGATGATCAAAGGCTCCAGAATCAAAGATCCGAGATCGAATGAATGGGAAAGGCAAGCGAGACGTGCTAGGTCTAGACGACAAATGAAATGGATGCAGATTTCAAAACTTTACTGATCAAAAAAAAAAAAAAGGATGCAGATTTGGTTGCCTAAGTAAGATAGATGTACTCCTTATATTGGTTGGGCGTAAGAATAATTCCCAAAGATGTGAATGAGCTCCCTTTGCAGGCCATAGAAGTGAGAAAGGCAACAAAGTCAACTGAATCAACAAAATACGGTTATCGGGGGGCCACAAGGTCTCTTCGAAGTCCCAGATTGTGAGAAGAGTCTCCAGATGTGCCGAAGTTGGAAGAAAAAGAAAGGAACAGGGGTTGTTTACCAGTGTTGGAGAGAAAGGGCGGAGTCGGTGATGCGGGTATTAGGATAAGAGATGCGGGGCATAGAAGTGTAGATCGGCATCGACAACCTTCCCAGGTGGTGTCGGCGAAGAGTGGGCCCGCGGCCCGCGTGAGATAGTCGCGGAAGTTTGGCGGTGAGTGGCGACACGTGTGGAGTTTGTCGTTGGAGATTCTTCCGTGAGTCCCGAGCTCCGTGATGGGAGGAGTGATCACCTGCGGAGTTAGGAGTTGTCGAGCCACACGAAAAATTTGGCCGAGGCAGAGATCTGGCGGCGTCATGAGCTTCAGAGATGAAACTAACTCCTAATCTTCCATGGCTCTGATACCATGTGAAATGAGAGAAGAAAAGAATATTTTGCTTTATTGAATGAGTAAGATAAAATACAGCATAGGTCACTCACCTGTTATTTATATCACATTCGGAAGACCGCAAAGTAAACAAATAAAGTACAAAAGAAGAGAAAAATAAATAAAGAATATCCTATGATTCTCGATAAGTGGCAACTAGATTACCTAGATGGGATGTTGCTGAGACCAATATAGAGATGGTTAGATGGAGATCAAGTAACTTACTGGGAATTTATCATATCTTTCATGTCTCAACAAAAGTAAGGAGGGCATGGGGAAAGAGGTTAAGAGCTTAAAAATCTTTTCAACACCTTTTTCAGAATCAATGACATCAACGGACCTGGTGATTAACACCATCCGATAATACTGTCAGAGTTTTGGATGGTGTTGCTGGCACTGACAACTAGTAAACAACATTAGAAGTTGACTAAAATACTTGCCTCTTTCGGTAAGTGGTCAGACCTTTACATCGAGGACCACTGTGTGGCAGTAACATCAAATTTGAGCCATGATGATTACTTGCTATTTCTTTTCCTCATCTATGTGGCCAAAAGGCCCACAACATCCATAACATCCCTCCACTCTTCCTTTTGGATGAGCGATTTGAATAACTAAGCAACCAGTTTTTTTATTAGTTTTTGACATTCAGAATTCCCTGATCTTCATTCCTAGTATTGCTATACTTAAATGTCCGTAATTTGTTCCTACAGCAGTCTTGTTGATTATGGCTTGTAAATTCACCCATGAACAGAGCAAATAGATGGTCTCTTCATGCTAACCTCTGATATAAGCCTATCATGACTGGAAATTGCTTCTATCTTCTACTAAATCTTCTCTGTTCCATTTTCATAAATAGGGTCACTTGACTCCATGTATTTAGCTAATACCTTTTCTTTCTAAGACAGACTATACCATCTTACCAAGAACCCTTTGAATGCATTTTTTTAGTTCAAATGAAATACCATATAAAGAATATTCTTCCCAAAAAACTTGACACTGACAACCTAATTTCTTCTAATATATAAAAAAAGAAAAACACATTAAACACCCATATACACACCCCTTCTATTGTTGATCTCACACAAGAAACAAGAATTGACTGTAATACATTATCTGTAACGATACACAGTATAGCTGCTTATTGGCTTATAAATTTGACTTATATTAAACAAAATCATCTCCAAAAAAGGAGGTAATATTAAGGGTACTCAGCCAATCGCATTAACCTACATGTGTGAGGCATGAAATAAGACACAGACAATCTTGATCATATCGTTACTAAAACAAAAGTAACCAATAGTTATGTGAATGGCAAGCAATGACAACAAATAGCGAGTCTAGTAGAAAGATTTTGATGGTCCTATTGGCAAAGAAGGATTATTTGAAAAACATCTCAACTCCCAAGCGTTTGGGATTCAAAGATCTTTGAGATCAGTAAATGACATATAGGCACTTTGGTGCTCTGTGTGAAGTGTTCCCAACTTCGTACAATTTGGCAGATCCAAAAGGGCCAAGGGTCACTGATGTTTGGGATAATGAGAGAGGTGAGGGAGCTTGGAACCCCATTTTTATTAGACCCCTAAACGATTGGGAAGTCGATGAAGTTCAGCACTTTTTAAGCCTACTGTATGACAGGAAATTATACTAGGAGGAGAAAGATAGACTTTTCTGGAAAGGGGATAAGAAGGGTGTCTATACTGTCAAGGCCAATGTGGCTCTTTTGGAGGCTAATTCGGGAAGGACAACCCCCCGAATATGCTTTGGAACAGCCGCGTGCCCCCTAAAGTGTGTTTTTTTTGCGTGGGAAGCCTTGGTAGAGGAGAGTGCTTACGATGATGCACGCAAAAAATGGGTTTATAGATGGCTAGCGAGATGTCCTTGTGGTGGGCCGTGGGGAGTTGAACCATCTCTGAGTGCGCCCTTCGGTTTGGAGGTGTGGGAGGGCCTCATCTCATCCACTGGTTATTCTGGGTCTACCCTTCGATGCAAGGATGTTTTTGGGTTGGTTTGTGTTCCTGCTCCCGGGAAGGGCTAGAAAGTTGTGGAGGGCGGCATGCAATAATGTATACGAATGATTTGGAAGGAAAGAAATTGTATATTCTTTGATAATATGCATTTCTCTTTCTCTAGACTTAAATCCTCTTTTGTAAGCATGCTCACATCATGGGTCGGGTTTGAGGTAGAGGAGGATGCTCTGGTTAGGATTCTTTTGTGTATTCTCTAGGGTTTGCTAGTGGGTGGGAGGTGCCTTTGGCTTCTTTTTTGTATAGGCTAGCCACTCCCTATATACTTCCTGTATATCGTGGGATCTTGGCTCCTGTTCTTGTTTTGTTATAATATACTGCTTTGTTTATTTATCAAAAAATATATATATAGGCACTTTGATTTTGTAAATTGTCCAACACTGAAACCTTGAAAGATTTGGGAATAATGATTATCTAACATAATCCTCATATTACTCCTTCGCGAGGTCGAATATAAGATATCTCAAAAAAAAAAAAAAAAAAAAAAAAACTGCATCGTCCTAATGGATATAACCAAATGCAGAAGTCAATATTATGATTCAATAAGCGCCACATGAGGGTACAAGTAAGCCAAGACACCTGGATAGAAATTTAAAATGAATTGCATCTGCGGTTCCACACAGCTGCAACTTAAGATATTAGGGAAGCGAATCAACTAATTTGGTATAAATTAATCAATTCCCTCATTTATGTGATTCAAATACATACACCAGTTCACTTGTGTTAAATATGCAGCAGAAGGCAATGATGTCTATCAGTCACAAAGAACCAGAAAGCAAACCTTGTTTGGGTGAACATCATCAAAAACATGAGCTTGACCACCATAAAATATAGTCATTTGCCGACTAGAAGATGTTGGTCCAAGTCGACTGCCACCAAAATAGATTACAATGCAGGGCATCAATTTTTCTTTCTTTCCTTAGTATAACAATTGGAACAGAAAAACATATGGCATTTACCTCGGAGGATTAGAAGACTCTGGCTCCGAAATATGGGTCCTAGACTTTGGTCTGTTGCCACCTGGTAGCAACCCCGATGGGTTTCTATCAGAGGCACTGCCACTGGCATTGGCAGTAATGGAACTCAAGATTCCAGATCCTTTAATTCCAGTTCTAGAACCTTCATCGGCAGCTGGTTGAGATAAATTTGAAGGACCAGCATTCCCAGTACCAGCATCCTTAAATCTGTTTGGAGATACTTGATGCAAGAAAGGCGCAAATTGACTGGTAGCGTAGAAGTACTACTGCAGGATTACATTCATGGTACCCCAGATAGAATCCCATTTGGAAAGATTGGCATCAGTTCTACTGCCAGTGGTGCTGTAATATGAGTGAGGCAGAAGTCGGCCTCATAGACTGCACACAGAAAAGCTCCGCCATCACTGGAGCCTTCTAGGCCGATCTCCTCAGTTCCAAACCATGTATCTGAATTTGAAGCATGATTAAGTATGAGAATCGAATGGCTAACACCCTACAATTTAAAACGGCACTATCCAAGATATAAATAATTATCAGTCTATCACTATATGTAGGGCCCTTCAGCCAATCAAGAATTGAATTTTAAGGAAAACCAGGAAAAATAATGTCAAAAGCACACCTTCATTAAGTGTGAGCTCTCAAGGGATTCTGGTCAATTGAGGATCCCATCTCTGGATGACTTTACATAAAAAGAATCAGAATTACCTCGCCCACTGCCCGCAAAGTGAGTTTAGCTTATCTCAGGGCCAGAAATATCACTCTTGGCTGTGATATGGAACTCCATCAAAATGATCTCAGCCTGTCTTTCTACCAAAATTTACTAGAGAAAACAAATCAAACTTCAATTTCAATTTGAGAGACAATTAAAATCAAGCAGTTTCAGAACACAGTTGCACATGTTAAACAAAATCTATTGGAAAAACCAAAACCCAATAGAAATTATACCTATCACAATCAAAACACAAGGGAGTTATGGAAAAGATATGATGAGTCAAGTTTCTTGAGTGTAGAAAAATTTAAAAAGAATTAATAAGACTGACAATATGCATTACCCAACTTTTAATTCCTTGACAAGAAAATAACCTCTTTCATCATATCATAAGTAAATCCAAATTTCTCAGTTCCATGAGACATAAATCAAGCAATAACAAATACCCAACAAATTTTCATTCCTTCAGAAATTCGACATACCCATGCAAATAAATAACCCCAATTAGGATCCACCAGCAAACATAAGACCAAAAAACATAACCATGAGGGGTAGCTCAATTGGTTGAAGACCTAGGTGTTTTACCCAATGGTCACCAGTTTGAGGGCGGTCCGTCCATTAACTTCAGGTACCGTGTAGAGTTAGTCGAGGGTATCAGAAAAATGTTAAAAATAAAACCCAGAGAAAACAAAGCCTCTAAATCATTGGCACTTCAAAATGCAAATACAATTACAACCAGCTAGCTTCAGTGGTTGCTCATGTCAGAACTATTTAAGTTCCAGAGGAGATAAGAAACAAAGTATTATTGTTGACACTTCACAGAAATAAATGCCTAAATATATGCAGCAGCAGCAGCAGCAAGTGAACAAAGCTAATTCTGAGTAGGTTTAGTTTCCAAGGAAGCAGCAGCATCAAGTGAATAAAAGCATGGAATGGATTAGAAAAGCCCATCAGAAATAATCAAAAACAAAACTATAATGGAAATAAAGAAGCTACAAACATAGAGAATGAAAGCTGATTTACAATTTTAAATTAAAACTACGTATACGAAAAAATAAATAAATAAACTCATGGAGTGAGAAAAGACAGACAGAAAAACAGAAGGACAGAAGAATTACATAGCTGCAAACCCATTAATGACCTCACTATGGAAACTGCTCCATAGCAAGATACCCACACCATAAGAGAGATAGAGAGTCTACATTCTCCAGATATCGAAACTACTTGTGTCTATGGAAAAACAAGAAATATTACTAAATCATCTGGAGAGAGAGTTTCTACCACTCACATCACCAACTGAAAATCAAAAGTACCCATTAAACTAGACTCACTAGTCTTCGTTTGTAAAAGTTTAGTAACAAATTACTTTCCAGAAGCCCAAAAAAAAACGCATTTCTCCTCAAAAGCTAGAGAAAAAAAAAGCACCAGCTTGATTTCAACTACCGCGGCAACAAATTTTCAGACTAAATGAAGTTTGAAAGAGCTGCGAGACCCAGATCGAGGTGTTGAGATGATTACGAAAGCCGCCACCGGAAGAAGCTCCG
>JAEQBH010005663.1:0-90976 GCA_016808115.1 Tetrastigma voinierianum
CACTTCCTTCTTCCAGCAGTGGAACCACAGACCTAAATTTTGATGAAACCATTGATGTACTGAAAAAACAATCTGATGTATCTGAAAAAGCATTAGTTGTAACTAAACCTGAAGACTTAAGCCAACACAGATTATTAAATCTTAGACTAACAGAGGCAGAAGATGATTTACACAGAACAATTTTCATAAGCAACCTGCCTTTTGATATTGACAAGGTAGAAGTTAAGCAACTATTTTCCAGATTTGGTGAAGTGCAATCCTTTGTCCCAGTTCTCCACCAAGTAACCAAGTATGAGTATATTTTATTTGATGTCCTTCTATACTTCTTGTCCTTTGTTGTAATTCCATGTAATTTTATTGTGCTCATTGGCAAGTGACCAAAAGGAACAGGGTTTCTTAAGTTCAATACAGCAGATGCAGCCGATGTTGCTATATCAGCAACAAACCCCACATCTTCTTTGGGAATTTTCCTGAAGGGCAGGCAATTGACAATTTTGAAGGCTTTGGACAAGAAATCAGCTCATGATAAGGAATTGAAGAAGAGCAAACTGAGGGACGATGATAACACAATCTTTGCACGGCTAAGGTTGATTACGAAACAATACTTCCTAGGGTTTTGAAAGTCTATTGTTATCGCTGATGTGTAATTATGTATAGCTAGATATTAAACTCTAATATTACTTACCATTATTTTCTTTACTTTATTGTAGGAAGGTCTCATTGTTGAAGGGACTCCAGCTGTTGAAGGTGTTTCAACTAGTGACATGACAAAGCGCCGTATGTAAGTTTCTCAAGAAACACCCTTAAGGTAGAAATGTAGGATGAGAAGCAATTTTTCCCCTTGATATTTTGCATGCATAGTGTTTCACTTTGTAAGTTTTTTTCTGAAACAACTTATTTCATTCTTAAAGTTGTTTAATTTTGAGACCGCCTAAAGGATGAACAAGACAACGATGCACAAATTGCATCAAGCGCAACTCCTAGTGCGGAACACCCCATCACATTTCATTTTGCATTAGAATGAATTTGGTTCATTTTCTTTGGTTTCCTCAAGATCAATCTCAAACACACTTGTCTTTTTTGGAGTTCGAACAAGATTTCTCTTAGGGTTCAGACCCTGGTCGCTGGGACTTTCCTTGATAGGACTAGGAGGTTGTTTCTGTGAAGTGGCTGGTACAGGGGCATCTTTCTCAGATGTGCCATAGGGCACACGTGTTGTTGGTTGTGATGAACTCAATAGTTCCATGTCAATAGGATAGGGTCCATGGCGGAATCCTTAATCAAAGGTTCTACCTTTTGAACTAGAACTTCCTTTTTCAAGCCTTCTTCGATCGAACCCACCAGATCTAGTCATTACCATCTTTAATGACTAAAAAGATCAAAGATTTGAGAGAAAATTCGAACCTTTGGAGGATTCTTTGAGAGAATATGCGAGGAAAAAGTTGTGAGCTTTTGTCTTATGTTTCCTTTGCTCTGAGAGTCCAGCTTCCTCCTTGAGAAACACCTAAAACATGTCCCTAACGGTCTCCTATTAACTAGGGGCATTAGGAGGTCTCTTAGAACGTGCACAATTCCGGCCATCTCTTTGGCTATAGTAACTCTCCGCATACCCTATCCATTACAACGATCGAATAGGGTGGGACGCCACCCATTCACAAAATTTTCCCTTGCATTTTTGTTTTTGTTTTAAATGGTCTCATCTCGGGGTGGTTTGTGATAACCACTAGAAAAGTGCATTTTTGAACTACCTAATTTTCAATAAATAAAGAATTTTCTTTGTGGAAACTCACGCTGCGGCTTTGTGTTGTTAGCCCCAAAACCGTACTAATGGTTTTAGCTGGTACATGTATGCATAATTGCCTTTTTAGGCACTTTCTTGCATTTTGGAATCATGAGGTCAGCGACAAGTTCTCGAGCCTTTTTGTGCGAGCTTTGAAGCCTACGGAGATGATTCAGCGGAGTTAGAACCATGGAATGATTGCACGAGACGAATGAGTTTTTGCGGTTACGGACAAATTTACATCTCTCGGCGATTTCGCATTGCAGAATTAGTACCCAAAGAGTGCTATTTTAGGCCTGTTGAGATAGGTTTTGAGAGCTGCGCACTAATCATGTCAATTATGCCAATTGAAGTGTTCAGGTGTTCTTAGTATCACTTATGCCGTTTAGAAGTTATTTTTGGTTGTTTTGCAGGTTTTTGCGTACCTTGGGAGTTCAATGTAGATGTATGTGATGAACCATGAAGATTGAACCCATTTGTCAGCCATCAAGCATACCAAAATTCAATGAAAGAATGAAGGCAAAGTGATGAAAGAGTGTTGATAGAGGAGCGGGGAGGCAATACGGTGAAGAAGCGACAATTCGGGGAATTTCGCTAAGATTGCGAAAATTTATTTGGTTTTGAAATTTATGTCATGCGAAAATTCGCGATCCTAGCGAGTGTGCTGAAATTTCGCTAGGCCTCGAGAATTTCGCTAACCACTTTGTTCTGCCAAAAATGCGGTTCGCTCTCTCTTAAAATTTAAACTAAGCTAGCGAAATTTCGCTAATAAGCGAAATTCTCACGATTTAAGCTATCTACTAATGAAATTTTAAGCTAGCTAGCGAAGTGAATATCTTATCATGAAATTACTTGCCTTGTCATCTGTTGCTTAATTAATGCAAACCCGACCTCATTTTGGTGTATTACTACAGTCCCTTATTTTAGCCAAAATGTTAGGCTTTATTGTAGTTTCACATAATGGGTGGCCTATATAAACCTCCATAGTTTTTGTAACCTAGCGAGGTGGGGAGAGAAATCTTTTGTACGATTTTCATTTGCATGTAAATATCTCCCGTAGCTTTCATTTAGGGTTTGGTTTTCTCTCTTCTCTCTCCTCTTTCCCTTATTTTCTAGGCTGCCAAACACCCCTCTTGAGGATGACAACTCAAGAGATGCTTGGCTAAGCCTCTTTTCTTTGAAGAGGAAGGAAGCTAGCTTGGTTGTGGGGCAGTTGCAGGTTGTCCTCATGTGTTGAATGCTACAGGTACTGTATTTATGGCCCCCATCTTCTCAAAATAGGGTTGAATAGCATTTAATGTTATTAATTTGGCCAATACTTACCATGCTTTAGGATACAGTGCATACTTATTGCTAGATGTACTGTGGTTCTTTAGATGGCCTTTACGAGCCACTGAAATGATGTTGAATGTTAGGGTTTCAAACTAAAAGGGGCTGTAGATGCATGTTGCCTGTGTTGACTCAAATAGGAGTGGTTTTTAGGGTTAGGTTTGCTAGTTAAACAAAGATCCGGTTATGGCTTGGACTATAGGTTGCTTGTCATAATGCGGATAAAACAGGGACACTTGTTTGCCACACATGTTATCAAGTTAGTGACTAAATCTTGAGAAGTTACCTTTCCCACACTCGGCTTTCCAGTTTCTGATTAATCGAGTTTCAAACTACACACACTTGTTTTGAAACAAATCCAAAAATCGAATAAAAAGCTTTTGCAACTGCAACAACGATGCAAGTCATTCCTAGAGATGAAAACCCATCAAGTATTCGACTAGACGCTATCTTTGTAGTAACTTGACTAGCGATGGGAGGAAGCTTAGGAATATAAATTTTGTTGATTCAGCGTCACCCCTGCAGTGGCACTAATCATTGCCTCAGTAATACTAAAGTTCTCATTTTATACCCTTTTTCTGCACCCAATTTCGCCTTTACTTCCAGGGGGCATTGAAATTTTGCAGTGCCTCCTAAGAGCAATGCAAAATTGCCGAGAGTCACCAAAACAGAAAGTTTCACTTCTAATCTTTGAGATATGACTTGTATTAGGAAACTAATTGTTCTTAGACTCCAAGAAACCTTTAGAGATGTACTATAAATAAGGGTAGAGGGATCAAATTACAAAAAAAACACAAATTCAGGGAATTTTGCCCTAGTTTCTTTCTTTTTAGTTAATAAAAGCTTTCAATCCGATTTTCTTCTTGTCCATTTATCAATGGTTCTTAGATCTTTGGGCCAGTTTGAAGTAAAATGCATATGTATGTGACCTGCCATAGATTTGGATGTAAATACGTCTTTAATAGCCATATATATAACAAGGTTTGAAGTGAAGTTTAACCCACTTGGGTTGCAAGGCAAGAAAAAAAAAACTGAGACCAGTTCTAACATAGATATGGTCCATGATTAACATCTTCCTTCCTTTTCCTTCCCATGTTTGCTTCTCTTTGTGTGTGTATGTGTCTCTTTAATTCCTTTATGGGAGATAGAGGAAGAGTTGTAGATCCACCATGATTATTACTGTGGCTACAATCTGCAATGTGTTGCAGCAGTAACTCTGTGTCATTCTTCTTTTTCATCTCTCCTGATTTTGTGGTTTGACTGATTCATATCCTTATTGAAACAATCATGTCGTCTCTCTAAAAGTTTTCTGCTTCTCATCATTCTGTTGAACTGCTTTTTTTCCCTTGCGTCTTGCAAATTTTCACTGCCTAATCTCTGTGCAGGTTGGCAAGACAAAAAGAGACAAAATTAGAATCTCCAAATTTTCATGTTTCAAGGACTAGGCTTATCATATACAATTTGCCTAAGTCAATGACCGAAAAAGAAGTTAGAAAGCTTTGTATAGATGCAGTTACCTCACATGCTACCAAGCAAAAACCCATCATTAAACAGGCTTGTTATCCTTGTCAATGCTTGAGTCAGTTTCCCTTCTCTATGCCAATTCGACATGCAATAAGAGACTTGTAAATTTGGTTTTCTATTTTTTTATTTCTAAGCCACTTTGATGATGCTTTTGTAGATAAAGTTTATGAAGGATGTGAAAAAAGGAACAGTAGCCACGAGGAACTAGTCACGGGGAGTTGCGTTTGTTGAGTTCACAGAGCATCAACATGCACTTGTAGCCCTGAGAGTTCTTAATAACTATCCTGGTAAAGTTCTTTCTAGTGCCATGTTTGATTCGAGGAAATTATTGAGGAAAAAGAAAAAAAATTTCTTTAAAATTTGTTTTTTTTTTTTTTTTTTGAGATGGGATTCAACACTGAAGATGCATTTTATTTAGGAAAATATTTTATAACATTTATGTGATTGGGGTGCAGAACTTTCATTCTATTATGATGGAATGTGATCTTATGCTATTTTGTAGAAACTTTTTGGTCCTGAATATTGTCCAATTGTGAGTTTGGCCTTGATAATATCCAAACGTGATCCTGGAATTGCAGCCAAATGATGACTCCAACCTACCAGAAGCCAGCCCAAAGAAGATGAAATCAAGAAAACGTAATTCCAGAGATGATAATGGTGGACCATTGAAGACTTCCGAACCCAATGAAGGAGATGAATCAGAAGAAGATAAGGTAATCAAGGGAGCTGTCATTGATGGGCACAGAGCTACCGAAAAGCGTAAGATTAATCCAGCAACAGCAAAAGGAAAACGCAACAAGATGAGGAACAATCCCCATGAAAATGGGAAGGCTGATGATGAAAAACCCGTCAATGCGGAAAGCAGAATCAGCACAGGCTGCAATTCAAAGTCTTGGGAGGAATCAAAGATGCTACAGAAAGGGCGGCATATAGCAGCAGCAGCAGCAGCACAGGAAGGGGAAAGAATGAAACAAAAAACGAAGGAGTGAAAAGAAGAGTAAAGATCCATCATCGGGGCAGGGGCAGGGGCAGGGGAAGCTTGATAAGTTGGATATGCTGGTGGAACGATATACAACAAAATTTTCACAGCAGATCTTGGACAACACCATGGCCAAAAACAAAGTTCCTGGTCGCTTAAGAGATGGTTCCAGTCATAATTATCTTCTTAAACTTAAGATGATGGTTGTGTGAGTGATTCATTCTTCTTCTATGGGAGGAATTAACTGATGTCTATCTAATAGTTGATGTCTATCTAATAGTTGCTTATATATATATATATATATATTTATTTATTTATTGTACTAATGCGATTTGACAATTTCATAAGGTTTTGTAGGGGCTTGCATCAGGTATCCCTACAACAACCCTACAATTTGTTGCTCACTTTCCAATAGTGATCCAAATAAAAATATATGATGGATTCGATTTATAATTTTGGCAGGATTTCTTATAAACATTTCATGCCATGTCTCTATGAAAATTTTTTAAATAAGTGATTATTTTTTTTAAAATAAATATATTTATAACTAAATATATAATAAAAATTTATGATTTTTAAGAATAAAAGTAGAGATATATTATTTATTAATACATAAAGTAGAGATATAAAAAAATTTAAATTTTTAAAACTTTATATACAAAAAATTCGCAGAGGTTCTCGCTAAGGTTTTTCGAGTCGGGTTATAAGTTCTTTCGGCCGTTAACATTCGAGTATTTCCTTTGGCGATCGAGATTCAGTAGGCTCGTGAGTTGTATGTACCGTATTGTCGCACCACCTTTATTTTGTTTTTCTATCCTACTCCTAGGGATATACGGCAATTCCACGGTTCCACCCATCTCCCTCGACCCCCATTTTGCTTTTTCTATATGGCCTCGCAACTGATATATTCTATAACCTTTTACTTCAATTTTAGAGAGGTACAGTGATGCAAAATTAATACAAAAAAAAAAAAGTATGTTGATTGCGGCCAGAGAAAATGATGATCATAATTCTTTTCTCTTAACTTAATGGAAACCATTAGAAGTTATGCATTTCTCTTATTTTCATAATTAAAAGTATGGCCACTTTATGTCCAACCTCCGAAGGAACAAATATATGATGACAGGAAAATTGGAGTTTTCACCAAACCCTTTTGATATTCACTTGTCATTCTGTGGTTCAAATTTCTATTATTTTCTAAATCTCTATTACTAATGGATTAAGAAAAAAGAAAATAAAGGGAGAAGCAAATGTAATGTATTTATCATATTTTAGTATTTCACTTGAATTACTGCGGGTGTGATTCGTGTGAATGCATGGAAATCTTTGTGTTATCAGATTTTGACTAAATTAACTTTTGTATTTATAATATCAGATTATCATAAGCCTTCACCATCTAAAGAAATAGGGTTTAGGGTTTAGGATTTTAAGTTTAGGGTTTTAGGATTTAGGGTTTGGGGTTTGAGGGGTTGGGGTTTAGGTTTATGGGTTGGGGGTTTAGGGTTTAAGGTTTAGGGTTTAGATATGGTAGATAGGTTAGAGGTCATGATAGACGGAGTTAGACAGCCTTCGGGACGTACAGAGTCACGGTTAGTGCTTGGGTGATGGTAGAATGAATCCTAATGCTTTCTCTGATTGGTTAGTTGCTATTGAGGAATATTTTGATTGGTATGAAATGATTGATAGTGAACGAGTTCGGTTTTCTAAAATAAAATTAACAAATTCAGCTAAGATGTACTGGCAGAATGTGTGGCAAGACATGTTTTGTCTTGGTGAACCACCCTTCACCTAATGGGTTGTTATGAAAGCAAAGTTGCAAGAAAAGGAAATACGTTATTCAGTATTATAAGAGTCAATTGTTCTCCACCATGATTAATCTAAAACAAATGACTCTTAATGCTTAGTGAATACGTTAAATTTGAGGCCCCAGACTTAGGTGTAGTGAGTTCCATGTTGAGGGTCAATTTGCTATCTGCACTCGTTTTGTTAATGATCTGAGGTTCGACATTCAAATGATGGTTAAATTGTCTCACTTGCGTTGTAGATGATGCATATCAAAAAGCCTTAGAAGTCGAGAAAGTCAATAGATCCTCTTCTTTTGCACACATAGGTCATTAGTCTTAATCCATGTCATCAAACAGTAATACTAGGCCCAATAACATTAGGAAAACTTCCTCACAGTGTGTTTGAACATCTTAGGCATTTGTTTGCGAGTTGCTCACGAAAACAGTGAAAACTAGTGAATATATAGGGGGTCGAGAGAGGAAATTTGATACAAAATCAAGGCGTGTTGGGGCGTATTGAGCGGATAGAATGGTCCCCACCTACTACTACCCTCATGCGGACGTATGGTACGTACGACTAATGGTGCCGAATTAGAATGGCCCCTTCCCCAATCCCGTCTCCGTTTTGCTTTCTCACGCTGCAGTGATATTCCATACGCCTACTCTGCTCTCACGGGCGTGCGGCAATTCCAAGCAAGCGATATTCCCCTTCCCTACCTGCTCGCCGTCTCGCTTTGTGTCGTACTCTCCGCAGCCTTAGGTTGAACATGTATCTGAAAATATACATAGTTTTATTTTTCATTCTTTTTTAATGTAAATAAAAGAAAGAAAAGAATGTGGGAGTTCAATCACGATTTCAAAGCAATCTCCACTAACTTTTACTTCTTCATTTTATTTAAAAACAATTGTAACTCCTATCAAATTAAATAAATAAGCTTAAATTATTTTTAAACATCTCAATCCTCTCACGACAACCCCTTATTTTTTCCAAGTTACCCACCACCTCTTCCAATGGGTGTATGGATCTGAAATACAAGTAAGCAACAAAGCAAATTGGATATATTGTGTTGGCTAACTAGGTTTTATATATTTTAATTGGTCAATCAAAGTTAATGTAGTATATAGCATATACTAAATATATAATTTGAAGAACATAATACATAGTTTACCGAAACTACTACCATAACATACTAAAACTACAATAATGTACTAAAAATACTACAATAACAGTTAGTAAGATAGCGTTCGATTGTTGTAACTACTCTCATCCGGTTAAGTCGTTCGGAAGGTCATTTCGAAAGCATAGTTCGTCCGCTATATTGTCCGACGGTAAGATTTAAAATGACCTCTTTAGATGTAATAATTATGGTAGTAGATTTAGTATATTATGGTAATAGTTTTGGTAAATTATGTATTATGTGTTTCAAATTATATATTTAATGTATGTTATTCTACATTAACTTTTGATTAATAACAAAATAGATAAAACCTACTTAGTAAACTCATTTATAGTCCAAAACAGAAGTGTTCACAATGATGATAGATGTAGCCGTTATGGTAGTAGATTTAATATATTATGGTAGTAGTTTTAGTATGTTATGATAGTAGTTTTGGGAATGTTCAATAGGTTGTAAAATACACAAGTTATGATAGTAGTTATAGCATATTACGATAGTAGATTTGTCTTTTATAGCATAATTATACCATTGTTGTCCTTAGAGATTAATTTTTTTAGAAGTAGTACAACTCATGAAAAATAAATATATAAAAAATAAAAATAAATAAAAAAACATGTCTATGCCAACCACCATATTATGTATAATATTAAAATATTTTTAATATTTTTTCTTGAAAAGAGAGATTTCATTGATTCAGAAGCCTTAGGAGAGGATGCCGAACTCGAGGCTCGTTTGAGCTCCCTCGTAGGTCTTTTTTGTTTTATCTCTAACGAGCCTCTGCCCCATAACCCTCTCCTTTTTGGCGTTGAGCCCTCTCTACCATCTTTTTCCTCTTTCAAAGAAAAGGCCCATAGGGTGGACTTGGTCGGGGCCCCTCATTGGGCTCTCTCGGTGTTGATTAGCCCGGCCAATGAGAACGGTATGGCAGGCCCTTGAAACTCTCCCCCATTTATTTTGGTTGGCCTTGGAAGGGCCAA
Organism: Tetrastigma voinierianum; assembly: GCA_016808115.1. Classification (NCBI taxonomy): domain Eukaryota; kingdom Viridiplantae; phylum Streptophyta; class Magnoliopsida; order Vitales; family Vitaceae; genus Tetrastigma; species Tetrastigma voinierianum. Next base: position 9,552 of record JAEQBH010005663.1, read on the forward strand.
GACCATGGTTTTTGATTAAGTAGAGGCTTGTCTGTCCCATTTCTTAGGAAACAAGTCTCCTCAGTCTTTTGTCTTTTCGCCTTATCACCCCGAATCCCACGCACGTGCCTCTTGTGGCCAGGCTAGGTACCTTGTTCATCATCTCTATCAATGTTAGCCTTAATCAAATTCACTTAAAATTCTAGAGAATGACGCAGCATCCACGTTAATACTTACTTGATAGATAAAACAGCCTACACATTTGATAATTCTATTGTAGCGCCCCAAAGCTTCGAGGGTGCATTGACTACCGTCGACATGAGGAATACAAGTGGACGTCGGGTTACGCAGTATCACCAGAGGGTGGGCGAGTCTCGCTTATGCGGGGAGAAACCTGCCGAATACAATCCTGCGTATCAATATTTGAAACGATTATGTAACTACAATATATCCAATCACATGAGTAATACGGCCACTTGGGCCCATAACAATACTCAATATATGCCAACTATGAATCCCGACTATGCCACGATGATTCTGAAGTTCAAATGTTTTACTCTCATCTGACATATATTAAAATTAGAGAAATTCTAATACATGTAGATATCGTCAAGCGAAGCCACAATCAGGCTTTTCTTCTAATCTCGATCTACAGGGCGAGCGTCCCCTCGCATGCTCCTGTACGTAAAATAAAGGGGTCCACGGCGGGAGTGAGCTAAAGCTCGATAGGAGGAGAATGCGCCACAAGTGGGTCTTCATGCCTAAGTGCGGTGCAATGTTCCCAGAAGTAAACACACATTCGAGCAAATGCATGATCCTGCTTGAATGTCTACATGACCCAACTCGGATCAGGAGTCCTCACGGAAGCTCTCTCACACTCTCCTAAGCCTTGTATAGAAATTATTGTTTATTAGTGGACAACCCTCCGATGTATATATATTAATTGGGGTACGCTCAGACGATTGATATATTATTTGTTTGTGGACTACCCTCGGAGTGAATATCAATTGGTAGCTCAGGCGATTGATATTTTTAGTTTGTGGACTACCACTAGATAATTAATATTTTGGAAATTTCTGCTCCGACAATTTACCACAGACTTCATCTTCATTGCACTTTACTCTATAGTCCTAGGATGTTCAGTGCATATGGAATGCATGTATATCGGTTCGATACAGTCTAATCATGCGGAAATATATAAACACGAATATATTCACATAAAAAATTAAATCACACAATCATGTCATGTAATTATCATTTCAAACATCAAAATTAGCTCACTTGGGCTAATGATCACACCTGGCGATTTAATTTAATCACGGAGCCAAACATATTTTCCTGAAAATATATTTTGAGAACTATTACGGGAATAGTGAAACCCTTGTTTACTATTCCCGAGGAAAATCCTGAAACATCGGTTCGCAAGTGAACGCAATCCACGGCCATTCTCGGAAGCCCAATGCATATAAGCAAACATCTAATACACAAATTACACAAACCACACCCAAACAACCTAAAGCGACTACGGTACGCACCTTGACTCAAAATCTTGTACATCAATTCGGTCCCGTGTTTTGGGGCCAGATCAAGCAACCCGTTCAGGCCTTTTTCATATCGATACACCATTTATTCAATAAATGATCAAACATGGCACCCAAACGGCCCCTCACGTCACGACTACGGGTTTTGGAGTTTCAATAAATTCAATAAGTCGGTCCCAGTTTTGGGACCGATCAAGCTAGCGGATTGAGGCCTTAAACTAACAGAAGCATCGAAAACACTTAAAATGGGAATAAATCTCAAGTAGGGAAAATCCTGCCTCGAGGAGTTTGAAGAAACTCCGATCCTAGAAGTCCCACGCGTGGCACCTTGCCGTGTGAGCGTTTTCATACCGCCTCGAATCTGCGACGGTTGGATTTGTCGCCGTCTACAGAGATAAGGTAGAGACCTTCTCTCTAACCCCACCATTTTCGGCCATTGCAGCTTCTCCCCCTTCAAATCACGTTTTTTGGCTTTTGAAATGTGGGAGATGAAGCACTATTTGAGTTTTTGTCATTTAGTGAAACCAAAACTTTCCTGAAGTGCGCATATGTCCCTCTTTCTGCAGTTGATATTGGCGCTACCTCGGTCTTCCATTTCATCATTTCTCTACTCCTTACCGCCCACATGGTACATGAGTACATGTTATATGTGGCTGCATTGCGTCGAAAATCGTTTGCGGCGCTGAAATGTGATGCCTCGAAAAGCGTCTTGACTCAATGTCTCGGAAAATTACGAATTTATGTACTAACTAGATTTAGCGAGGCGATTCAATGATTGCAATCCGTTTCATCATCGAAGATCTAGATAATTAATTACGGATTTTTAGCGAAATTTCAATTTTGTAATCAAAATTACGATTTTGCCCTTGATACCACGAAATTGAATTTCTCGGGTCTTACGATGCTCCCTCTAAAGGAATTTCGTCCGAAATTCAGAATCCACAAATCACTCACATGTATCGCGCCTTATTTCTATAAATAAGTATATGATCATTTATAAATTTTAAGCATTAAATTCGTGCTATTCATCCCTAAACAAGAAGGGATAGGTGGCCGGCATTGTGTGTCAACCGTTGACTCCTCCACTCCACGGTGCGCCATAGCACTCTCAACAGCCTCGCGGTCTTTGCGTCATGAAACGATCCACGGTATCTAATCTTATGGCCCGGTCACTCGCCGAAGGTCCATCGGTGTCAACCTCGATCTATCCCGATCCACCACATGAAATTGCGGATCTAGGGTATACTTAGAGCATGGAAGCGTGAAATACCTCGTGGACACGTGTGCGGGCGATACTTCGCCGTGCACAAAGGTTCTGCTCCCTCTCGAGTATCTCGAAGGATCTTCGATAAACACCCGATAGCTTCTGGGTAGCCAGGACCTAACCACTCCTCTGTGGGCATCACCCTCGAAAACATGATTGCGACCTTGAACTCTGAGGTCGGCGTGGAATGCATCCATTTAGCTCTTCTCTGGCTGTTAGTGAGAAAACTTATTTGTCGTATAAAGCTTCGCCTTCGGTGTTTCTAATCAAATCCCCGGACCGTGATGGATCTTCCACCTCGGTCAACGTAACGGTGATACGCGGCCTCTATGTAACCTCATATGGTGCCGTTCGTACACTACGCTGATGCTTGTTGTTGAGCGAGATTCCACTAAGAGCGATTAATCCTCTACCCTTATGATCCGGGACACATGTTCGCAATGTGTCCTCCCAACACTGTATGTAATCCATACTGTAACCTACCTGACCCTTGTGGTGTGTAGTATTGGCACCTACTCTAAGGTCACAATCCAGCGGCAATCGATGGTATCCCAACTCAATCCATGCTATGCATGACATCCATTCTGGGAGCCCTTGCCCATTTCCAACTGACACTGTCTGATTTCAAAGGGTATCGAACCTCGAGTCACCCTGGGCTCACATCACTTAACTCTCGGTTTGTGCTTGATAGCCATGCGTGTGTTTTGTGACGCCCCAGGCAGGGGTGTCGGTTGACTACTCGTCGGCTACTTAGCGGAAATTCTATACGTCTCGTGTTATGAGACACACACGTAGGTAAAAAATGGCCACATGGGGCCCACGTACATCCGTACTCGTAAAACAAAATAATTAACTATATTCATATAGTTTCCATGCATTCTACAAAAGATTTATACATCTTTACAAAATATTTACTTAAAGCCACATTTCGAGCTTTCTTCTCGAAAACTACCTCTCTTGAGTCTTTGTCTCCACTGGATAGTCTTGTGCACGAAAGGGTCCCACGACGGGGTGAGCAAAGCCCGATCAAAGTCTTTCTCTGAGGTTACTCCCCACAAAAATGCATATGCAATGGCATATATAAGCAAATCAATCACATTCCATACAATTAATTTATATTATATGAAATGTCTATATCATACATGAGATGCAACCCCTCATGCTCACGACTGAGTACTTGTGAGCTCCCTCACACACGGAATGCAAGCGTGACTAAAACTGTCACACCTTATGACCTAGCCATTGGACACCCTCGATTTATTTATCAAAACTGATTTTGATTCTTTTCCGCTTTTATTTTGTGGGCCGCAATTTCGAGTTTACACCGTGGGGCCTTAGCCTTACAACATTTTCACGAACTTACATCGTCGGAGTTCATGTCCTAGCAGTGAGTAACATGGGACTTTCACCTGGGGGGGGATCTGCAAACTTGCTCGCGAAAACATGTAATTTATCATTTTGATCATTTACCTGGCTTCGTGAATCTTTACCTTGGACTTTGTCCCATTTTCAGTTCACGACCCACTCACCAACAACGATGAATAAACCTTACCACAGCACCCCACACAGGCACGGCCAGCGATGTGACCGTGCATGAAATGCATGATGCCATGCATTTTTCCTCATGTGCGATGCATGAATAGGCACTACATGAAGCGTTTACATACCGTAGACCGATTACTAATTAAATACGTATAATCTACCTCGTACAAAACATATTAATACATCAAAAAGCATGCATCAATATCACGTTTCACACTTAGCATGTTATTGAGCAAGCCATAACACACAGTGAGTCTCAAAATTAGGACCATTCAACGGGGGTACCTCGACCTTCGCGAAACATGAGCCGTCAGGTCCAAGTATCATTTTCACAACAACAAACCACTCACACACCTTAAACTTTCGCTCTAGTCAAACCCCAACTCCCATAGTCCGAAACTGGCCATGAAATCCATGAACTTTAATTCCAAAGCTCGAACCAATTTATGTGGCTCTCATGGCCTCCCACAAGCAACCCATACCATTATAAAGCCTTTAGTTAAAAATAAACCGAGTAGGAAAATATCCTACCTTTTGAGCTTCGTCTAAACTCCAACCTTTTCGCGCCCACACGTAGATCCTAATCGTGCACCAACTTTAGCAAACAACTTTAACGCCGACCACCCAAAACCCAAGAAAACCTTCCTTTCCCTTTCCTTCCTTCTCATTTTCCTTCATTTTCTCTCTACGGATTCTTTCCTTTCTTTTCTTTCCTTCCTTTCTTCCCTTTCCTTTTTGCTCTTCTTGTCTTTTCCTTTTCTCATTTCATCTCATTTCTTCATTTCCTCCTCATTTTCTTCTCCTTTGGCCCTTTTTTCTTCTCCCCCTTATAATCATCATTCTACACCCGAGGAAATCAAGCCTCATTTCCTCAAACCAGCACTGCATTCTCCCTTTTCCATATTTATTTTTCTTATTTCTTACGACATCATCACCACTGGCCTACGCGAGCTACATGAATCTCTTTTCCCATTACGGCTAATCAGGAGCCATGAAATTCATGTCACCCATGTGGCTCAATGCGAAATATCTTTCATTTTTATGCTGGTGTTACTTCTCGAAAGCATGTGGCATCTCCTCACCTTGCCAAGGTTAATTCTAACACCCTACGCCGAAAACGTGAAACCCGATCACTCACTAAACGAAATTCGGACAGAAGCAATTTTTGAGACGATCTTTAATCTACACTTGCTTCATTATCCGAGATTTAGAAAATTCGATTTTTACCGAAATTGGCGTATTTTGCCCTTTTTGAAAATCGAATTTTCTCTTGCCTTACATTCTCCTTCCTTAAAAGAATTTCGTCCCAAAATTCCACGCATTACACACATCCAACCATGTGCATATGTACTATCAACTCCAAGACCGTGTTTCGTATGAGAACCCTGGCCAGTCTTAATTACTGACAACCCGATGGCTATCCACTCATACATGTCAAGAATGACATTAACAATCAATACTTCTACCACTCTAAGGTCTATCACGCTACCGATGCGCAACTCTGATCTCTTAGAAAAATTAAATCTCTCCCTACATCCTAGGGAAGAATTCTCTCTCTTTTTCTGGCTTTTCTAAAGGCCTCAACTTCTATGCCCAAACTTATCACACAAGATGCAATAATAATAAACATTATGCACCTATCAACACATGCATGAGTAGAAACATACCCCCGCACATCCGGGATGATCCGCACGCCGCCTCCGGGTACCATAGCGTACACGCCCGGTCCCCGGTCTTGGCATGTGAACCCTATACTCCGACCGACCCATACCCTCGCCCTCCGGGCCCGTCTCGCACACGCCGAAGGCGCCAGGTAGCGCACCCCGCAACTAAACCGGTTCTCCCACCCACACCGGAGCGAGAAGGAACAACCTCGAGTCCGCGCCGCCCCACTCCGATGACCGGACCCCGCACCGGCCAAACCCCGGATCCCCGCCTCCGTGGCAACCTCTTCATATGTCTAGGCTAATGGCAATGTAAGCATGTCATCCGCCCGGCTGGCCCCGCACTGTGGGCTCGTGACCTGCAGGCTCTCTCGCTCTTTCCCCGTGACCGAGTTAAGACCGATCTCCCCTTCCTTCCCACTAGTACTCAGATCTCCAATGCCCCGTGCATCCTCAATCTCTCTCTATGGTCGTATCGTCCCAACCATAAAATCCATATCTCAGAAATGAGGCTCACACCTTTCCCCGAATGGACAACTTCAACTCCATTCTCAAACCTCCCCGACTTCGCCATGTCCGTGGGCCACATAGTCTGCCACGACCCCGCTAACTCCGTGAATCTAGCCACGTAGTCCATCACCGGTCATCGCCTCCCCGTCGCCCCAGGAAGTCCTGAGCTTTGGCATGTCTCGCAGTCTCTGGAAAATACTTACTCATGAACAGATCCTGAAACGCTGCCCATGTCATAGCCTCTATATCTATAGAAGCCCTTGCCCATCTCCACCATACTGGCTCGCTCTAGCCGGAATGCATTTGCCCATCCCCGGGCAAAGACGAGGTGATCTCTATAGCTCCAATATGTTTCAATTGCGATAAACCAATGGTCTACAACCATCTGATCTCCCTCCCCTCGAACGCCTGGAGGATGATGTTCTCTAAACCCGAGGTTACCTGACCTCCCTCGCACCCTCTCGCACTAGCATGTGCTACAAACAGCGAGCCTCCGCGAATCCCTACAAAACAGGCCCGTCGAGTAAATACCCCAGGTATCGGTCAAATGTCTATGGTGTCAATCAAATGTCTGCGGGACTCCACCCTCTGGCCCTTGCCCCCTCTACTAGCCATCTACACATGTTCAATGACAACATTAAATTTTTCATTTTAGTCTAACTGAAGTAAATGGACATGCCACTACCAGCAGATTTGACAACCAATAAATTTACCCTGCTCATTCCCAAGCTGCTAATCAAGCCAACCACTCATAAATAAATTTAAACATTTATGTCTTTCTTATCCAAATTCCCAAGGTTATAGTTCCTAACCTTACATTCAATTTCTTTCCATACGTGATTAAAACCATATATAATATTTTGCGCACTAACCGCGCAATCATAATTCTATATACATCGTAATCATGTATATGACTTCACGCAATTTGAAACACAAATCACGCAATAAAAAAACATAGAACATTAATGACGTATCTCAAAGGGTGTAATTACAGCCTCGAGACACTATTCACACACCGGAAAAATAATTTTCACACACCTCGTAATTGCATTTATAGTAAACGCAATATATTTCCAAAAGAAGAGTCAACCTAGAGTCTCACAGCGCGCTACTGGAAAGATTAATTTTTTTGTACCATCTGGAACATCAAATGGTCAAATTCTCTCATGGCTGCATTCTACATTCAAAGATCTTTCCAACGAGTACTCACACGCCCAAATCTGAGTTAAAATGAAGTTAAGCATGGCCCGACAAGTCGAGAGGAAAAATAGGCTGCCAGTCGTAGTATGTCGACTGTGAATATGTCGCGACAGAGTACATGTCGCGACAAGAGAGTATGTCGCTTTATCTAGCCAGCATGTCGCGACCAAAGGTCGACAGCAGCGATGTTCGCGACTAGTGTCGCGACAAGCAAGATAGCGATGTCACGACCAAATGTCATGATGAAGCGCATGTCGCGACCAAGGTTATGGTATTAAGATGTTGCGAACTGTCGTGGACTGTAGTTTTTGTCGCGACAAGAAAGCTTCTTTTGTCTAAACTGCACTGTCGCAGAAATCCTAAAAACCGAAATTTGATATTTTGACCAAATTCAAGCCCATTTCACCCTAGAATCATATATACTGCTTTTTAGGTAAAGAGGCAATGAAGATCGAGAGCCTCTCTCATGGGTTTCTTCTAGACTGCCCATTTTCCAGCTTTTCACTGAAAATTCTTTCCACTCCAATAAATTTAAAAAATTTTATTCTCCTCCATTTTCTTTTTTCGCTTACCTCATGCGCACTTTCAACTCCATCGCTTCTTACCTACTTCTCAAATTTAGAATTTAATTACAATTCTTTCCCTTGTGCAACCTGAATACCTTCTTGCATCCCACAAAACCCAACCTCGGTCGTTATTAAAATCGAACACCGTCCGTAAAAAATCTTTTTTTGTTTATTTCTGACTGCTTCGCCTAAAAAAATTTCTCAAACACCAAAAGTGAGATTTTCTCGACCCTAGTGTTCAACAATTTATCCTATGCTATTCACCAAGCATACAATTTCACACAATTCACGCATAACACATGTTATACACACCATCACACATCACATTTAATTCACTAAATGCACAATGATGTATGATCGATCCTGTGCCTATCAAGTCCTAGGTATTTCGTATACCTAACTCTACACCCACCGAGCTCCCAAGGTAATCGTTTCCCTTAGCTCGATACCGTCGTGGACGCCCAAACCCGGGTGTCCGCTGACTACCCGTCAATCATGAATTTTACATGCCTGTTACTTAGACACACACATGAGTAAAATGGCCACATGGGGCCCATACATCCATACTCATAAAACAACATAATCAACTATATTCATATAGTTTCCATGCCTGTTCTACAAAAAGATTTATACATCTTTACAAAATATTTACTTAAAGCCACATTTCGACTTTCTTCTCAAAAGCTACCTCTAATGCACGCCGTCTCACCCGATAGTCTCTGTGGTACTAGTGTCCGCACGACGGCGAGCAAAGCCCCAAGAGAAAGTTTTCCACAAGGGTTACTCCTCACCTAAAATGCATATGCAATGGCATATATAACAATCAATCACATTTCATACAATTATTTACTATTATATGAAATGTCTATAATCATGCATGAGATGCAACCCCTCATGCTCCCGACCTGAGTACCAACCGACTCCCTCACACCTGGAATGCCAAGCGTGACTAAAACCTGTCATACACCATGACTAAACCATTGGACACCCTCCAATTTTATTTATCAAACCTGATTTTGATTCCTTTCCTTTATTTATGGCCACGGATTTCCTACTACACCGCAGGACGCCGGCACGCCTTTTCAACATTTTCACAAACTTACATCGCTTCTGATTCAAGGTCTAACCATGAGTAAATTGGTGGGACTTCACCTGGGAGTAGATCTTAATTCCAACTTGTTCGCCCAAAACATGTAATTTATCATTTCGATTATTTACACACTGCGACCCTACTGACTCATTCATTTTTCCCGAGTTCACTACCCACCAACACCGATGAATAAACCTTACCCCGCACCCACACCCTGACTGATGCGAGAGGACTACAGGCGTGAAATGCATGATGCCCATGTATTTCTCACGTTATATGTAATGAATGAAAGACTACATGAAACATTGGCCATGGACAATTATAACTATACATACACCTACCTCCATGCAAAACATATTAATACATCAAAAAGCATGCATCAATATCACATTTCCAAACTTAGCATGTTATTCAAGCAAGCCATAACACACAACAAGGTCTCAAAATTAGGACCATTCAACAGGGTACCTCACGGCCCCTTCGCAAACATGAACCAATCCGGTTCCAAGTATCATTTTCACAACAACAAACCACCACACCTAGAAACTTTCAGTTTCTAGTCAAACCCTAACTCCCATAGTCCGAAAACCGGTCATGAAATCCATAGCCTTTAATTCCAAAGCTTGGAACTAATTTACGAGGCCTCTCATGGCCTCCCACAAGCAACCCATACCATTATAAAGCCTTTAGGCTAAAAATAAACCGAGTAGGAAAATATCTTACCTTTTGGTGTTTGTCGAAACTCCAACTTTTTGGCGTCCACACGTAGATCCCACTGCGTGCACCAACTTTAGTACCCGAACTAACGTCACCAATTCGAAACCCTAGAAAACCTTCCTTTCCCTTTCCTTCCTTCTCCTTTTCCTTCATTTTCTCTCTACGGATTCTTTCCTTTCTTTTCTTTCCTTCCTTTCTTTCCTTTCCTTTTTGCTTTTCTTTTCCTTTTTCTCATTTCTCATCTCATTTCCCTTTCATTTCTCCTCATTTTCTTCCTTGGTCCTTTTTTCCTTTTGGAGAATCAATATTCGGTCAATGGGAGGAAATTGCTCTCATTTCTCAAACCAAGATGTGGGCTCTCCCTTATTCCATATTTATTTTCCTTATTTCTTTACGACATCATCACCACGAATACTCATACGAGCCATGCACTTATTCCCACACATGGCTAATTGTGAGCCATGGAATTCATGTCACCCATGTGGCTCAATGTGAGCCATTCATTTTTATGCTAAGTGTTACTCTCTTGAGGTGCCATGTGGCATCTCCTCACCTTGCCATGTGTCATCCAACACCCCCACGCCTCGAAAAAACGTGAAATCCCGACCACTCCTTAACTCAACGTAAATTGACGTGGTAGCTAATTCAGGAGATCATCTCAACGAGAAGTCCTGCTTCGTCATCCGAGATTTAGAAAATTTCAGATTTTTACCAAACATATTTTGTTCTTGAGAAAATTGGAATTTCTGCTCTACGCTTTTCATCTCGATTAACATAACCCGCTTACACTTCGAGCCTCTCACTTTCCCTTAATCGAACTATGAGTCTTCATTGGACATAGTCCTAAAAACAAACTCAACCCATACTCACCAAGAGTGGTGAATGACCATACCGTGCACCCACACCCGACTCGATGAGATGTTACCGTGCACACGAACGCAATAATGCCATACTGTGACACCCAATCCCAAGGTCCACCATGAGAAAAATCTCGGAGATCTCTCACTCATAATCTCGACCTATCTAAGTCAACCCTCACCCTACATCCTAGGAAGAACATCTACACTTACTCTGAAGCCTTAACCTCTAAGCCCAAATCACTGCCATTTCGCATGACAACCCTGCCTAGGTTCACTCACATCGACAACCCGATGGTCGGGCCCACTCATCCAGCGTCAAGCCCGACAATCAACAACCCATGTGTCTACCACCCTAAGGTCCACCACGCCTCACAAGGCACTGACCGTCTCGACTTCGACTCCACACTCCTACTCGCCTATTCAGGTTGTCGGGAGTGCTCAGATGACTCTAAACTGAAACTGGGCCTCCTCCACCCCACTAGTGGTGTGGGAGGAATGAACTGTGATAATTCCGTCCTACGCCACCGGGGGACCGCACGTCCCAAAGTCTTGATCCCCGTCTCCTCGCAACCTCGCCACCATGCTCAACTCGGCCCTAGTCCCGAAACTGTGAAGTAGAAGTCTTCCGCCCCTTCCCCAACTAGAAGAAATGATCCTCCCTCTGCTACTAAACAATCTCGCATCCCGAAGCGCCTCCTATATCCTCGATCTCTCTCTCTATGGTCAGGGCCGTCCCAACCATGGAGTCATGTCCCGTAGGCGAAATCCTACAATCCTGTCCCGAATGGACAACTTCAGCCCATTCTCGAATCTCCTGTAATACCCAGCCAATCCCAAGAGGCTACGTATCTAGAAGATTGACATTCTGGCCTCCCTCCCAACCATCAACGCTTCAACCTTCCCAGTCGACTGACACTCCTGATGCTAACACCACGTGTCCCAAAATCTCACCTCAGTAAGCCAAAACTCACACTTACTGAACTTAGCGTACAACTGATGATCTCTTAACAGCTGTAACACAATCCTCAAGTGATACTCATGCTCCCACCGACCGAGTAGATCAAATGTCATCCACGAAGACTACGATAAACCGACGCAGATAGGTCGGGAACATCCCCGCGCATGAGATCTATAAATGTTGCTAACGCATTCGTCAACTGGCGGCATCAATCAGAACTCAGCGCCCATAACGTGCCCTAACCGCCGCCTTTGGTGATATCTGGCTTCCATCCCCGCTGATGGTAACCAATGCCAAGGTTCATCTGGTAAAGTAGACTCGCGCCCTCTCAACCGATCAAATCATCAACTTCTAGAACGGTAAATTTATTCTGATCGTGAACCCTGTCCAAATAGCTCCCCGTAATCGACTCGGAAGTTCCTACAACTTCAATCGGTTCCATCCTATGTGAGTCATAGAGATGGGAGAAGTACCAGTGGTGTGAACCCACTTAAGTCTACTCGCCTCCGTGAGTAGTTCAGTAGCTCATCCTGAAAACATCCACAAACCAAGACACACTACTCGAGGTAGATCTAAGTATGGTCTCACCTCGTCCTCTAGTGTAAGGCTCGCTAGCCAACCCGCCAATTGTCCCCGACACTTTGACTTCCCGTGATAATCGTCCTCGGGGGGCAAACCATCGTGCTTCGGGCCTCAAATACCACACGAGCATCGTCCCACGTAAAGCACCTCCTATGCTCACAATCGATAACGATCATGTAAGCTATCAGCCAGTCCATCCCTAGGATGACATCGAACTTTGACATGTCCATGATCCTCAGTCCACTGGTGAAAGAGAGTCCCTCTGAGATCCTAACTCGCAACCCGACCCCATCATTCTTATTCTCACCCTAATCCCCAGTGGGAGAACTCACGTACAATGGCTTCTCTAAGGTCTCAGAGGTCCTCGCCATTTTGTGAACCCTGGCTCAGTCTTCATTCTCTGCCAGAATCGCATCAATTTAATCCCTGGTCGTGTCGAGGTAACTCCATGGCCCTAACACCTTTCTCGACCAGACGAATCCAATGGTCGGCCACCATCTGATCTCCTCCTCGTGAATGTCGAGGATGATGCGTCCTAAACCGGGGGTTACTAGATCTCCCCGACTACCCGCTGCGAGCCAGCACAGCAAATTCCTCTCGCAACACCCACTAGCCTACAGCTCGATCAAATGCCTACGGCCGGGTCAATCATGTTTCCAAGGTGCCCGACTGCCCCGTGGATGTTCTCTACGTCCTCGCCCTCTACTAGCCATCTACATATGTCAAACGACAACACGATTCATGTAATTTCTTATTTCGCCAATCTAGCAATACACATGCTACTCATTAATGGGGATTGACAAATCATGAACTGATTCTGCTCATTTCCTATGACGCTAACTTCCAACCACTGATTTATTCATTCCGATAAAATTCTAAGCCTTCACTCATTTCAAGATCCAAACTCTTAAGGTCGTAATCCATAACCCAGTATTCCACCATTTTTCCTATACACATCACTCCATGCATATACTTTCCTACGCAATCACCGCGCAATCACGATTTCAACTTATAGCTAATACAATACAAGATTCTGGCCAAGATAAACACGTACCGAGACACTAATCATACACTTAACTCAGTGTATACGCAATCAATTTAGCATTTAAAATATTGTTTTAAAGAAAATTTTATTTTCAAAAATTTTATTTTTGAAAATTTTATTTTTCGAAAATTTTATCAAAATTTATTTGATTTTATTTGATTTTTAATTAAATTTAAAATATTTTTTTCAAAATTTCGAGATTTAACCGTTCATGAACCGTTCAGAACAATGTCCAAAAATTGACCAGAAAATACCCAGTCGAACGGACAAAATGAGTCGAGTGCACCGGAAAAGTACGTACCCCGAAGCGCCCCAGCGCCAAGGTCGAGAGTGCCCCAAGCCCCCGCTACCGCTACCGCTTCGCCGGCACCGCGCCCCCGCGCCTCCGCGCGAGCCCGGGAGCTCCGCACACCTGCCGCCCGCGCCATCGCCCGTCACAAGGCGTTCGTCACAGGCCCGCTCTCGTTCCACGCACGCCGCCGCAAGGCCGCGCGCCCCGGCCCACCCAACGCCACCCCCAACGCGCCTACTTCGCCACGATACAAGAATCAGACGTGACACAACCTTCTACTGCACCCACCGCTTCACGACATACGCTATCAGACAGGATACAGCTTCACAACCCGCCCAACTAAGCCTACACACAATTTCTATCAGAATACACTTACCTTCCAAGAAGTATCAGAATACACCAAGCCCTCCAAGCCTTTAAGTTGCAATACATTCTTTTTCAGAATACAAATGGGCAAGAGCCTGGTTTCACCCTTTTTTTTTCTCGCACGTGCTTTTTTTTTTTTTTTTTTTTCGTTTTTCATTATAATTATATATTTATATATTTCCATTATTTCCATCACTTGGAAAAAATCACTAAAATCACTAAAAATCATTTTTTTTTCATACTCTTTAATACCGAATAAATTTAAAATTTATTTAACCCCATTTTCTAAATTTTTACACTATATAAAACCTTAAAAATCATTTTCACCTCATAACCAAATAAATTTATAAAATTTATTTTCTTTTCCGCTTTTCATCGAAAATTTTTCTCCACTCAAATAAATTTATAAAAATTATTTTCTTCCATTTTCTTCAATTTGTACCACTTGTAAAATCTAGAAAATTATTTTCTTCACTCTCATCAAATAAATTTAAGAAATTATTTTTTCTTGACTTAAAATTTCTTCTCATTTTCCAAATAATCCAAATAAATTTAGTAATTTATTTTATTTGATCTTCGCTTACACTGTAAACCTTAAAATTAAATTTCTTCACTTAAACCAAATAAATTTTCCAATTTATTTTCATTTATTCTCCTTTGTTCCAATTCTTTGTACACAAGACACTCCAAATATTTTTCTAAGATATTTCTAACTCATCTATGTGCTAATCACCAAGCACACAACATTATAACACTTTACAAACCATGTTATACTAATAGCACCACACACCAAACACTCAAAGATCACAAAATCACACAAAACACATCAACACACGTGCACGTAGTGTCCTAGTTTTGTCCCGTGATTTTCCTAGGTAATCCCATACCTAAACTCAACATCGAACCACACCTAGTGGTGATGCTCATCCTCAACTATGGCCTAAGCCCAAATTCTCAATCTATAGGTTTCCATATACCTATACTCTTCATCAAACCACCCAAGTGGTGATGGATACCCGAACCCGAGCTCCCCTTGCAGATTCGTGATACCTGCTCGATACTAAGTCGCGACGCCCCAAAACCCAAACCATGATCACCCGCCAACTCGCGGACATGGACGCCGTTACCCGACGCCACTCAGAAAATCTAGCAGTCTCCTTTGTACTAGGAGCCTACCCAATACACACCCGCACATCCCTATCCCAAACAAATTCAATATATACAATATATCCAATCTACACGAGCACAATTTCGCCCACTAAATCTATAACAATACCAATATACATACCAACTATGAATCCAACTATATACCCAATAGTTACAAGAGTTCAAATGTTTTACTCTCATACAACATATATTAAAATTAGAGAAATTCTAATACATGTAGATATCGTCAAAGCCAAAGCCACAATCCGACTTTTCTTCTAATCTCGCCTCTCAGATCTAGCCGTCCCCCGCACGCTCCCACTCAGAAATAAAGGGGGTCCCACGACCAGGGTGAGCTAAAGCTCTCGGCAGAGAATCGGCCTGGCCATCACCCCACCTAAGGGTGCAATGTTCCAAAGTAAACACACATCTGGGCAAATGCATGATCCTACTTGAATGTCTACATGACCAACTCAGATCCCGAGTCCCTCACCGATTCTCTCACACTCGCCAAGCCCTCGTATGAGAATTATTGTTTTATTAGACAACCTCCGTGTATACATCACGTTGGCCCGATCGATCGATACACATTGGCCATGATTACCCCTCCGACGAATATCAACGGCCGTTCGACGATTGACATGGTTTGTGACTACCCCTCCGACAATTATTATTTTAGATGCTACTTCCAACCATTTTCTTAATTTCATCTCATGCATCTTCAGCTCCCAGCAGTCCTAGGGATGTTCCGTAAAGGCATATGAAATGCATGTATGCTAGTTCCAATACGCCTAATCACATGCAAATATATATAAACACGAATATATTCACATGTATTAAACACACAATCATGTCATGTAATTATCATTCAAACATCAGGCTCAGGTTTCACTGGGGCTACCGATCACACACGGCGACATTTAATTTAAATCACCCGACCAAACACATGCTTTTTCGCAAAATATATTTTGAGGAACACTATTCCGTGAATAGTGAAACCCTGCTTACTATTCCCCGGAAAATCACAAAACACGGCTCGCTTTAGTGAACCCGCAATCCACGGCCATTCTACCAACGCATACCAAGCAACATCCAATACACAAATTACACAAAACCACACCCAACAAATTTCTAGCAAACACGCCCACTCGCTCCAAAAATTCAGATCAATCTGGTCCCACAGCTCGGGATTCCGATCAAACGGCCCATTCCTGCCTTTCATATCAATACACCATTTTATTCAATAAATGATCAAACATGGCACCCAAACAGCCCCCTCACGTCACGGCCAAGCACAAAGCCTCTGGTTTCCACACCATAAATTCTAGCCCCAAGCCTGGACCGATCAAACTGGCCATTCAAGGCCTCAAACCAACCGAACATCGAAAACACTTAAAATGGGGAATAAATCCTGCAGTGGAAAATCCCACTCCTCAAGGAGTTTGAAGAAACCCCGATCCTAGGTCCACGCAGCCCCGCCCGTGAGAACGTTTTCCCCGCCCTCAAGACCGCCAATCCGCTGGATTTGTCGCAATCTAGAGAGAGAAGGTAGAGACCTTCTATAACCCCACCATTTTCGAAGACTGCAGCTCCCTTCAAATCACGTTTTTGGCTTTTGAAATTCTTGTAGACAAGTTGACTATTCGTCATTATTTAAATGACTTAAACTTTCCAAATGACCTCAAGGTCCCTCTTTACCAGATTTTGATATTCTAAGACTACCTCGTCCATTTTCATCATTTCTCTACTCATACCACTTATGGTACATGAGTACATGTTATATGTGACTTTCACACATCGAAATCGTTTACTGCACTCCAAAACGCGACATGCTCAAAATGTGCCGACTAACCGGTTCTCGAAAAATTACAAAATTTTACGTATAACTAGATTTCATGTAGACGATTCCAACTAGGGCCTAACTGCTTTTCCATCAGAGATCTAGAGAATTAGCTTCACGGATTTTTAACCGAAATTTCAATTTTGCAATCAAAATTATTTTGCCCTTATTCCAAATCGAATTTCTGTCTTACATCTATGATGATTGAAATACATTTGACCCGGGGCTTCTACAACATACTAACGATCATAATTTGATTTGACGACTCGTTTCATCGAATACGCTGTTTTGAATCACCCGCACAAAGAAAAGCGCCACAACAAAGCATTTGATGAATCAAATCGGTCGTGACCAAGACACACAATCCACATACCACATAAGCATTAAACGACAAAACATGAAAAATAATTAAAAATCTTGATCTTCGTGGAAGAACCACTTATCATAGAAACGAAATAGGTGAGAAGACATGTATGGTGATTTCAAGTCAAGAATAACTAAAAAGTAACTCCTCCTCAAGGAAAAGAGATTAGAAACAACATGATAAGAAAAAGGAACAAACCACAACCCTCATATTGGTCATTCTCATTAATTATAGACATCCATGTTATCATATGACTTGCTCTAGTTATTTAACCAAAGCATTTTAATTTTATTTTGTAGGTGTTCAAGATGGCATTGCTGCAAAACCACCATCCTTCTTGTCAATTAATTGCTTGAGCAATTTCTATAACCTTGATGCATGCATGGGATTATGACACACCTCGCATTAGCAGTGCTTTTTTCAATTCATGGTTTGTCTTCGATCTCTCTCTTAGTGCTCTTCTAGAAACCATGCCTTCGATTCATCATTGTTTATCCTGTGTAAATTATGTGTACAACGTTCATCTTGTCATATTCATTATATTATGTCCGTGTATGCCTTAGTGCATTCCTCCATTTTCTACCAGCTCCATGCATCCTGTTGGAAAAATGGGTTTGAGCACAATAAATTAGCTATCTTTGAGCTAAAATTACAATGGGTCCCACAAACCTTTTTCGGTGGGTCCACATGGGAATGTGTTCTCCTCCATGAAGAGATGAAGATTATATATTGAGTTCGTCAAAACCATTATGAGGAATTAGAAATTTCTCCAAACATCACCCCTTGAAAATGGTAATTAGTTGTTTAAGCTTACGTCCTACATCTGACAATAAGACTTTTAAAGAGATATATACACCTACCTCATTGCCTGGGGCCCAAGGCACCCCAAATTTTTGTGGAATGGGAGGACTAGCTCATGCTTTGGTTCACTATACAAGTTAATGCTGGCGCCACCACCGCTCCGAGGGGTTCGGGTTCGGAAAGAAGGAACTCACTTAGAGTCAAACACTATCGCTTTATGATAAGCGTAGGTTAGCCTGTAGAAGACCCGGAAATTCCAATTTATGAAAAGGCATAATCGTAATTTCGATTACAAAATTGTTAATTTCGTTAAAAATCCGTAATTTATTCCTCTTAGATCTCGTGGATGATAGAAACAGATTTCACCGCTTGAACTGCCTCATGAAATCTAGCTAGCACGCAAAATTTCTCGTCGACCTCCGAGATAGTCGAAATTTACATCGCTGAGGCACGTTTGCACAAAACTATATTTCGATGCTACCTAAAATCACATATAACACGTAATTATGTCATAAGTGGCATGAGTAGAGAAATAAGGAAAAATGGATACTTGTGGAGTCAATGTCAAACCGGAAAGAGGGACAAAAATTGGCATTATGGGAATTGATTTAAGTCAATTAAATGACAAAATCGCCATGCTGGTCATCTCCCCGATGTTAAATGAGCCAAAAAAACATGAAATGCAGAATTGATGCAGTGAGCTCCAAATTTTTGAAATTTTTTAGAGAGAGAGCCACTTCTCTCTAGAAATACGGGTGATCCGACCGTCTGCAGCCTTCTGACAAGATGGAGTCGTGACCACGCGAGAGGGCTTCGCGTGGTCCGGATTTAAGGAGTTTAGACAAACTCCTTGGAGGCAGGGTTTCTCCCTCACTGGTTTTATACTATTTAAGTGTTTTTCAATGTTTCTATTGGTTCGAGGTCGAGGTCAGTTGACGGTCCCAAAACTGGGACCGAATTGTTGGAATTTTTTTTGAGATTTTTTGATCGTCGTAGAATCGTCCGTAAATTAAGTGGGTTGTTTGTGTGGCTATTATGCATTAAAATGTATGCTTGATATGAAAAGGTCTAAATGATAAGAAACCCTGGTTCAATTATGAACTAATGATTTAGATTTTTCTAATAAGAACTGAGGGTTTCCACTATTCCCTAAAACAATGTCTAAAAATATATTTTTGTGAATTAATATATTTGATCGAGTGATTCAAGTTAAATTGCTCGTGTTTGATCATTACCCCAAGTGAGTTAATTTTGATGTATGAATTAATTAATTTACATGACATGATTGTGTGAATTAAATTTTTGTAAATATATGCATGTTTATATATTTATCTCGTGAATTATACTCAGATTGAATTGGCAGCTACATTTATCTCCATATGCACTGGAACACCCTAGGACTATAGGAGTGAGTGCTTGAGATGAGTCTAGAGAAAATGGTTCGGAGGGTAGTCCAAATTTAAAAATATCAATCGTCGGAGTTGCCCAATTGATATTCATCGGAGGGTAGTCCACAAACAAATAAATATCAATCGTCGGAGTTGCCCAATTGATATTCATCGGAGGGTAGTCCACAAACAAATAATATATCAATCAAGCCTGAGCACCCAATTGATATATACACACTGAGGGTTGTCCACAAACAAATAAATATAATAATTTCATACGAGGCTTAGGCGAGTGTGAGAGAGCTCATGAGGACTCTGGATCCGAAGCTGGTCATGTAGACATTCAAGCAGATCATGCATTTGCTCGATGTATGTTTATTTTGGAACATTGCACTACACTTAGGTGAGAGTAGCCCACTTGCATGCATTCCACTATCGAGCATTAGCTCACACCGTTGACGGATATTATTTTATTGTGCACAGAGCGTGCTAGGGGACTCTAGTCCTAGAGATTGAGGATTTCAGAAGAAAGCCAAGTTGTGGCTTGCTTATTTATATATACATGTATTGAAATGTCTAATTTTAATATATGTATTGTATAAGAGTGAAAATATTTGAACTCTTGTAATTATTGGATATAGTTGGATTCATAGTGGGTATGTATGATGAGTATTGTTTATGGGCCCAAGTGGCCGCTTACCTTTGTCGGGATCATATCGCACCGCTGGGGGACATGTATATGCAGGTTTTGTATTTCGGTAAAGCTCCCAATACAAAGGAGACTATGCCCGATTGTGAAAAATGTCGAGTCGCCCGACATTCACGAGTATTCCGCTTATCGACGGCAGTAAATAACTTAATTCCCGTTTTGTGGGCGTCACATTACCATTGGACTGAAGCGTCTTCTCCACGCAGACGCGACTGTGTCTGTTCGGTTCAAATATAGGCCACACATTCTCTCATTTTGTATAATTAATTTTTCATTCATTCATCCGTTCATATTCACGTTTGAGATGTAGACCGAGCGCCCCGCGATACGTCAGTTCGACCCAACAAAGGAAGTGCTTTCTTACTGTTGGGAGATCATTTCATCATAGGAGACGAATTGCCATTTTTCTCGAAGCACCACTGCGAGGGCAATATTTGTCTTAAGGAGATTGTGTCAAACACAAGACTTGATTTGCACACAGGTTCCAACTAATTGCTTTAATCTTTATTCTGGTTTTTCCTGCAAACAATTCCACATACTGATATAGGTTCTGCAAACTGGTTGGTTTGAACGTGTTATTAGTTTATCTCTTCTGCTCTATTCGCTCTATTTTGCGTATTCGGGAGGTCACACTCCGATTCCCTTTGGCCTGACCCAATCATGGATCCGAACTTGCCGGACGCAAGACCATATAGACTCTTACTATATTTTTTTCTAAAGTCACTTGTACCAGGTACGGCCTTCACATCTTATACTAATCAAATATTATATACAATCAAAAGAACTACCACCTGAGTGGTGTCCATCAAAATCTATACACATATAATCAGTCTCATTTACTATATATATAAAAACAACTTTACATTCCAATTACATATTCAGAGCGCCAGACTCCATCGCGGATGAACCCTCATCAGGTGTGTCGTCACCAGATGCATAAGTTTTCTGACGCCTTCTCTCGCACCTACGCGACAAAACCCGTGATAAGTTTTACGCTTAGTGGGAAGCATATGTCTTATGCATATACACATTTAAAGCATAAAACAATAACATATATCAGAATTTACAGGCATTCATATAATGAACTTATACAATTACTTATGCTTATACAGACTTTTGCTTATTCAAACTTATACTTATTGCCTTCGGATCTTATCTCTATAGCAGACTTATTCTTATTTCGATCTCCCGTAGGACACATACTTATTCAGATTTCTTATAAACTATGATCGAACTTCTACATACTTAGATGGGAGGTAATTTATCACGTACATTAACATACTTCCTATCTCGACATATACCCGGTTCGTAGCCCCGTGGGTGTTACTGGTATTTATACTTATACGTAGATACTTAAACACGTACTGGTACTCTATCTCTATCTCGCATCTCCTCGTAGGAGTGTGCATGTAACTTCATACTTTACTAATGAGTTTACACTTGTTCTGAGGTACCCGTAGTATCATGCAGATTACTAAACGTATACCGGTATCATAACTTATCCTTATACCTGGCACCAGAAGTACTACGCACTTATAATCGGTATCAGATCTTAAACGGTACTACTACATATCCCGCATTACGAACTTATATACTTGTATTATCGAACTTATTCTTTCAGAGTTTGCATCTTTATACTAGATACAAAACTAATACATGTATTTCAGATCTTATGCTAGTCTTACAGAGCATATCTCATGGGACACAAATGGTATCAGAGCCGATCCCTGACCCCGATGTGGTCTCTGCTTACTTCTGTTCCCAGGTGTGTGTTAGTTCGTCGACCACGTGAATCTCATGGACACAATGAGATCGCTAGGTCTCAGATAGGTGTTTGTCACATCCCACATCGGATAAGGGATAAACTTCTTAATATTATATAAGTATGGGCTCCTCTCAACCTAGTAGAAGCGTTTTAGTCGGAGGGCCCTCAGCCCAAAGCGGATAATATCTACATGGTTGGACCGGGTCGTTACACCTACATTCATCTGGGAAGGCACGTCCATATAACTATTCGATATAACCATATCACCCTAGCTTGATGATTTAGATTTGGATTTTGATGATTTATTTTTAGGTTATATGAATACATTGATTCGTGCTTGTATATTTAATGTGCACCACTATCGACTAGAAGATTATACAGCATATAATTATATTTAATTTGTGTTCTATTTTTGTAATTTTCTTCAAATTTGTTTGTTTGTTTGTGATCTAGGTCTATCATACATGGACGATGTTTCATTTTTCTTATCCTCAAGTTCCCATATGATACTTGCTTACGATCAGAATCAGATATCAATTCTTGTATCAAACTTTTGAATATTTCACTTGAAATCCAATTTGTGTACGTAGATGGGTCCAATATTTTTTATAACCCTCAAGGTCACATCTCCACAAGGCTATTATAGAGCAACATTATTTAATTGTAACATGAAGATTATAGCTGCTAAGGATTATGTATGAGCAACATTATTTAATTGCAACAAAAAGGTTATAGCCAGTAAGGATTATGTATAAAACATACTTGTCAATTTGAAGTGGTGGAGAAGATTAATTAAGTATGTACTAATTTTCTTATGCAATGATACTCTATTCACATCCATCATGTTGCATGCTTTAAGGTGAATTTATTATCTTATAGTTTTAAGATTAGTTTTCTTAAAACTATTTTTTCAAAAAAAAAAAAACAGAAGAAAAGAAACAAAAAAGTAATTATTGGGAAAGGATTTTACGAAAAAGTTGAAGTATAAGGAATAAATGTCATAAAAATTAAACGTGGATGAGCATTATTCTTAAGAATTATGAAAAAGTCTTAGAAAAGTTCCCCGAGAACCTAAACTTTTCAAAAGCGCTTTAATTTGAAAAGAAATTCTAATCGCCTGATTAACTTAACTCTCTTTCTCTCATTTGATTTGATTTAAATATCTCTGCACACCGTCAATATGCATGACGTGACCAGTTGTGCCAGCTAGCAGAACCGATTTGATTTATTTTTATATATAGACGGTCTATCCTTCTGGGCTCATCCCGATTGGAACCTTCGACCTCAATCTCTCCTCCCCTCCTGGTCACGGGCCTGTCTCAAAACCTCGCTTCTAAAACTTATCTAATTTTAAGTACATTTTTCATGACTATTTTAAGGCTTAAAATCCATTTTTTTAAAAATATATATCATGTTCCCCAAATTTGTGTTTTGAAGCCCAAATTTGTGTTTTGAAGGTTTTAATGAAAAAGCAGGCATAAAGCAAAAAGCAAAAAATTTGGTTCAAAAATAAAAGCATAGCTTTTGGGAATATATCGCAAATGTAATGGGATTGAATCAAGAACATGATTTGAAGAGGAAGCAATTTTTATCGAAAGAAGGAAGCTCACACAGAGAGGACCGAATAAGTGTATCGCAAAACACACCTTGTATCACAATACAAAAACAAATACCAATTTGTATCTCGCACTGTAGCCTTTCTCCTATAATACAAAAACTAAGGCAATGATATTACATTGTATCAGACATAATATTTTGTATTGCAAATACAAAATACGATAATCAAAACACCTTACTACAAAGAGTATACACAGATACAAGTTACACCTCGTTGTAATACAAGAGAAGGAAGCTGCCAGATTACGATACGCCTATCAGGACATGATACAAACCATTTGGGTTTGGCACAAAACCCATGAAATCCATGGCATTTCACCCAAAGAATATGATTAGAGATTATAAATACGCATCTAGGGATTTGAGTAAGGCAACTTGGGGTTAACTTTTTAGAGATTTGCTCAATGTGGGTCGTGGAAGGAGATTCAAGAGTTCCCCATTAGAGTAGCTTAGAGCATTTTATTTCCATTTTTCTTTTATTTCTTTATTTTTCTTTCTTGGAATAGAAGAGGGAGTCGACTTGTATAATCTCGACCATGAAATCAATGAACATTTAATTCCATTTTTTTGTTTAGACTTTGATTTCGGGATTATTTCGAATTTATTTTCTCGATACTTTTCTAGGATATTTTATTTCGGTTTTGTTTTACAGCTTCAATGAATTTTCTTGATCAGATAGTCATTGTAGACTGTGAACTAGAACAAGATAATAAATATATAAATAAAAGAAAAGTTTAATATTTTTTTTGTTTGTATTTTTCAAAAGACAAATTTTTTTTTTTGGAATATATATTTTTAAATATATAAATAAAAGATAAGTTTTTTTTATTTAACAATATTGATTATTAACACAAGACAGAGGGGAGGGGTGGTTTTGGCATTATTTTGGAAAACTTTTTCCTTGGTTCTCAAAAACAATTATTTCCTGCGATACAATTCCTCAGACACATATAACTCCCCTTCATGAACAAGAATCATATTACGATGTAAATATGGTTTAGAACCTTTCTATCAAGTAGTACCTGATCCTTGTAAGGTGGTACCTACAATACATTGCAGAAGATCAGATTATATTAGACTAGTACCTAAGACTACTAAAGGAAGGGGTTTCAATATATTTTGGACATAAACATTATAGTATTAGACTAGTACCTCTGATGTTTTCTTGTTTTTTTTTTTATTCCAAATATAAGAGTAATTGGATTACTAAGATGGCAATAAAATCACAGAAATAAGTGCTTGAGCAAGATTTCATTAAGGTAGGGCAATTTATGCTTGTAATGTTAGCATCTTTACAAGACGCTACAAGAAGATTTCTCACATTATATTATACTAAGATCACGCACTTTCACAAGTAAGTGTGGTTTCAATATATTTTGACAAACATTTGAAAATTTATAATTTTTATTCCAATTGGAATTGTGATTGGATTACTAAGAGGGGCATTTAGAAATTTTAAATTTACTTCATTACTTTTGTTCCTCAAAGACAATTATTTTTTTTTTCAAATGTAATCGACCGATGTATTTAGAATTCTTGTACCTACTCTCCCATTTATTTTCAAATAAACCGCATGAAACATACTTCTCCTTTAAAAAAATTTATTAAAATATTTTGGAAAAATAATGTAGATACTAACTAAGTTGGATGAACCCACTCAATCCAATGTATAAGTGAGATGATTAATGATTTAGATATTTTTTAACTTAATTTTTCGAGTTTGAATCGAGAATATAGTTATGTTTCAAGGGTAGCTACTGTTTTATGGTTCATCTTGACTCAAATAAGGATTAACATGAGTATGATATGGTTTAAAAATGTCTTCCATGTGTACAAAAATCTCATGGCTATGTGATATGGTGCATGTGAAAATACTAGTAGGCAAGCGTTGTAGGTTTGTTCAGTTTGCTAATAGGTAAGCAAGTCCGACTTTCCACAGTAGTATTAATTATTTTCTCCTGACACCATTTTCTTACTCTGTTCTATTTGTTTTGCCCATGTCTTGGGTCTAGAGCTTGTGCTGAGCAAGCTTTAGAAGGGTTAGATGCTAAAGCTCTGTTCAATATTTATGGCCATTTTTATTTTTAATTGAATATTTATTTTTATTTTAAATTTTAATTAAATATTTATTTATCTTTTTAAATCAAATTTATGATATGAGTGATATAAATGAACGCGATAATGATGTACTATTAATAAGACAAAGTAGTAAATCGAATAGATTTAAGATAGATAAAACTTTTGATACTCATCGAAGAGCTGTTTCTGTAAATTTAAAACTTTAATTTAAATCTCAAAATAATTTTTTTGAAAGAAAAAAATAATGGGATATTTTTTTTAACTAATCGCTGTAGACGCTTCTAAAATGGTACTCAATTAGGAGCGCAGAATATTCGACTTTCATGGGGTCGTAGTCCTTCAAACAAACAGGTTTGTTAAACTAGTAGCAAGATATATTAAAGAATTTTTGCTTCATCGAATGTTTCTTTTTATGGGACTAATTGGAGATGGATGCCCTTTATTGGAATGGTCATCAGTCTCAGCCAGACCAGGCCCAGTGGAATGGTGGTGGATATGCTCAAGGATACGATACGAGGCATATGTGATATGGCTATGCACCACCTCCTCAAGACCCTAACATGTACTATGGAGCCTATCCTGGATATGGAAATTACCAGCAGCAGCCACAGCAAGTAAGCAAGCCCCGTGTTATATACATGTTTCATCATCTTTATCTTTATTTTTTCTCTCTAGCAGTTCCTTCCTTATATCGCCAGGGCCCTGGTACTTACAACAGAAAATACCAGATATTTGTATTTTTGTCCTTTCCTTTCCAATCCAAGTTATATATGTTATATCTGCTGCTTGGCTGTTCATGATATAGTTTTTTTGTTGGATAAATGCAGTGATGAAATATACAATATTTATTATACCAGATATATGTTATACCAGATATTTAATATATTTTTTTATTGGATAAATATACAATATTTATTCTTGGCTGTTCAAGAATAAAAAAAACAAGGATAAAATTTGGATTAAAAACCTATGTGTATGTGTGTGTATATATATATATATATATATATTGTCTAAAATGATTATTTGGAATTCAAAGAAAAGTAGAGGAAAAAATAGAAAGGACAAAGAATTTTGAAGGAAAATAAAAAATAGTGAAGAGACACATGTAGTAGATTCAAACTTCAAAGCTTCATCGAAGACACTTCCCCATCATCTCACATTTCGTGGGTCGACCTGCTAAGAAACTTTGATTAATTAGTTTTCTTGTAAAATTAAATAAAGCACACCATGATTCAATACAATATGGCAATTCATGCCATAAAAAAAAAAAAAAAAAAAAGCTCAGATTTAAAAACTAATGAAGTGCCACTTTTATGACAAGAATAATTACAAACGGTCTTTTTCTTTTTGTTAGTTAAGTATTGTTTTTCTTTTTTCATTTTCATGTCCCCCGGATTCAAACTTGGAACCTCCCCTACTCTTACCACTTGAGCCAGCCTTGCCTCAAGGGTAATAATAACAAAAGCTTTAAAATTAACATTGAAAGGGCATGGCAAAACTTCTTCAGATTGGCATACAAATACAAATATAAGATGTTCCGCAATACAAACATAACAAACAAGTTGCAAAGTTTAATACACATTTCTGCCACTGGTATTGGCCTGGCAGAAAAAAGGACAAGAAAAGAGACTCAACAATAATAAGGAAACATAAATTTCATTCTAAAATTGCAAGAAAGCTCTAATTTTTCCAGCCCTTTCAGTAGGAATTGCTTCGGGTCTTTCAATAGGTAGGGTTCCTCTTATGATAATGATAAATAAAAGGCCTATCGCTTTAGGCCTCGACCATGAACAAACCCCACTCCTCTCAAAAGGGACTTCTTACGCTTTGCACTCAGTTTCAATAAATAAAGGTAAATAAATAACCGATGAGGTTCACTTTTTTACCTTTTACGCACTTACCAAGTACCGTATTATTAAGTAATTTATCGATCAACCTTGTATCCCCTATTTAATAGGAATATCAATACGAGACTCCTAATGTAAAGTCAATAATTCCGTATACACTGGCTAAATTGTGAAGCAAAATTAGAAATCACATGATTTTTCGCATTTCTTAAGCAATTGCTCCTCTACACATACCTACATGAAAATAAAGCTCAAGTGTTTTTATGAACAATGATTCGTGTTCACAGTTCAAAATTTCATAGTTCTTTTTCGCCAAAGAATAGGAAAACCACCCCGATTTGTGTGTAGAACCTAAATCCTTATGTGTATTCAACGAGTCAAAAAATTCTGAGGTGATCGACCAAGTTGCAACATATCATTCAATGATGCCACAACAACATGCAAGTGAGCATCAGAACCTTCAATCGGTCTATCAACTACCTTGAAAGATATGTAAGCATGACCTCCTCAACTGGTTCGAACTTTCATAGAGGGCGAAAGCCAAGTTGAGCCCTTCGACTAATCCAGGGTTCCAACCAAGAATTTCGATTTTGGAATATGAAAGACCCATGACAACATTTTGGCAATGAAACCCTATGCAAACCCTACAGTATTTGAACTTGTATGTTTTTTTACCACAACAAAGAAAGTCTAGGAAGCAATGACGCGAACTTATTCAAAGGACCCAGATGCTTCACAATATATGAGAGCAATATGAAATTTTATGAACCAAACAAGGTACCATGTGTATTGTACAATATTATAGAACAATGAAGATACTATCCCAATGCTTACCCAGGAAGCTTTTGGGAAAAATTCAATTTTTTTATTAAAATATAACACTAGAATACAAGGAATAGGCAACAAAGCAAAAAACACATATTTCACTCTAAAGAAACCAACTAAGAGAAGAATGGATCAAACAAATTCAGTTTGATGATTCAAGAAAAAGTGATCGATCGCCTTCAAAACCTTCATGCACCACTTGATAATCCTAGTGCCTCACGCTTCCTACAACCTCATGTGATCTCTAGTTCCCCATGCTCCTAGTGCCTATGAGAACTGTTTTTCAAGTGGCACAATCACCACTTGTTGGCTTGTTGTGAGCCCTCCAACAAGTGTCACAAGTATGACATGGTTTCTCATAGTCATCACCCCATAGTCCATCAACTTTTTTAGTCTTTATTTTTCTCCTTCTTAGTCAAAGCCCTTAATAATAAGGGCAAAACTATCTTCTCATATTCTAGCCCTTGGTGACTTAAGGTTCATCATGACAAATCTTCTAGCCTCTTCTCTTCTAACTCTAGGGAAAAAAAATCTCAGCAATGCCCATGATTTCTCCCTAGGATTTGACCTCCCACTTCATCAAGGTCTTAGTTGAGTCATTTCCAAGAGAAATAGAAACAAACACATTGTCATTCTATACTCATTTTATTTACTCCGCTATCCCTAAAGTTTTTCCATTCCTCTTCAAAACACAAATCCAACCTCTATCGTTAAATCAACATCTCTTTATAATACCTCGTGATGCTACTATTCCTTCATTTGGTTTGCCACAACTTTCATTTAAAAAAAATATCGAATCAAAGTTGTTCAAATATGAATATGTTTCTCAGACCATCTCCCATACTTTCTGGCGCTTTTGAAAGAGATAGAGCTTCCCCTATTTTTAGCTTCATCGAGTTGATAATCTAAGTTGTTATCATGGAAAAAATTTCAAGGTAAATATTTTTTTTCTCATTCATGTTAGCCTCAAGCCTAATCTCCCATATGCCCATCCCATCCCTTTGCCACTTGAGACAGGCCTCAAGGGCTTGTTATCATGAGATTTTTTTATCCCCATGCTGCTAATTTTCGATCATCTACAGCTCCTTTCTTCACTTTATTAGTTAGGTGCCCAAGCTTTCCTCTTCCATTGATTGCTAGTTTCATAATTCAGCCTATTTTTAAATAATTCTTACTACCAAATTTATGAACTATTAAATGAATGGTAGAACTAAATGGTACGATATCAGGTCCATTAGAGGAAGCACTATTATGGTCTGCTCATCACCTGTTTGTAACCGAGGATGGCGAGTTTTGTAACGCAGTACAGAAAATAAAAACCTTTATTTATTTGTCAACTAAGGTGAAGGCCTTTTTTTTTCAATCAATCCTATCTCAATTCATAAAGCATACATGAAAAAGGTAAAAAACAAAACATGTCATGCCCAAATGAGAGTGTCTCACAGATAAGGCTAATATAAAGAGATATGGAAGCCATAAGTAACCTCTATCAATGTCTATGCACAAACACACAAACATTAGTTCTATCAAATGAGTAAGTAATATCCCTACTGGGTAACTTAACAACCTGTAGTGCCTATTTTAGATTGAATACCACAAAGGGCATATTCATAGAATGAGACAGCGGATGCATGTGAGGTAGAGTATCTAGCAATGCACTAAAGTACATGCATACGCAATAGAGAAATGGTGAGTATCACAAAAATGAAGAAATATACACATAATATTGAAAAGATAAATAGTGATCAAGTATGAGAGTCATGGTTTGTTGAAAAGCAATAAAAGAGAAAAAGAGAGAAGACATACAATTGATGGAAGAAGGCACTACAAATGTGGCGCCTCAGCATCCCATTCATCAAGGTAATAGAAACTCAAGCCAAGCAAGTAATGCATAAGAAGGAGCTCGGATGTCTTGAACATCTACGACATAAAATCAAAATTATTTGGTTAAATAAACATAGAAATTGATATCATAGCTCTGGTCGATATGTATAATGACATGCGCAATTACCATTACGCGATGAGAAGAAGTTCGTAAACATCGTAAGCATCACACCCGAAGAGTTTCGAGGTCACGCATCTGGCCGAGGAGAGGAATGTAGTGAAGCCGAATTCCTTGTGCGGCCATATATAGAATGTGATGTGGCAAGGACGGCGTTTCCTCCTTTGCCTTCAGATCGACCAGTTTCATGATGCACATCTCATGCTCACCCAATTGAACAACTAATCCACTGTATGATGCCACTTGGCGGTGATATAAAGCCCCATCCACTTCATTCAAAGCTTGATAACGAGTAGGACTCCTGTCGTTGGAAGGGACCAAAGCGGCATATGGGATGTCTCCAAGAAAGAAGATGTAGATGTCATTGTATCCAGGCACAAACTTGCCAGTAAACATAGGCGTGAAGTGGTACGGGACGGGTAACTTATCCTCTGATTCTCCAAGAAACTTCCAATTTCCGTCATTAACATTGTAAGAATAATAATGATAGAATTCGTCCATCAAGTTGAAAGTCAACACATAAATGGTGGTTCCCAAAACAGAGTGATCAATTACCTCAAACTCTTGACAATTAGAGCAACCTTCCCTATAGAAAGGAGGTCGTCAAGCGGCTTCCATCACTCAATCAATGGGTCATAAACCTCAAACGTTGGTGTCGGCAACAGACAGTTTAACTGCAAAGGAGTTCCAGACGGCACGTAAATTTTACCTTCAATCTCCTCAACAATGGGAGTTGGCTCACGGGCCAAGATGGAGGTATGATGCTTACAAGTCCAAGCTCAAAGGAGGAGTCCAAATTCTGGTAAGATCTAAAACATATACGTAAAGTGGGAAAGCCCTCTATCCCTTAAACGACTCCATCGTGGCCCACATTAATCCACACACTTTAAATGACGATAATTTCTGATGCTCCCCTCGCCGTGGTTTTTCACCGCCGACCATGTAGTTTGAGTCTCTTATGAAGAAGCGCATTCCAAAGGTGAAATTCATTTCTTACCAAATTCAACATTCTCACACAGTGAGAATGTATCTCAAAATTCTAGACTCGTAGTGATTGATCTTCACTCTGTTTCGCCCTCGTAGTGATTGATCTTCAATTTGCTCATGTCTATGGCAATAAGACGCCAGGAGTGGCCACCCACAACAAGGGCTTCGGTCGAATTTAACACCATCTCTCGCTTTTCTTCATGCTTTCGCAAAGAACACAAATAAATCAATCTCTAGGTTAGCTTAATGCCCGTTGTAGACATGGTTCAAAAACCCAGATAAATCGATTTATATCCGAATCCGTGATAGACAATCTTGGTTTGGTTATGGAACGTAATCAAAGATAGATCCTCGAAAAAAGCATAGAATTTCTAAAGCCGCATTTTAACTGGGATTTCAAACTATGATCGAAATCAACAAAAAAAAACTGACAACTGCAGATTCTATGAAAATCTGAAAAGCCGATCTAAAATCGATAACATAAAAACCAATAAACCAAAAATCAAATTTACAATGAATCGAGATTCCTCTCGTAGATTAAAAATACGATGGAAAAATACTTATTTCTCATTCTCTTCAACTTTGCTCCTAATACCAATCAAAACAAGAATAAAATTATTTGTTCCGAGAAATCGAGACTCCTCTTCTCGTAAAACCAAAATCAACAAATTTTCACCATCATACCAGATTGACTAGCTTTCTAGCCCTAAACAAGGCCACGATGGTGAGAGGTTGACAACCATGAGGCAATCCTCACCAAGAACATCGAAGGCTATGTTGGGGCTCGAGATGCTATTAGACAAGAGGGCATGGTGCGACAAGGTCAGAAGATCGAGGTGTCGTGATCCCGTGAAGAGAAGTAGAGAACTCAGAGCATCTCCAACCCACACCAATTTTTACACCATTTCATCAAAATGGTGTAAAATTCAACTCCAACCCACACCATTTCTCACACCATTTCACCAAAATTTGGTGCAAATGAATAGTGCAACACCAAATTTGGTGTTCCACTATTCATGCACCATTCTTTTTTTTTTAGTCCTTCTTTTTAATTTTTAATTTATAAAAAGAACCCAAATAATATAACTTTTATAATTTATGCCCATCTAATATTTTGAATAATAAAAATTATTTTATTTGTGCCAAGTAAATTAAAAATATTTAGGCAAACATATTAATATGATTTAAAGTAAACAAAAATAATGTAAATTATACAAAATCTTAATTATAACAAAAATATTGCATTATTAAAAATACTTAATAATATTGATTAAAATCATACAATATTGAAATTAAACATGGAATATTAAGCTCAATAATATTAGGCAAACATAATGCCAAATACACTTACACTAACATAATTTGAAATACCCACTTTAAACCTAAACACTTGAAAATATAACATAATACAAACACATATTGCATAATAATATTAGATGACTAGACTAGCAAAATTAGTATTCTGGTAAATCGATCCGTATCCTTCAATATCATCAAAATAGCTGCCGCCAAAAGCGTATGAAGACCTTGTTGATTTCTTTTTGTATAATTTTATTTGTTCACCTCGAAAATACTCCCACGCTTGATCGCATAGAATTTAAGTCTTTTAATAATATTTTATTTTCTTCCTTCCTTTCCTTGAAAGCTAAATTTTGTCGCTGGATATTCATTTGAATTTTATGTTATTTCGAAATTATGTTGTTAATGCAAATTTGAATTTTATAATATATTGTACTAGACTTTGAATGTAGCTATTGTTTTTACAATCTTTAAATAATAAAACATGATATTGAATCAATATGTAAAAACATATGTAGGGACAAATGGGTGAAATAGATAAAAAGTTGAGGATTTAAAAATTAATAATATAAAAGGAATATAAAAGGAATATTCTTTTTTTGCAGTTAAAAAATGGTGTAAAGGGTTGGAGAGTAGTGTAAATATATTGCTTTACACCATTTTTATGTAAAGCTACACCATTTCGTGTTATGGGTCGAGATGGTCTCTCAGTGGAAACAGGAATCCAAGACAAGAGGCTTGAGGGAGAAACGAAAGGGAGGGATAAGTTAGGTATATGATATTAAATATTATTTAATGAAAATAATATTTAGCTTTTATCTTTAATTTAATAAAAATTAATTTAATTAATTATAGCATAATAAAAATAATTTAATTAATTTTTGAAGTAACAAATTGGATGAAAAACGTATTTGAAGATAAAAATAGATCTTTTGGATAATTTTAGTATTTTTATAACAAATTTGGATGAAAAACTTATCTTTTATAATAAAAAATCAATTTTATTTAAATTAATTTAAAAGATAAAGATCCAAATACTTTAAATTAATATTTTTAATCTAAACAAATGCTATAATAATTCATATTTCTATAAATTAAAAAAATAGTGTATTATATCGTAACTAAAATGTTTAGTCATAAAAAAAACATAAAATAATTTTATTTTATTAGTTTTTTAATTCACTTATTTTCATCTATTTTCTAATATTTTATATAATTTTATTTATCTTGATTTACATATTGACTTTAGTTAAAATATATATTAAAAAAAAAAATTGTCTTTTTGAAAAAAAAATAATTAAACTTTCCTTTTTGTTTATATATTTATATCTTGTTCTGCTTCACAGTTCACAATACTGCAGATCAAAAAAAATTCCTTAAAACTGTAAAACAAAATCGAAATAAAATATCCTAGAAAGAGTATCCAGAAAATAAATTCTAGAAATAATCCCAGAAATCCAAGAATCCTAAACCGAAAATGGAATTAAATGTTCATTAATTTCATGGTCGAGATTATACAAATCAACTCCACTGTTCTATTCCAAGAAAATAAATAAAAAATAAAAAAAACAAGGAATAAATGTCATAAAAATTAAACGTGGATGAGCTAAGAATGCATTATGTACAAACGGGGCGATCAACCTTATATGCAGAGAAAGGGAAGCAACAATAAGATTCTAAGAAGCAATACACAAGGTAGTGTGAAAACTTATTCAAGAATAAAGGGGGGTTCAGTCAAGAATAAAAAAAACAAATAAAACTTTGAGGTGTGAGGGAACTTGAAGACTGAATGCTAGAAGATAAAGCAAAACCATCCATACGAGTGAAATTAGTTGTTTCCATTTGATGTTCATACTTACCTAAGATAAGCTACAAACTGGAAAAACACAATGCAAAAAAATATTTATTCAAAATGGGTAGAAGAAACAAAATATACAAAGATTATGAAATGAACGACAATGCCCCAAAGTAGAAAGAACTTTTTTCCTATATAGAAGAGGGATCCCAGTAGAAAGAACTACTGGAAAATATCTGGTCAAGACCAGAACACGAGGGAACAAAAGATTTATATTCGTCTAAGATCCTGAGGCAAATATAGAGGAAGTTAAAACCACGTCATATATGAGCGGAAATGAAGATCCATTTGGTTCGTTATGCAGTGGAGTATCGGAGCACATTTTGGAATTCAAAGTTTGATCGAAACAAAATATTTAGAAGAAATAATCCAAACAGAAAGAGAGACGGGGGCTTTTTTTCCCTTGTTAGTACCAAACTAGATCCTGAGAATATTACAGAGAAGGAGGAGAAATTAGGTTAGATCTGGTGGTGAAGTTATTGGAGCAGGATATTTATGGTGTCTGCAAATCTTTTGGCACTATGAATTGTCAGGCAGATAACACATGCTAACCCGAACCGAATTGCCTCAAAATCCAGTCCTAAACCTACTATAATCGTTTATAATTCATCAAGCCCGTCCCATTAGGTGACAGATTTAGAAACCTAAAAGACTTTTTTGGCTCTATTATTTATTCACATTTTCAAAAAATATTGAGGTCCTGTGTCTCTGAGAGCCTCCCTTGGGATACTGGGAATTTTCTGGCATCGGTAGCGTTTATCCGACGGCTTCTCCATTTCCTGATTATATGATGCTGTAGTCGGATCGATCACCTCTAGATATAAAAAATTATCATTCATATCACTTGGTCTTTTAACATTACCACATCTAACCCATAAGGTTTTATAATATAATGGTAGACTTTTTTTTTTATTTTTCTTTATAATTTCTAGTTAGACATGATACCTAATATATTAGTCCACATGTCATGTAAAAAAACTCGCACTTATTAACGTAATTTTCAACAATGTGAAATAATTTTCATTTTTAAAAATAAAACACCTTACCATTTAAACCAACACCACATTGATAGAAGATATATTAAAAATCGCTTAAAACCATGTAAGATTTAATAAAGATCCGTTAATAGCAAAATTAATCGCCTCAAAGTCTATATATTAGATAAATAATTCTCTACACACTGATATTATTATCGCTAATTTATAATACCTAAGTATCCACCCCTTGCAGCATATTGACAACCATCTGGCCACATTTCACACCGACGGGATATAGCTTGGCTTCGGCCCTAATCGCTTCTCACACAAAATAAACGCCTTCCGCACCATAAACACGAGTAATCAAAAGCCACATCAAGACAACGACGACAATCACACACACAAGACAATCATTAAAACACAAAAAAATTTAAAACCAAGATATTGTAGAATAACCAATTTGTTGACAAATTAAACGCACTAAAATCACATTCTCCTTTCTAAAGGAAAAGAGGCTAGTAGAAGAAAAAAGAGAGAAAATGAGGATAGGGTTTTCAATCACCAACCCATTTTCATACTTAGTAAAAGAAAATAGATCCATTAATAATACCTAAGATGACAAATTTCATATTACAGAGTTCGCATGTGCCACATGCAGGAGGGGTCCAATTAGGTGGGAAATGGGTCGCCCGACCCTACGGGCCCATTAGGGTCAGTAACAATTGGTCAAATACTGGACCTACTTATTTTCCGGGTCCAGCTACTAGCTCTAACCCGACCTACGCGCCAAAAGCACCAAAATGCAAATTATTATTAAAAATATTAAAATAATTATAAATAACAACTTTACAATTCTTATTTTGTAAACAGTTTTAAATATTATAGTTATTCATGTACTTAAAAGATTTAAGGCCAAAATAATTATTATAGTTATATTTATATATATTTTATTTTATTTCAAATTATTTTTTATACTAATATTATTTTATTTTATTAAAATAAGTATTTAATAATGGTTCTTTCTATAACCAACTATTTTATATTTTTTTCATAATAGAAAAACTAATATTGTTAATAATTAAAAGATAAATGGAAGAGCTAAAAACTTAAACAAAAATAACAGGCCAAAAAATGGCCACGTGATCGCTCCAAATTAAGCCTCGTGAATGGTCTACTTAGCTTCTAAACTAATAGGGCCCTGGTTTTATTTGGACCTTTATTTTGGAAGCCTCACTTCTCCAAAAATATGGGTTGAATGGGCTGCACCACCGCCCTTAACCCAAAGTGCATTATCCCACCTCAGGTCCATCGTCTTAGCTCTGCCAGTGACAATATTTGAGCATAAACAAATCCCATGACGACGCAAAGGACATATAAAATAAAAAATAAAAACATATTTTTACAATATTAATTTTAAAATTAAAACTTAGCATCTTTACGATTTTAAAAACATCTTTTTAAAATTTGCATTTTAGATGATCTTAATATTTTCTTTGTATGTAGGAGAAAAAAATTATAAAATATTGATAGTCACCCAATTGCTTTCTTTGGGACATATAAGGAATGCTTGTCGCACTCCGCACAAGCCAACATGTCGAACATAAAAGCATTCTGTGAAGAATCTCTTGATCGGATAAATTGATTATCCGTCCCGTCGATTACAAATTGAGAACGAGGGTCAACTTTATCTTAATCTCATCTTGCAAGGGTTAACACGTTTCTCCAAATTTATAATCCAATTTTTGAGGTGGGCACTCCATTTATCTCAAAATTTTAAATAAGTTAAACGACAAATGAGTATTCAAAGATGGTTTTAGTACCGGATTAGTACAACAAATCTGCCTAAGGTCCAAAAATTGGGTACATCAATATTTGAGCAATCTTTCTTGCATAAGGAAATTGAGTTATGATCATCTAAATATACTAGTAATAAAAAATTCAGCAACTTCAATTTATTTTATAACCTTTACCTTGAGCTTTTGGTGCTACCTTCAAAAAAGTTTGGTGAGTTGTTTAAGATTTATCTAAGTTGAGTGACTTCTTCCAATACATATTATTTTATCATTGATTTAAAAACACTTGTCATTTCCACCACTCATCGAAGTACCTCCACCACCACCAACAAAAGTACTTCTACTACCTAGGAGCCTCACTGCTCACTAGTTTAGCTCTCCCTTCCTATGACAACACCTTAATCGCCGAACGTCACTTGAAGATCTCTCTTCAACGCCTTTCTCATTCTCCGCCAGTGAATCCAGGCTGTCTTTTTGTTTGAGCATCCAATCTCACATCCTTCAATCCTGGATTTTCCTTTGTCCTGAATCTATGTTGGATCATGGTTGCAATGTTCACAAGATTAGATATTGTCATCGTTCTCCTGATTGTGTCAAGATATATGATGTTTGTTTTTCTGAGTGCTTCCATTTGTAATTTTATATGAAAACACTTCATGCAACATATGTTCATTCACTGGGTCTATATATATATGGGTTAAGTCCATAAACCATGGATATAAACCGTAAAGCTCATTCAGTAATCAGCTTTCTTTACAGTGAGTAATAAAATTATTGTGGATATTTTTTTCGTAGCCGGAAAGGAATTTGGGGAGTTGGCCATCTAGTACCTTAGCTACTTTCTTTGCACATTCTTGGAACTAAAAAGCTTGAAGTTCAGCTCTATGTGTGACTCGGTAATAATTTAGTAAAGTAGCTTTATAATCATTTGGTAATAAATAAAGAAATACAAAATAAATGAAAACACAAGATTTACGGCGAAACTCTTACGAAAAACCAATGTGTGATAGAAATTATTCTTCCAATTATCAATCTCCTGAGTATTGCTAATACGTAATAAACCTCTAACGTTGCTTATATAACAAAACATCTGATATGGTGTCCTACTTTCGACTACACTCAGGGCAAACCATTGCACCCTTAACAGCCCAACCCCTTTGTTATCATAACAAATCCTTCATTTTTTTCTCAACTTTTTATTTCATAAAAGTCGCATTGTGGGTCTTCGGTCGGGTTATAAAGTGCCTTCAAACCAATTTTGAAGTCATAAAATCGATAGTAGCTATAAATGAGGACTGCTGACATCTTCCCTTTCCTATGCTCATTTAGACTTACATAAGTATATTATATGTGCTTAAAAATGTAACCCAAAGTATTTAAGGTTTCAAAAGCCATACCCATAAGGGATACTGGTGGTAGCTTTAATTGGTAAAGAGTATTTCATCATTGACTACTAATGGCAGGACAAGGTCCAAAATGTCCTAATTTTGGTCGAAAATCGGGATCCATTAGAACTCGAACCAGCCTTCCTCTATGTCTTACCTTTATTTTTACACTGAGCTGTGCAATGATAAAATAATACTGGGTTTTTGACAATTTTTAAAGCACAATATATAGAAGATATATTAAGAATAGGTTTCTGGTCAATTACATATCTAAAAACTGAGGAAAGTAGAAAAACAAAACAATAATAATTTAAAGCACAAATTCTTATTATAAATTTTATATTTAAAAAAAATTAAAAGAGATATACTCTCTTCTCTGGATGTCCAACTTTTTCAAATTTTGAATCTTCTATCAACTAATGTGAACAATATTTTTGAAAAACAATTTTTTATTTTTAAAAATAAAAACTATTTTTTGCTTATTCAAGAAACAAACTCTTAATATTTACAAATTGCTCTGATAACTCTTAATTTAAAAATGATTTTCAGATCAAATCATTATTTGGAGCAAATTAAAATTGCTTTGTGTAAAAAATAAGAACAATTCATAGACTTAAAACCTTAAGCTCCGTTTGAAACTTGGAAAATACTAAGTAAATTAAATAGTAAGAAATATAGATATAAAAAGTTTAGCGGAAAAAGAGAATTGTTGTAACAAATGGGTTAAACTTAATAAATTAATTAATATTTGTTTTTATTCAAACTCATTTTTATTTTTTGTTTTTCTTAAGGTGATATAAAGGAACAGGAAAAATTTTAAATATATAATTTGAGAAAATTTTTATTATATTTACACTCTTCTCTTTATATTTTCTCAACCAAATAGAGCAGAGAAAATAGAATTTTTCTTTAGCATTTTTCCTTTCCTTGGTACAATAAACCCTATTATACTAAAGGACAATCGACACACACAATTTCCACTGCTTTCACATTTTTTGACCTTTGTTGTGGAAAAGATAGACATATATATATATATATATATATATATATATATATAGGTGAAGAGAGCAGTATATATATGGCTTCTTAGTAAATAATTTTCAGTTAGAGAACAAAATTATAACATAATTAGGTAGGACCATGATGGTTTTGT
The DNA here is from genome assembly GCA_016808115.1 of Tetrastigma voinierianum. NCBI lineage: Eukaryota > Viridiplantae > Streptophyta > Magnoliopsida > Vitales > Vitaceae > Tetrastigma > Tetrastigma voinierianum. The sequence goes on from JAEQBH010005663.1 coordinate 49,560, forward strand.
AAGATCATTCAAAAATAAGGTAACCAACTTTGTATTGGGAGATTCTTCAAATTGATTCTGCTTTAGACACCACCCAAACATGATAGTCATACATTGATCTAACTTGTAAGACTGAACAAGTTAAAAAGTGGTGCAAATCATGCATAGGCATAGTTGCATGGCATGGGTGAGTAGAGGTGGCAATTTAAGCTCGATCCACTCGGAATTAGGACCGAGTTGGGCTATTGACTTGTCCAGCTTTAAAAATTAAGGGACTTGAGTTCGGGGCTCCATTTAAACCACGAATGTTGTGGTATGACCTGGATCTCACACACTTTGTTGTACAAGGCACTTGGTCCGACTGGTCAGAACAGAGGATCGGATTTGGTGTTATTTATTGGCCCAAAATTGTGCTATTTCAATTAACTCGACATTTGGTCCTATTAGTGTGGCAATGACCCCGATCTCACTTTTTTCGAGTAAGGCATTTGGTCCGACCCGCCAAATTAGACCGACCGGTGCCATCTTTATCGGGCCCAAAAATTGTGCCAATTTCGTCACCTTGATTCGGGTCCGACCAGTGGCAATGACCTAATTTGTCAATTTTTGCTTTATATGTAATTGGTCCAACTAGCTCAGAATTAGATTGGACGTGTTTATTGGCCCAAAAAATTAAATGATTTGCTTAGCTCGATTAATCCGCCTAGTGTGGCATGACCGATATATCAATTTTTGCTTTATAAGGCAATTTTGGTACCACCGCATGGAATTAGGGATCGACTGGTGCTATTTTATTGGCCCAAAAATTGTGCCACTTAATCCCTGTCGATCGTTCAATTTTAGTGTGGTATGGGACTGATTCATTAATTTTTTGGCTTTATACAGTAATTCGTCCGACTCTTAATTAGGATCGATCTAGTGTTATTTATTGGCCTAAAAAAATTATGTTACGCCACCGACTGGGGTCCGCTTAGTGTGGCATGACCTGATCCGTCAATTTTTTGCTTTATAAGGTAATTTGGTCCGACCCGCCTAGAATTAGGATCGGGACGGGTGCTATTTTATTGGCCCAAAAAAATTGTGCCAATTTTACTTCGCCTGATTGGTCTGGGCCGGTGCGGTATGACTCGACGGTCAATTTTGGGCTTTATAAGGTAATTTGATTTGGACCCGCTCGAATTAGGCCTCGGACGTGTGCTATTTTATTGGCCCAAAAATCGTGCCAATTTCGGGGCCTCGCTGGGATGGTCCGCCTTTATCGTCTGAACAAAATTGTGGTGGTCAGTTTTTAGCTCCCGGGCTCGATGGTCCTACCAGCAGTACGACCCGATCCGCTAATTTTTTCGCTTTATGCGCATTTCATCAATTCGTTCGAATTAGATCGACGGTGCATTTGCCACTCCAAAAATTGTGCTACTTGGGCTAAACCGCACAACCCGACTCACCAGTTCATTCGCTTGAATTGTCACCCCAGGTGCAGAAACTCTCGAAATTGCTTTTGGCTCACGTTTTCAAAATCATTATTTGATATTAGCTTTTTGAAACACAAAGAATACTATTTTTATACCATTTCAAAAACCATGATCCTCAACGAATGTTTTATGTGTTCTTGAAGTTTTCCAGAAGGAACAAAACATTGGAATCTAAATGCGTTCTTTGTGTTTTCTTATTTTTCAAAACAAAACAAGCCAAAAATGCGAAATAAAACACGCTTCTCTGACCTACTCGAATTTATTTATTTTTTTTTTAATAAAGTGAAATAAAAATTATTTCCATTACAACTCTTCCAAAATGTGTCATGTTGTTATTCCTAAATTTAAATTTATTGAAACAAAAGAGTCTAGTACCTAAAATTCAAGGATCTATATCGTACCTAATTGAGTAGTTTCAAACACGTACAAGTTCGTGAACGAAATGATCTAGTCAGAAGTGGGCAATTTAAATTATTTTGTAACAAAACTTGTTAATTTATCTTTGAAATATAATTTTTTCAATGAAAGGAAAACCACAAATATTCAAATAATCACCAACAATAATCAATATTATCAATTGGAAAGCGCATTTGACCGAACTTATCGGTTAGACTAGGCCGAAGCTAACATCATCGCGCCGTACCATAAAGAATTATGTAAACTGCGCAGCGCCGTTCCAAATCGAAACTGAGTCGATGTCGCCAATAAATTAATAACTAATACGACCCTTATTTTAGGGTAGATTGGTTGAATTCCCAATCAGCAATTACTTTATTGACTAGACTATCCACAATTCAATTCATTTATCTATACACACGATGACAACTATAAATAATTAGATTCTGTTATAACTTTCAAATTTTCTATTAATACCGTAATAGAATACGGGACCGTTGGTCTTTTTATTAAAAGAATATATTACTATTTTTGAATCACCTTCAATTTTTAAATTTAAAAAACCATTATTCTTATCAACTAAAATACAACTACAAGCAGTGCCATCAGGAATCTCTTAATGGCCCACTGAATCTTGGTTAGACAATCCACACCATGCTCCTCCTTCTCTATGTTACTATGATGACAACCATATATAACAATCGTGGCTATTATAAGAACGAGTTTTACATTATTAGATGATAATTTTATTTTGTATTTATAGCTTTTTCGCATAAAATTTTAATCTTGCTACCAAAATTCAAGACAAAATATATAAATACGAAGACAAGTTGGTCCTTGTGATAGTAATATTTTATTATTATTTTTTAAACACCTTACTAATTTAAAAGTTTAAAAAGAAATATTCTTGGTCACCAAAATACAATATACATTCTGGCCAATATCAATTGACGTTTTACCTATGTGTTTAAGGCAGCCATCTAAGAGTGCTTTATCTGGTGACCTTAATGGCCTACTTGACCACTCATTATTCCCTCATCCCCTCCTTTTAAAATTCAATTTGAACCTGCTTTGTATTTAATAGACTTAAAAATAATTTTCACTTCCATATTTGAAAAATAAACATTTTCCAAAAAATACTGTACCAAAAACCTAATTATGCCAGTACAGGAAGGAGAACTGAGGAAATACTTTGTCTCTTTAATTTCTTTTCCAATTTGACTCCTCTGAAAGCTCCAGCTCAATAATGGCCAAACATTAATAATATAGATGAGTATATATTAGGGATATGCATGATCGATTAACTGAACTATGGCACAAAATAAAATGACTTAATTTATTTATTTATATAAATAAAAACCTAATTATTTAAGTTCAATTAACTATATGTCGTTTTTTGCCAACCATACTAAATTAAATTACAACCACAATTATATATTGTAAAAGCTAAATTATAACAATCATTATAAATTGTATAACAAAATGTAAAAGAAGAAAATACAATTTATTCATTTGTAGTCCCCTATAACACTTCGTGTATTTGCTAAATACATCCATAAAGTCACTATTATAAAACATATATGATTATATTTAATCATGATTTTAATCAATCACATGATTTCAATTCCTAAAGAGAAAAAAATCAAAAAATTTAAGGGTATATAAAAGTGAAAATATTTTCGTCCCCCACTTCTCTTTTCCATCCCTGTGTCCAGGCTCATCACATTAATGGGTTGTTCACATTAGCGGTAGAGTTTGGTTCTGATTAATCTAATCGTAAGAATAAAATGTAACCCATCACAATTTTGTCATATTTATATAAACCAAAACCTAAAATCATTTATTCATTAATCATACATCGATTTTTTCGGTTAATCTATAATTAAAAATAAATTTATACTTGGTTAATCATATACTTAAAGTTTAATATAATTAATCATTATAAACATAAATAAAAATAAATACACCCATTATTTGTAGTCTTATAAATACTTATGTATTTATAATATATCTTGTTAAATACAAGAGTATGAAACACATGAGATTATATATTTAATCATGATTTTTTAATTAATTCATATATGTTTAATAATTTCAAACATAAAAAACAACAATGTAAGAATTATATTATATAAAAATAAAAAGACGAATTAAAAGTGAAAAAGTCACAAATCATATAAATAGAAAAATCTATTGAGTATATATATATATTTTTTTTTTTTTTTATTTTGGATAGATTAATGGGAAACTATAGTTTTTATATATTTTGTAAATAAAAAATCAATATTGATAAAAACAAAAAATATAATTATATAAGCACATTACATGCATGGGTGTATGCTATCAAGTGTTGAATATGAGAGAGAGAGAGAGAGTGAGAGAGAGAGAGAGTGTGATGTCAAGTGAAATGTGTCGAACTTCACATTCACAGCTGGCGTTTCCATGCCTCTCCTTCAGTGCTTCTGGCCCATGTACTTTTTTTAGGGATGCTTGTCTACCAACACCATTTTACCTAATTTCCTTTCTATTTATTTATTATTTTTTAATATATATATACAAGGTATATATATATATATATATATACATATATATATTGTGAAGTATATGCTTGAAATTCCATACTTGTGGGTATACATTTAAAAATGACAAAAAGAAATTAAAATAAATTATAGACAAAGTTAAAAAACCTTGTTGTTATTCCTCTTTTTCTTTTTTCTTTTTTTTTTTTAAAGCTTTTTTTTAAGAATGAATGATTTTTTAGTTATTGTTTGACCTAAAATCATTTATACGATCTTTTTTTTTTCTTTCTTTAACGCTTAATCTTCTTCGTCAGATTATTATGATATTAGCGCTTTCATCTTATCAGAAGGTTTTATTCGCAGAAGAATCCGCATGCCAAGAAACTTAATCTCAAGAGCATCATATTGCTACAGCACATGCTTCGGGCTATGGAAACCAAAGATATTCTAATCGTCATTATAAACTTATAAGCTTTAACGCTATATTATTACATGCTATTAAATTTTGAGTATTAATCATTCGTGATATCATCATTTATGACATTTAATGATTATTCGCAGTTTCAAGACCGGCATCTAACTTAATCACCAGAAGTTTTTGCTTTGGGCTCTTTAGAATGCATCATGTTATGATAACTTTATCGCTTTTATTGATCCTTCCAATTGGCGATTTATGATTATGGTTTTGGGATGTAGTGATTATGAGCGAACTTTTTACATGAACATGCCTTTACGTATTCGATTTAAAAAAAATTATAACAAATTAAAATGAAACATTCGTGTTGAATTAAATTAAAAAATTTTGAAAAAAATGAAATAAAATAAATAAAAAGACAAAATTGTTAAAGAAGAAAGAAAAAGATTATAGTAAAATAGAATTTGGCAGGATTGTTTAATGTGTATTTGAGTGTCTCCAAGAGAAATCCAGACCCCACGCGTTGCCAGCTATATTGTTTCTTCCTAAGGATGCCATCTTTCTTCTCTAGTATTTCATACCACAGGGTCCCATTCTCGCAGCTTTATGTCGTCTTTCTTCTTTTTCTTCTTCACAGCTGCCGCCGCTGCTGCTGCTGCTTCCTCTCCTCCTCCTCCCCGGCCCGCTTCCGCGATTAAATCGGATTCTGCCTTTCCGAGGCGTCAGAAAGCGTAGCTGGGGACGGCATGCTTCGAAATTGGGCCCGGGAAGAAACCTGGTCTGGCTCTTCGTTTCCTTCGGTTTGCTGAGATGGCCGCTCGCGCCTACGACGCCGTGCCGCGTTCTTCCTCAAAGGCGTGAAATGGCCTGCCAACTTCCCTGAATCATGATTGCTGGTTCTGCCCAGAATCGGAGCTTCCAGGGCGGACATCTATGGCGCTGCAAAGGCGGCGGCGGCTTCGGGTAGTGGGAAAGACTGCTCGGAACGGATACTGCCGTGGCGGAGGAGGAGGAGGAGCTCAGACCCAGAGTTTGCAAGATCAGGTTTTTGAGGTCATGATGAAACGCACGCCGTTTATGCTCGGCCCATGGTCCTCCAGTTTTGAATCGTTTGAGTGCTTGTTTGATGATGTAACGATGTCGTTTTTTGGATGGAGATACATTTTCAATCTACCCTGGCAAATGGTACCTTCTCAATATTTAATAAGTTGTACAGTGTATATATGTAGACGGAACAGTGAAAATGGAATATGTTTTTTTCTTACATTATCTTCCCTCAATTATAACTCTTTAAGGAGAAAAAATCCTTATTTGTGGATGATGGGAAAATTTTTTGAAGACCAAATTATTATAAAAAAATAAAAAAATACATGTTTTTGTAGATAAATGTCTGTTTAGATGAAATTTTTAAATCTTAATAGAGTAAGATAGAAATGTATTTTAAAGAATGACAAAGTTTTATAGTCATGTAATATTTTAATTACTTACTCACACTTCAGAAGAACTTCCTCGTGCAAGGGTGGATGGATATGGATGAAGATTTTTTACTTAAATAGCTTATTTGGTAAATCTTACAAAGATCAAATTTATTTGGGACAATTAGTGTTAACTGTATTATTGAAACCTATAATATGAATAAAAAAAATCCACTCACCACATTAATAAATTACATTTTTATATAAATTATTCTGTTCTAATCAGATTTAAAATTATCAAATCAAATCTCTCGAACCTGCACTAATGTATAAACAACGATAATATGTAACACATTTATCCCTGAACTACACGTATTCATCAATGCACCAACATAACCCCTAATCTAACATTAACGAATATCTTGGGGTTTAGATTAATGTGTATATAATTATTATAACATTTATCGATGGGCCATCGCTTATCCTTAATATGTTTTACTAATGTATCAAGATTATAACTCGAATCGAATGCAAATATTAAGTTATATCAGTGATGCCAAGTCGGTCGCGATTCTTCTTTACATATAAATATATTCTATACTAATATAACCTATTATAATATAACACATCATTTTTGGTTATAAATACAAGAGTGTAATAGTAAAGAGGGCGGTAAAGGAAATTAATAATATTTTTTATATGATAAATATATGGTTCATTAGTCGTAAAACTCCATTATGGTGTGATAGTGTTTCCAAATTATTTTTCTCAAAATTGGTTTTTTTCTTTTCAAGGATTAATTAATTGAAAGTCGTAACCAATGGGTTGAAAAAGTGAAGAAAAGATATGCGTGGAAGTGGTTATTTTACAAACACAATAAGCCTATTTTAAATTAATACATTAATTTTGTCCAATAAATTAGTAAATAATATTCTTTAATAAATCGCTTGTCATGATCTTAAAATACTAAAGATGTTATTAAAAATATTTAAATAATGCATATATAAGTGTATGTATATCGATATGTCAAAACAGAGTTTAAAAAACAATTTAAAGAAAATACATTGTTAATATACTTTTATTAAATCGCCATAAAGAATATATTTGAGGTATATTATTATTACTTACGCCATTCATATTTTGCCATAAAGAAATAGTTTTAGAAACGCCAGAATGTCGGTTGTGATAATCAATGTCACGCAGATCGCGCTTGTTTGGCCGGGAAATTATCCAACACGCCCCGCTTGTTGTCGAACCACCCAAATACGCCCGTCGTTGCCGAAGCATCTTTCCAAATCGACGTTTCAACATGAGCTGACGGCATCCATGCACCACTTGTGTTCGTGTTTTTGAAGACGTCGCTATCTTTCTTGAAATATAGTGATTTTTAAGTACGTTAATCCCGGCAAGGCCCTTCGTCGCGTCGACCAACCCACCGCTCCAGTCGCTGGAGTGTGGACATTTGGTTATCACCCTTCAGTTTAATTTGTGCAAATGTACCAAGCGTGGGTATGATATTTAATCGATAGCTATACTGGCTGGAACAATCAGAGCAGTTACAATAAATCACATCTTATCAAGTATTATTAGGATATATAATCTCTGCCGTTCTCCTTTGAAGTTCGCCCTTATCGTTATTGTCGACACCTCATAAAGCTGAATTGTCATATTAGTAAAGAAACAATTTAATAAATTTATTTCATTCAACAGAAAGCTGAATTTATGAATGGAAGGAACAATTCAAACAAAGCTGAATCATTGTGATAGTGAATCTTATAAATATATTTTCACTCTCGCGATTTAATTATTAGGATCGTTTAATCTCGTCATCTCCTAGTTTTCTCGCCTTTATAAAGACGTTGACAATTTATAAAGCCTAATTTATCATATTAGAAAAGAAACAATTTAATTAAACTTATCTTTATTCCAAATTAGGAAAGAATTTATGAAAATACGTTGAAATCAACCAAGTGTTGTTAATTCATAATACTACTTAATTTGATATTTTGCAATTAGCTGGATTACATTAAGTAGATCTCGTGACGCTCCTAACTCCGGTCTCCATGATCATCTGGCCAACCCGCTTAATATTAAGTGATGCTCAAGCCACCCGACGCCATTCTCAAAAATCCCAAAGTGCAGTCTCCTTAGACTAGGAGCTCTACCCAAATATACATTTAGAGAAAACTGATTACTCTGGTTCAAAACAAATAAATAGTATAATATATATCCACACGCGCCACCAGTCTATAAACAAGACTTTCATTATACATGCCAACGAGGTATACCCAATAGTTACAAGAGTTCAAATGTTTTACTTTCATACTACATATATCAAAAATACTTCAATTTCTAATACATGTAATTATCATCAACGCCAAAGCCACAATCCGGCTTTTTCTTAATATCTGCCCCAGGATCAGCCGTCTCGCAGCTCCCTCACAGAAAGAAGATGCCAATGAAGATTGCATACAATCACTTAATACACGTTATTACCAAAATGACTATCGGTTTAACTCGTAATCGCGCCGAAAAACTCAGTAAAGAAACCAATGATGATATGTGAAAAATATGGTCGGGCGGGAGAATGGTAATATCAAAATTATTTAAACAAAAAAGCAGTGATACCCAAACCGTAAACGGAAGTATTACCAACACCTTAACCCCCTTCCGTAAGTGCAACGGGTCATGTTAAAGAAGCTACAGTGACTCCAGGAGTCCCAACATCATACCCACGAGGATTGGAGGCCTTCTAATTGAATGATCACCTTATTACATGGGGCTCTTCACTTATTTAGGCTAATTAAGTAGGATGTTGAATAAAATCAATTTAATTGAAACAAAACTGATTTTTCCAAAACTAATCTCATAAAATCTACCAAATAAACAACCACTAATTCCCAAAAGGTATGAAGAGAGTCACTAGGATGGGGGATAATTATTTACAAAACGCTTTGTATTTCCTTGAAAGCAAAAATAAGAACAATTGTGTTGAACGCTAGATTTGTCTAAGAGCAATGTAGTATACTTTATTTCTCCACAATCTCACAATACTTCACTAGTTGTGAGATCCATATTCCTCTTTTCGTGACGTAAAATGGGTCTAATAGCCACTCCTTGCAAAATTTGCACTTTAAGATTTGATTGTTTTTTCTTTTTTCAATACTTCTACAAACTATTTTTATGATCACATTCCATTCTCATAGACAGTGATAATGCAGTTCCTCTCCAATGTAATTTAGATCTCAGCTCCTTCAACGACAAAATTTTCATCTCCCGATTAGGGATTTTGTTACAACACGATCAAGATCCTTTCATCGCACTGGGGCGATAAACCTTTCTGATCAACTAAATTCCTCGATACATCATCTAATTAATCCTCACACCACAGGTAACAGCGATCTATCAGCACTTTTTCGAGTTTGTCGTCAAATATATTAGTCTATAGCATACCTCGCATCGCCGGGCCTTTACTCTCAGAATTTGTATCTTCTCAGGTTTACTCGAGGGTTTCCTCGAAAAATCGTGAAGAAAAAGATATGTGTTTCTGCTGGGTATAAGCATTAATATTCGAATAATTCATTATATGAACTTATACCAATTATATAAATTCAGTTTTCAAACCCACAAAATAATCGAAATCGCAAACTAATTGTTCAACAATTAATCCCCAACCCCAGAGGGTGTTTAATGTTCCATTACTGGATTTCAATCATCACTAATCAAATAAAAGTAAGAAATGAAGAGTGAAATCTCAAGAGAAAGAAGAGAAAACCCAGATTGAGCTAAATCTTCACCTCAACAAGAATAAATTGAATATCTCGAGTATAACACCAAAATCTTCTCTCACGTAACAAAAATCTGGTTGAAACTATTCTAAATATCTATTAAAAATAAAATCATGAAGAAAAACCAAGAAAATTGTAAGGAAGGAGAGAGAAAAACTCATGAGAGAGAGAAATCTAGACAGAAGTCAATTCTTTGAATCGAATTTTAGAAATTAATTCCTATTATACAAAGACCAAATATCTTCACAGAAACAAAATCATTTCCAAAACTCGCTTCCTCAACCCAAAAAAATCAAATTCATAAAAATTAATGCGTAGTCTGGGAGGAGAACCCCATGAGAGAGGTTTCCAATCTTTCTCCCACGCTTTACTTCCAAAAACGAAGATATATATATCTCTAGTAGAATGGGCTTGAAATTAGGGTCAAACCTAACTTTTCTTCGCTTTTTTCTAAGTTGTCAAGTAGCTGCTTCGTCGCGACATTGTGCCTTCGTCATGACATCGCCAACTTTCCGTCAGCGACACTATCTTCCGTCGCCACACCAACTTTCCGTCGCGACACCAGCTTCGGTCACAAAGATTTCCGCGTCGCGACCAATTTCTCCGATAGTGCTAAACCGGTTTTTTCTTTCCCCAACTTGTCGGGCCATAACTTCTTCTTTCATTTTAACACCAGATTGCCAGAGCATTTCATGGAAAAGCCTTTTGAACGCAACGCGGTGCCAGCAGGAATTTGAACCATTTCCATAACCAGCATGGCAGCAGGAAAATCAATCTCCCAGCAGCGCGCCGTGAGACCCTCGCTGACTCTTCTTCGAAATATATCGTCACTCCTCAGGCCAAATCACTACATCAACTTACAAAACCAAGTTAGGGCAGAATTTTACGAGTTTTGTTGAAGAATATGGAGTTATTAAATGCACAAAACAAAGCATGCAGAAACGAACTAAAACATGAATAGTTTGTACTCCATCACCCTATAATCTCAGAAAACAAAATGGGAAAAGTGTGGGGTCCCACTCACTACGAGCTAAAGCCTCAGCAGAGAACGCCTGCGAGCCACCACCACCTGGGCTTCGCATGCAATGTTCCAGGTGCAAACAATATTGATTCATAAAATCTGATGAGATCCCTACTCGACCGCCTGGCACGACTCAACTCGTGAACCGCGAAGCTCATCGACTCTCACACTCAGCCAAGCCGCATGGTATATTGGGCTTAATAATGGATGAATCTTCCATGTATACATATCACCCTGGGTCGTCCGACGATTGATATTAATTGTTTGTGGATTACTCCTCCGTCGACATTAATGCCGCTTCCATCGATTTGATATTTTGGCCAAGGACACCCCTCTCACGATGTTAATATTTTTGTATTTGGTCCGAACCGTTTTCTAGACTTATACTATGCACCAACTCCTCATATTTTAGATACCTTAAAGGTATAAGCACGTACGTGATGCCAATCAATACGTAAAGATAATTCACATGTAAATATATAAACACATATATTCACAAAGCATTCAATTCACACAATCACATAAATTTCCAAATTCCCTCTACATCAAAATTAGCCTTTCCCTTTGGGCTAATCTGGTCACCCAGCAATTCCACTTTAAATCACTCGACCAAACACATATTTTCACAAAATATATTTTAGAATGACGCTTCTGGGAATAGTAAAACCCCGTTACTATTCCTAAAAATCATGAATCAACTGGGCTCACTTGCTAACTCAGATTTCACGTTTACTTCCGCCTCAATCAAAACTAATATTACGACGCGCATATGAACGTATTGTCTGGGGTCTCAACCCAAACAGCCCATGATCTTAATTAAATTTTCTGGATCAATAATTAGATGGTTAAAATCCCCAGCAATTCTCTCACACTGGTCCCAAGTTTCCTTAGATCGACAACCTGCCCTCACTGCCTCATTCAGAATCAAACATTACAGAAAACACTTAAACGAAAGAAACCTCAAGCAGTGTATAGTACCACCCTTCAAGTCATGCAAACTCCATAAATCCCAGACTCCACGCAAGCTCTCTCCACGCAGGTGCCAGTTTCTTCTTTTCTTTAGACCGGGCACTCGCCAACCGATCATATGCTGTATTTCTGTAGTAAATTTCCCTCTATAAACAAAAATCCCAAAAAGCTTCGATCTCCCCAAAATCTGGTTTTCAATGCCTTGCTCTTTATCTTAAGTGCAGTGTGATAACTCCTATTCATCAATTTGTCTTTAAATACTTAAACTTTCCAAAATGACCTTTATGTCCCTTTTTAATGTAATCGAGCATATTCGGCATCATCCTGAGCTCATTTTCACTACTTCACCACACCACCACGCTGACATGTTATCGCGTTATACGCGACTGGTCGCATCAAACGTTTCACCCGCGCATCCGAAACCGACATGCCTCGAAAACACAATAACTCCGATCGCTCCGAAAATTAGCAAATTCTATCACGTGTTAACCAGATTTCACGACGATTCCAACGCGCAACCGCTTCATCATCCCAGAGATATGCAGCACTAATCTTGATTTTGAACCGAGATTACAATTTTTAATTAAATATTATTTTGCTCCCTTACTCCGTAAATTTAATTTCTTTTACCATAAAGATCGGGTTATATATAAACTAATCCATAACTTAATCTCAAAAATAGTTAAAATATTTTGAAATTAAATATTGTGACGATGGCCATAAGTTATGTAGCCTTCAAAGGGTTGCGATTATAAAGATAGAAACAGACCTGATTCTAGTTTCCAGCGATAATTTAAACAATTTACAATCCAGAGTAACATTTAGTAAATAAATATGTCATATCTAAAAAGACAAAGACAATATAATTAAAACATTTCAAAAAACAAGGAATTAATTTAAATGAAAGTTTACTTCTATATTCCTTACTTCCATATGTTTATACTTCATGTGTATGTATTAATATCAATCACAAACTTAGATCTAATAGAATTATTGACTCAAAATTTTTATATAAAAAGCTTTTAGAGTATATATATATATACATATATATATATATATATATGTTATGTATATGTATGTATATATGTATGTGATTATGTTTAAATGAGTTTAAAAAATAATAACAAAGAACAATGTTAACATAATTTCTGTTTTTTATCAACTAATGTTATTCATACTTATAATTATTATTTTATATGCTATTTATGTATTATCTATTTTGTTATAAAGAAACAGTTTCAGAAACATTTGGTGAATGTTCTGTTGCATAACTAAACACGAGGACAGTAGTTATTGCCAGACCATCACACGCCCGTCGCTGTCAGAAGCTACCCAATATGTCCGTTTTGTCATGGTTTACGCAACACGCCCGCTCGCTGTCGAGCCTTACCGTCGCCCGGTTTGCTGGTTATGGTTACTCAATATTCAGTTGATTATTGATTCGTCGGGCTGCGGTCATGGTTTCATCGAAGAGCGTTTTATGAGTTGATAGCATCCACGCACTACTTGTGTTCGTTTTTGAAGATTCTTCTTTTCGCAGAGATTTCTTGGCATGTTAATCCTGGTAAGATAATTAACCGCCATTATGCTCCAACGCTGAGCGCATCGTCATCTTTCTCGAGTTTAATTTGGGGTAAATGGTACTTCCAAGCAAGATAATTAACGCCGCTAGGGGCCATATCACCGAACAACTGCTGGATAGACATTACTAATAAATCCTAAGTATCCAACGTTACTATTGCGATATATAATCTCATTCGCTCCCTTAGTTTTTTGTTTCTGCTATTGTCGACACTTTTATAAAGCTTCAATTTGTCATATTAGTAAAGAAACAATTTAATAAATTTATTTTTTATTCAAAATAGAGAATTTATGAATGATAAGTTGAACAATTCAAAACAAAGTTAACTTTCTATTGCATAGTAAAACTTACAAAAATGTTATTTTCATAATTCCTCATGACAGAATTATTAGGATATCTTAATCCGCTCGCTTATCCTAGTTTTCGTCTTTGAAGGTTAATGTTTCTATACTTTATAAAGCTCTGACTTATCATATTAGAAAAGAAACAATGACAATTATTTATCTAAATTAGAAATACTTGTTTTAGGTCAATAAGCTTTTTGGTTCAAATGACTAGTATTAACATTCACCGCCTCACTCGAATCGAACTTCGTGGATGTCATGACATAAGGTGTCCAACTAATCAGAGCTGCAATCGTATTATTATCAGTTCATCAATATATTAAAATTATCAACTTTATTTAAAATTAAAAGTGTTTCCTTTAAGCAAAGAAAGCATTACATAATAATACTAATTTTGAAGGTAATAGCTTCGACATATTGGGTAGATCAGAGATATATAAAACTAATCCATAACCATGAACTTGAAGAAAAGTTAAAAAGATTTTTGAAATTAAATATTATGACGTATGGTTGTCAAGTTATGGTCTAATTGAAATGGTACCATTTCTATTCCTCCATTACACATACTTAAAAGTGTATTAAAAATTAACTCATTAAATCCTTAGATCTATTAGAATATTGACTAAATTTATAAAGCTTTTATATATATATATATATATATATATGTGTAAAGTGGTGTGTGTGTGTAAAAGTGTGTGTGTGTATGCCTATTTGTGTCAAAATGAGTTTAAAAACAATTTAAAGAAACAATGCTAATATACTTTCTCTTGACACCAATGTTAATATACTTATAAGCAATATAGTATTAGTGTATAACTCATATTTGTTATAGAAATAGTTTTAGAAACGTTTATGAATATTCGTTGCATAACCAAAACACTAGGGTTTATGCTCGTTGTCAAAAATTTACCCAACACGTCACTCGCTGTCGAGTTTATCGCAATACGCCCGCCATTGTCGAACTACCTAACACGCCCGTCGCGACACGCCCGTCCGCTGTCGAAGCGGCTCAACACGCCCGCTTCATTGTCATGGTTTGATCCAACACGCCCATTCATTATCGAGCCATCCTGGGTCACGTCCGCTTCGCGTTATGGTTTACCCAACACATTTTGTGCGTATGAGCTAACAAATATCCACGCACCACTGCGGTTTGCGTTTCAAAGACATCGCTTCTTCAAGAGATTTTTGGTATGTTAGTCCTTGTAGTGGTTTTACGTTTTTGCGGGCGACCACCTACATGCTCCAATGCTCGGGAAAGGTATTTGTCAATTCCTTCGAAGTTTAATTTAGCAAATGTACTTCCCAAGTAAGATACTTACCACATGGTTAGAATAATGAACGACCGATACACAATGGTCACCGTCATCCACTATTTCACCATATGACTATATAACTGCCCATTCTCAGTTTTCGTCTTTAGTGCTATTGTTCGCATATTTATATAAAGTTTCAATTATCATATTAGTAAAGAAGCTAAATTTAACAAACTTATTTCATTCCAAAAACAGGTTAACTTATGAAAATAATGCTTTTTTAACTAAAGACCAGCACAAAAGATCTGCCTCACTGAATCAACTTCGCGCAGATGCCCGCTTACTACGCTGCGTTCTAACCAATTGAGTTGCACATATTATTATCAACTACCCAATACATTAAAATAATTAACTTATTTTTAAAAATAAAAAGTACTCTTTTAAGTGTTGTTAATTCATAATATTACTAATTTTAGTTTAGAATAGTCGATTACATTACAGATCGGATAGATATTATAAATAATCCATAACTATGAATCGCCAAAAAATGTTAAATATTTGAAATTAAATACAGACGACACAATAAGCCACGTGTTCAGCGGTTATGATCATGGAGGGCTGTAAAAGGACCCGATCTCGCAGTTTCATGGTATCAAAATACTTCAATAAGATAATCGGTGCGAACGAATATAACACATTTTAAAAATATTAAAGATGCTATAAATTTAAAACAAACATTTTAAAACAGGGAATTTAATTGAAATGGAAATGTATTTTCTTTATATTCAGATTATGTTATACTTCATAAAAAGAGATTAATAACTTAGATTCATTGTAAATTTATTAATCTAAATTTTATAAAAAGCTGACAAGTGGTACAAGCTTATATATGTCACTACCATTTAACCCACAAGTGGTTGATTTTTGGTATCTAACATACTAAATTTATAGTGTGTATATATATTATTAAAAACCTTTTAGTTTATACCAAATTATAATATAAATAAATTATTTTACCTTATTATTATTGGCATATTAGGTTCTTTATACTTTCAAGTCATACTCACAAGCTTATTTAATATATGCAACTCCGTGCCCCCAGTAAAGTAAATATTTACTCCCAATTGAGGAAGGACGTTATCATTTCTGAATACATTTACCCTAGCGTATTTCAGGCGGCACACCGACCCACTCAAAGACACCTCATGGTCTAACTTAAATGAAGTTAAAAAAATAAAAAGAAATAATTTTATTGATTTTAAACTAGTAATTACGCTATAAAATCTCGCTTAAAACTTAGAAGATTAGAACAACACCTGCAAGACATTTATAATAATCACTCCTAAAGCCTATAAATGGGTCATCAAGAATACTACAAAGGCTGGTCTTGGGGATTACAAATAAATATTTTACTTATTTTTTGAGTCTAAATATTTAAAAGTTGATTCATCAAATAACAACAAAATAAACAAATAAACAAATTATGGGATCAAATATTTGAATATAGGTTTACATTAAAATTAGAAATAAATGACTCGGACATCAACTCAAAGAATGTTACATTTCAACGACGTGTCCCCCATTCATTTGAAGATTTCTAAGTTATTATATATTAAGTTTGCTTGAGCCATGAAACTCATGATCCGTAACTGCCAACCCATAAACCATTTTCACGTTTCTAGTAAACTAGCTTGACCTGCCAGCCACCCATTACGATCACTATGAAGAATTCTTCCATTTTTAGGGGTTTTCTTGTCCTGCACCCAAGCATTTTTTTGTAAAACGATCACATCGCATTGCCAGCAAGCATCGTCCAAAGGTATTATCTACTTTAGGGTAAGACTTTGAGCAATATCCTTATAAGACTCGATTATTTGTTTCTTAGTTTACTTTATAACTATAATTAATTAAAGGGGTTAGCTTATTTTCCTACTTGCTACGTCATGAGTAATATTCTATTTTCATGTCTCTGCCACACCTCATTAATTTGTTCATCATTCTAGTATTAGAATATTATTAGAATTAAGAAGAAATCTTCTCCATTTTAGGGTTTTCTATTCCCAAACTGCCATTTGGTAAAACGCATCGTCATCTGATTACAAGAAGTATCATTTAAAGGTATTTAGTATTCACTTTAGGGTAAGAATTTTCACAAAACTTGTTAAGTAGTTGGATATTTATTTTCATGTCTTACATACAATTCCTCATTAATTTGTGCATCGTTCTATATGAATTCAGGCTCTTATAGACTTACTGTTATAACATGGAATTAAGAAAAAAACTCCTTACTTTTAGGACTTAGTCCTAAAAATCCACATTTTTGAAAAAGTGATCGTCAAGACAACAGAGCTATCGCCAAAAGGCATTTAGTATTCGAATCTTAGGGTATACTAAAAATCCTGTTTCTAATTGATTATTTGGTTTTTTAGCTTACTTTATAATCATAATACCACTAGTTAGGTTGTTATTTTCCTAACTCTTGCAATTTATAATAAATTTATTTTCAAGTCTTGTCAAATACCTCTATTAATTTGTGCATCATTCTATATGAATTATGTATATAGATTTACTATTTACCCATTATGGAATTAGGAAGAAAAACTTCCATTTTAGGGATTTCTTTGTCCAAAATCTAAGCATTTTGGTAAAATTTTTGGAGCAAAATGATCGTCATCATCACAA
Source organism: Tetrastigma voinierianum (assembly GCA_016808115.1). NCBI lineage: Eukaryota > Viridiplantae > Streptophyta > Magnoliopsida > Vitales > Vitaceae > Tetrastigma > Tetrastigma voinierianum. Next base: position 67,398 of record JAEQBH010005663.1, read on the forward strand.
TAAACACGTCAAAAGTATTTAGTATCTAATTCTTAGGCATGCATTTTCATAAAATCCTTGTTGCAAATCAATTATTAATTTGTTTTTAGTTTACTTTATAACTACAATTAATTATTTTCCTAACTTGTGTAATTATTACAAATTTATTTCAAGTCTTGTTAAATACCTCTCATTAATTTGTGCATCATTCATGGTGAATTAGGTTGAGACTTACTATTACCCACATGAAATTAAGAAGAAAACTTCCATTTTGTAAAATTCTCTGACAAAAATGATCGCTTATCGCATCACAAAGAAAACATCACAAAGTACTAGTATTCATTCTAAGGCATACTCACAAAAACTACAAGTCACAACTGATCATTTGTCTTAGTTTACTTTAGATAACTACACACCACCATTTTCCTAACTTTTGTAATTATGAAGAATATATCTTAGTAAATACTCCACAAATGTATTAGCACTCGATTCTTAGGCATGCTTTAATAAAAAATCCTTGTTAAGCATCGATTATTTGTTTTAGTTTTTACTTTATAACTAAAATTAATTATTTCCCAACTTGTGCAATTATAACCACCCTATTTCTTCAAGTCTTGTTAAATAATTTCATTAATTTGTCCATCATTCTATATGAATTAGGTATATAGACTTACTAATAGAATGGAAATAGTCTCTAACCTTTTACTTGTAGATTATCTTCCTAAATCTTTTTGACAAAGACACAATGAATTTCATTTTTAATGCTAAACAAGAAAAATTTCACCTTAATTCCCCCATTGGAACCACCAAGAAAATTGATTCTTTAGCATTTCATTAAAACCCATATTTTTCACATGACATGTTCTATTACATGTTAATTTTCATGGCTGAAATTGCTTGTACTATAAGTTCATATGTTCACCCCTTATCGATTATCAGGTACTATAAACATGAAAATAACCTAATCTTTGTTTTCTTCCATAGAAGCTCCTTTCTTCTCTAAGATAGCAAGGACAGTGTCCGCTGGTCGAAAGAAGGAACCTTAAGAGCTCATTTCCGGCATTCGACTTTACATTTTCGTCGAGAAGCTCGAGGAGACCTATTTAAGAAGAAGTAGAAGAAGATGAGAGAAAACTCGGTGTACTGGAAAAGTTTACCTTGGTTCTGTGTATGTTAGCTTTCTCGTAGGGCCGTTCTTCAATTAATATAAAGGACATGGACACGTTCTTCTGATAATTCCTTTAACAAAGAACGTCACCTTCAATTCATCCCTTTAACAAAGAATCGAGTAAGTTTGGCGTTTGTTATTTAAGGCCGCATATAACTTCTTTCACTTAACGCAATACACTTAATAAGATGGGCAGATTGTTGTTGCTTTTTAAGATTCGGCAATCTAACGCACTTGTTTTTCTTCCTGCCGGTTGCCACAAAGCGTGGTTTCATTGCTTTAAAACAGACTTTTAAATAAAAAAAGTCAAACATTTTTGCTTCTATTCGCATTTTTATAAAACATATAAAAAAAACAAACGTCACCCAAAGATTTTAGACCAGCAAATTTGACATTTATTTAATTTAACTAACATTGTACTTTTTTATGGCTTGAGCTTAGTATAATCGCGGTTTAGTCATATCTATGTTGACCTACCTAATAGGAATTGACCAATTTAATTATTATATTAATTAATTAACCTATTTAATAAGTTATTTGTGTTAAATATGGATTATTAATCATAATTCTATTAATTTAAAGTCACAAAATTAATAAACATGTTAATTTTAGTTATGTTATTTGTGTTAAACACACGGATGATTAATTATAATTTTATTATTTTAAATAATCAATTGGGGTTAAGTCAGTCTTCGTTAACCTTTTTTTGTACTTCCAAAATCCTCAACACACAAATTTTCATTTTGATGAAAGCAATCCAACGCTAACATCGCTATTATTCACGCTTGATTTGGGTTGACAAATATCGACACGATCTGCATATCGACACGACACAACACCACCCACCAACGATGCATCTCTGTCACTCTAAGGTTAGAGAAATATCAGTAATTCTAGGTTTGATTAGGAGGGGATTACAATGACAATGAAAGCTGAGTTCATGATTCGGTTCAGACAAGGAGATGATCACTCAGAAGATATAATGGAAAGAAGTCACAAAATATCACACTCAAGCCATTCAGTTAACAAAAACTTTATGATATTAATTTTTATTTTTTTTTCACATGATGATTTTAATGATTTTTATTTATTTTATTTATTTTTCTCAAGAATATTAGATAAGATTTGTTTCTGAACCTCAGAAATGTGGAATAGTGAATGGTCTTCGCAGACTCATTAAACTTGGCCACTGTGCCCAAGAACCCCACCTAATCTCCTCAAAGCCTTTGCTTGTGGATTGAATTAATACTGCATTCACAAAGAAGAACGCCGAGACTCCGGAAACACATGGATGCTTCTCGAGTAAATGAAGGTGCAACTGGAGAATCCTTTTTCTTGTCAGCCTACCCATCCGTTATTAAAAACATTTGCCTCTTAATCTTCTTCCTAGGAGCAAAGCTCGAGAGATTGAGAAGGAGAAAGGGGCGAGTAATCCGGTTTAGATCGGCCACAAACACAACCAAGGGCTTTAGATAAAGCTACTCCATTACCCAGAGGGAGGCCGAGAACAAGGACTTCCTCAAAGCCAATCCATTATGAGGATAATGGATTTAGCTATCGACTAAGATTTGAGGCGCGGATTTTTCCACCGGTTTCATGGGATGCAGATTTTTATGTTAAGATAGATGATGATGTGCACCCCAAATTGGGCAAGCCTCTACTAATTTTTTTTTTTTTATATTAATTGGTAATTATAAATTATAATTATTGAAGAGCTTTGGGGGAAGGAAAAGTTCGTTTAATTTTTTAGTACGTTGATGTGAGCACACTGTAAAGGAAGAAAAATAGGTCCAAAACCCAGGATTCACATTGGTGCATGAAATCAGGTCAGTTCTTTTTCGTAAAGTAAGTGTTTAATTTTTTGAAAATTCCGACCTTGGTTTTAAACAAAAGTGACAGAATTAAATGGTTTTAGGTATTTTAAAAATAGTGCATCTGGATTATACTATATAATGAATGAGCTACTATGTCCATACTATTTTGTTTGTTTTTGTTTATAAGAAAGGATATTTGGTCATAACATATTATGGTATGACCATTCATTTGAGAGATTTGACACTGCTTTTGAAAACCGGCTTTCAGAAAATTAAATAAAGTAGGAAAACATATGCCTACTCCATTTTTTGAAAAACATATAAAAAAACTAAATTTAAAAAGTAAAAAATAGTCTTCAAAAAACATATTTTTTGTGTTTTTGTGTTTTAAAAACCTATCGAAAAAATTTCATAAAACAAGAATCATTATGTCTCTTTTGATCTTTTATTTGAATTTTGGCCTTTTAAATGCAAGATATGAATAATTAAATGGTTTTAGGTATTTTAAAATAGTAATTTCGACGAAATTCATGGCAATTTAGAATGAGTTGAAGGTTCATGCTATTTTGTTTGTGTTTGGTTTAAAGCTGAAAGGACAGTTTGGGCTAAGTAATATATATAGTATGACCATTCATTTTGGAATAATTTGTTTATTGTTTTTGAAAACTGTTTTCTGAAAATGAATAAAAAAAAAACACGAAACATATGTTTGATTTCCATTTTTTTTTTTTTGTTGTTTTATAAAAACTAAATTTAAAAAAAGCAAAAAACTAGTCTTCAAAACACATTTTTCTGGCTGCTTAAAACCCGTCTTCAAAAAATTTCAAAAACAAGAATCGATAGGGCTTTGATTTTTATTTTTATTTTAAATACACTTTAGTTTCATGATAATCAAATGTCTCAATTGGGATTCGAAAAGATGAGCTGCTTCACCACTCTGGATTTAGATCCCTATTAACATAACTTAAATCATGGGTCATAATTAATGTTTTAATGATTGCACTAGAATATCTAAGTGAAAAGGGTAATTTCATTCACATAATGCCATACTACCACCATGTAAAATTAACACAAAAAACACACAGGCTAAAAACATTAACAGAAATTCCTTGAAAACGAAAATAAATCATAATGTAACCAATTATCATATAAAATAATTTTAGGCATTAAAAAAACATGAAGCAGAAATTGAGGAAGAAAATGACGAATATGCCTTTGCTTTTTGCAGAGGGGTGAAATATTAGAACCAGTGAGTTTTGGAAATTCGAGAGGAATGAACGGCGCATTGCGCGCTGCAATCATCAAATTCCGCATGCAATTTGGAGATCTTAGCTTGGGCCCACATTTCTACCAACGCGTGAGTTCATTATTCGATCGCACACGTGTCATACGGAATATGGATCCCACGCAGGAAGCTGAAGATAATACGTCGATCCGTTCCATTTGGGAGGCCCATGTTGTTATAGGTACGCTAGTCGAAGATGCTCTCTTCAAATGCTGGTTTATTGGCTTCTGTGGCTGATCACGTTGATAGATTCATGATGTTGTGGGACCTCCATAGGCATGTTCTGATCGTTGATTGTCTTGTTGCCTGTGCATGTTTTATCGCAAATAATACAAAACCCATGCTCATTGAGGGATAAGTCCATATTCGGCCCTCACAAGATGTTATTTTAACTTTTAGTACAAAATGAAAAACCATGCCAAAAAAAAAAAAAAATGAAAACCATGTTAAGATTTTTATGTGTTTTGAGCCCCAAGAGAGAGCAGAGAGAGTATATATATATATGATATACATACATATATACATATGTAGAGTATGATATATATAATTATTAAATTCGAATAAAATAAAGAGCAATCCACTCCATTTAACCTTTACGCCACAATATTGCGTATTAAACTAGATTTTAAGTAAAAAGAATGTGTTTTTAATTCTGCCCTTGAGATACTAATTATTTCATTGTATTTAAAACAAATTACTATGGCGAATATAATGTAAAGTAAGAAATAAAACAAAAAACGCGTTTTAATATAAAATTAAGTTTATGTTAAAAAAAGAATAGGATATTTCCAAGAAAAAAAAAAATATTGGAATCACTTTAAAATAAATGTTTTCTTTTGAAGAAATATCTCCATACAATTCCCTAAAAGTACTTAAAAGAAAATGTCTCACCTCAGAAATACTTTAATTAAAATCAATGTGCAGCTGGAAGTTTCTTTTATAAACATTATTTATTTCGTATTATTTCTGATTAAGCAAAGTTAAAATAAAAACAAAAAGTTAAAATGTTTTTTTTACTTGAATAAAATCAATGTGAAATGGGCTTTAATAAACATAAAATTAAATTGTTATGTTTGGTTTTGAATATCTTCAATTAATTCAACTAATTTATTTGAATTATAATACTATAATTTATAACTTGTAGGGTTAATTAAATCTCATTCCCTCTCCTAAAGAGTTAAAGACAAACCAAACCATATGAGATATGAAAGTTACCACTAAGGATAAAATATCGATTTCCTATGGATATATACTACTGGATTTTTAAGATATATACTGATATATATCTCCACGTGAATATTTTACATAACCATTGGTAATTAAAATTTATATTAAAAATTGTAAATATATGTATCAAAAAACTATTTTGAAAACAGAAGAATGATAATATCAATTATATTTTTTTATTTTTTTTATTTTTTACTATACCTTATATTTGTTTATTAAAAACAAAAATTATTTTATATAATTTATACAAATATATCTGTTGTTATCTTGAATTGGTATTTGTAACAACTTAAACAGAATTAGATAATTTTTATATATTATATTAGTTATTATAAATGAGTAAAAGCAGACAACAAGAATGTTTCTTCTTATATAAAGAGAGATAAAGGCTAACATTGCTTGGATGGATGAGGACATCGATACATATCCGATATTTTACTAATCCTAATATTTTTTCAAACATTTTTGTTATTTTAATGTTTTTATTTTAATTTGAGATATGTTTATTCTAAGTATGGATATGAACATTTAGATTGCGAAATGGAAGAATAAGTTGGAAGGGTAGTGCGGGTGTCGCTTGATTGGTCGTGAATATGTGTTGCGGAGAGGATGAAGGGATGTGCACAACAATTGTGGAGAAGGAGAAGGGCTGTTTGGAACCTAGACCTCATTTATGGAAAAGAATTCATCTAGGTTTTCCATATAGAAATATATAAAAAAAAAAAAAGAATAAAAGAAAATTTAAGCTAACTTTCTTGTGTGTTCATTCCATGATTTGGATTTTATTCTTAATTTTTGGGAAAAATTAGTATTTAAAACTCAGAAAAATTTTCGTGGTTTGTTTCTAAATAGTGTGCTTATAAATTTTGCTTTTTTATATCTTCAACAATACCTAATTCCTATACCCCATCGCACTGATGCGCATGTTAAACAACGAATGAGAGGTGTTAATCTTATCATCCGGTCGAGCTATTTTTCCGTGAGGACTTCTTACAAAAGATCGCATCATAGTAGTAGAAGAATCCATCAAGTTCGATGGATTGTGTGTTCTTTCTACGCTTATGACACCAAATTAACACATTAATCCAAAAAAGCACCTGAAAGAAATAATATCACGAATGACATGGTATTCTAATTCAAAGGCTCTGTCTTTGATCATCAAAAAGCTTAGTTCTTTGAGGACCCTTTTGAGATATCCTAGGCTATAATTATAATTAAATAAAAATTATATTTAATAAGTAAATATTTTGTTGAAGATTTAAATGCAAAAATAATAAAAGTACAGATTTTAATAATGAATAATTTTCTTAATTTTTATTGTCGGTGTTTTACATACTGTGTGTAGGCATTTTATTGCCATCATAAACCCAACAAAGGAAAGGGTCAACATAGATAAGCCTTGAGTGTAATAATATTTGGTGAGTATGGACAAGAAAAGAGATCGACATATTGGGTAGAATTGATTCAACAATAGTTTGTATGCATAAATAATCCTTCAAATTTGACAAGTCACTAGAGAACCCCATTACAACATTAACATACTTGTTGGACACTATTTCACCTATACATGTGAAGTTAACCAAAAAGCTAAAATGTGTCCTATATTTAAAGTGTTTAACACTCCAACACAAAAGTAGCCTAAAAATGAGGCCTTGAGATATCCGGCTTCACATATCACGATATCCGAGATTTAGATCGAAAATATAGATGATATTTCGCTGATTGATGTATCGATATATTTGATCATATATCATTAAATATCATATCACAGACACGCACAGAAAGCATTTACTTTTTCGATAAACATCCGGCATATATCTAGATACATCGATAAGAGCACGTGATATATCGTAGATAGTATTTAAACGGCTTCCACTAAATCCTGATCGATCCGGGGAATCATGCGCATCGTGATTATATCAATTTAATTTTCCATTATATCGATATTCATATAAAAATATCCACTGATATATCCGCGAATAGTCTAAGTGCATCGATATATCCGGCTGAACCGTATTATTTTCATCTCATTCCAAATACGATATTATCAAATTTATAATCGATTGCAAAAACTTGATTAATCAATTTGTTATATCCATTTAGGTCACTCAGGATATCAACAGTGACAAACAAAACATCGCGACCAATCAACACATGGAACGAAGAACATGTCGTAGCTGAAATTTTTGCATTGTCACATATATATTAAAATATTTGCTGAGAGATCATATATATCGGTCATGTGGACGACAAGATTCTTTATCCAATGGTCGAGATTCCATCTCGCTTTTAAAGCTCAAACCGCCAAAATTGAGTCCGTTGATCCAATCTGCTGTGGATTCAATTTGACAATTTTTTTAGGTTCTAACGGTCATATTTTTTATCTGACGGTGGATTTTGAATATATGATTTGATCCAATGGTCATAAATGATTTATAACGGGCGCAGACAAGATCTAATTTGGTCGATTGATCCAAAAATAAAACTACAACGATCATAACTCATTTTATCACCTTTGACAAAAATGGCTGGGGCTTGGCTTTTAAATTTTTATAAATAGCCCAAAAATCACTATTTTTTTATCATACCATCAATTCTATAAACTGTTAGTATTTTTATTAATTTTATATATCGATATTTATAAAAATATCCACCATATATCCATAAAATCTAAAAAGATTATATATCCGGCTAAAAACCAATATTTTAATCTTAACTAGAATGACCATTAACTTTTTAATAATACACCACGTACACCTCTCTCCTACGGTAAAAAAGAATACCCCCAAAACCAATAAAATCAAACTAATGATAATAAACAAATTTAATATTAACCATAAAGATAGCTCAAGATATGTGAGATTGAGCTGCGCCAAGAACCGATCCACATCCACTGGTTATAAAAATACAACAACAACATATCACTTGAATAAACTATTAAAGTATAACTCGTATTATTTACAATTGAATCCTTAAGAAAAGTAAAAAAAGAGAAAAAGAAACAATACAATTAAAAGTAAAAACAGATTTGAATTATAAAATTTATCTTAAAAGTTAAAGTTGTACAATTTTCTTTTAATTATAATTTTTTTCTTCAGGCTGATTTGTTATAAAAAGATAAGACCGATAAAAAAAAAGTTATAGTTTATACTGCTTTACTGTGTTTCTTTTTGAGTTTATTTTGTTGCTGAGTTTGAAAATATCCTTCAAAAACAAAGAGTCTCTAAAATATATTCGTCCAATCACATTCGTGTGATTGGGTTTGATGTGAACGCATAAATACACTCCATTCATAGGGACAATTTAGTAATTTCATTATACTGTAATTGTTATAACCAGTAGATTTTTAATGTAAAATATATATACATATATATATACAGTATATATATATATATATAGTATACATATATAGTAAAAGACAATTTAATTTACATTCTTACAGAATTTTACATAAATTTATAAATAATAAGTTATTCAATTCAATTAAATTCACTCAATCCAAAATTAAGTAACAGAGCGATTCTAACTTTTAAAAATATTTTTAGAAAGCAAACAATTTCTAAAACAAATGGCACAATGTAGATTCGAGAGTCGTGGATAATTTATTATAAAGCAACCAAAAGTATTTAATTGTATTTTTTTTTTTACTTTTTAAAAGACAAACTTAATTTTTGGTGTATCTTTATAGATTTTGTACACAAATTTTATGATAAATAATAAGTTATTCAATCAATTATAAATTTATATTTTCAAATCAAAATGTAAAGCAACAGATTAACATCCCACTCTTAAAAATTTTTTTAGAGAGTAAAAATCACTTTAAACTCCTTATAAGCACCTCATAAACGGCCCCATCAGTTTCTATCAAATATATATATGAGTATGTTATAAGTAAGATGGGTAAGGAAAACTATTTATATTGATATTATTATTATTATTATAATAAGGAAAGACGGAAAAATCTAGAGGATATCCTCAACCGACTTAAAATTGTGAAAAGAAGTCAGAAAAGAAAACATATATATAATTAAGAAAAGTTGCCGATTGGAAAACAAGAAGAATACGAACCCTAAAGGAAGCGATAGCAGCGGATCCAAACTGCAGAGCGTCATACTTCCAAACCTTCTTCCTTCCTCTTGTTTTTCTAATTTTTTTATTTTTAATTTATTTTCCTCACTGCAAATATTCATTCAATCAGCTGTCGTTTCAATTAGAACAAAAGTTTGATCTTAATCTATACGCATCCATGGATTTGAAGCAGATCAGGCTAAAGTGGAAGAGGGCCAAGAGGAGAGGCACAACCTCAGATTCTCGATTTTCTGCCAGTTTTCCTTCGTTGCCGGAGCACGGAGATGGAGACGCGGAGATGGTCACCGCTTCGGCGAAGTCGTTTTGGTCGGCGGTGCAGAGCTTCTTGAAGAAGTATGGGCGGTTGAGGTTTCCGCCGTCTCTGCTCCCGTCTCTGGTGACGTGGCAGATATTGTTGAGAGTCGGTGACCAGGCGGATGGCGGCGTGGCTTTGTGGCTTCGCTGGATGTTATGTTGGAAGAGGGACGTCGCCAGATCTAGGTCTGTGTACCTCGCGGATCAGTGCCGTGTTGTTGTGAGTATGTTGTTCCGTTTGGTTTCGAGAAAGTGATAGAAACTGATTAGAATAAATGAACATGAGTAGAAGCTTTTACTTGATTTATTGATTTGGTTGAATTCCTTGCTGAGCGAATAGTCAGATCTTTGCCTTGCTTTTGTTTGTTTTTTTTCTCTTTTTCTGACAATCAAACAGAAACAATAATCCGGTACTTAATATAAAGAAAAGAAATTAAAGCCAAGGGACATAAGAGAAAAGGCAGTGGAAATTATTTGATCTGTTCAGTTGAATGATATAGATTTTGAATTATTCTGTCTTTTCTGAGAGAAATAATAAAAGGAATGCAAAAACACATGGAAAATACAAGGAAACAAGATTAGAATAATGAAAATATGGGAGTAAGTAGCTTTACTGGGATTTAAGATTTGGTTCGAAATTTGTTGAGTGTATATTCGATCTTGATTTAGATTTGTTTTTTTCTTTTTCTGATGTCAAACAGAATAATGGTTCAGCTAATACAAAAAAGAAACTGAAGCTATGAATACAAATTGTTTAACTGAATGATATGATTTATTTTGAATTATTCTGTCTTTTCTGATAGAAATAATAAAAGGAATGCAAACTAATTCTGAATGAATATAATTCCTGGAATTTTGACTGGTTGAGATACCTTGTGAAGTTGTTTCTTTTTTTATATTATAAGCTTAAAGTTAAATAGCTAGCTGCTAAATCATATTATTATGATCCAAAACTAAATTCTCATGATCCTATTTCTTCTATGATTAAATAAAACATATATATTTTTATTTATAAAATTTATTGCTCTCAAAGTTTCGATAAGAGTTAAAAGATTTATTTTTTTTTTTTTAGAAAACAAATTTAATTAATTATTTCTCTAATCCTATTACACTATTCAAAGTAGGAATTTTCTGCCTACCCCCTAACAGCCGTTGCCTAAAATGTTTTTGGTTTTGAAAAGGTTGGAGTGGTCATCCAGTATGCCGAAAGCGGTACCATTTTATAATAAGAGAAAAATGTAGTCCTATAGAAGGATCTCTACGCTACGATGAAGGCATAGAATCTCTATTTGTTTGATTCAAGGTAAGAAATCCGAATTAATCGTCGATGCAAATTCTTTAAAAGTATATACACATGTATTTTATACAAGCACACAATGCATGCAAAACTAAATGTCATCATGTTCACATTGGTATTTACTCAGTCAAAGAATGGTTCATTATTTTGACAGCTTAATATATTGAATGATCTACTTTAATGAAAGTCTATTTAAGTTATGTTAGTAATTTTGAAACAAAGGTATGTAATTAGATCATTAGTTAAAAATACTACTGATGTAAATGACTTCATTTCTGGGTGGATCCCCTATTTTTGTGTGGTGCAAAGTGAGCAATTGAATTAATAACATGGATGACATGGTTCTAGAAGTATGGTGCTATGCTTTTATTTGATATTCGAAAGTAAGGGGATATGTATATAATTATGTTATATATTGAGTTTTAAACAACATAGTTAGAAAGGCGCTACAGCGCTCCTAAAACCTATGCTATCACCCACGCATTGGCGCCTTGCTCTCGTGGGTGGTGCAGGATCATTAAAGGTGCTACTTATGCCTCACAAAGCCCAGCCTTATGCGCTCTGTCAATAATCCAAGAGGTATAATAACATGGAAAATTCAGGTGTTGACTCAATTGCTCGCATCTGAGTCGGTAAGATTTCGAAAATCACCGCGCATTTGGTTTTGTAATTTCATTACTCAATGAGGTCACAATCCTCTTCTTCTTATAGTACAAAATCGTTTTTATCCGTTTAGGTGGTGTCAGAGACAATTGGAAACTTCGAGAAGTTTATGATTTGATGTCGATGATCTTCTTTTTCTGTTAATGATTTCCTTTGTTGTACTGGCAACATCATGAATGGTGTTAGATTTTTGTTAGTGATGACAGCTTTGGCTGTGTTTTTGTGTTTCATGATGACAACTTTGAGCCACGGGAACAAGATCTACTCCTTAGCGTAGAAGATGATTCAGATTTGGAAAAGATTGGATATTGGATATTTGATTTCAAATGAATAATAATATATTTGGTAATGGTGGCATGACCTTTAATAAACCATGTATGAGGAAGGCATATATGCTTTTGGATAACTATCAACTTACGTTCTTGGATTAAATAATGGTGGAGAAGTTTCAAAGCCAGAACAACTGTGTGTGATTCCAATGTACAGTTTCTTTGCATAGAGTTTATGCAATGCAAATTGAACATATATTGATAGTGTATTTTATTTCATTAGTGATATTGAACCGCAGTTGAACATACTTCCAGCATGTATTTTTGTTTTGGGCATGCTTCAGCATCCTCAATGCGTCACTTATCTAAAGAATACTTTATCTTCTTCCTCAGGTGCAAGTCGCAACTCTGTTTCATTACAGAGATGATCTAGAAGATCGGGTTTATCATCAGTTCGAGATTCTACCCCATCTATTTATGATGGCGGTCTATCTGACCTACAGCGGTCACTTCCTTTTCTCAGAACAAATGGCCTATAGCTGCGGCGCCAGCCTTGTTTCTGATCCCGATGTCATAAGAACTTGGACAGGGCTGTGTAAAGGCTGGCTGTCAGGTTCGTAATGCCTATTCATCCTTGCCATATATTATTTTTACTAGATTTGCAGGGAAAATATTTGCCATATTGGTTCTTCGAAAACTTTATTTGCCCTTTAAATTTTATTCTTTATCGCTTTTCAGAAAAAAACAAATTGAAACCAAATATGCTCTCTCTGTTTTTCTTGTGCTCGTTTTTTATAGAACAGTAAAAACATTAAAAACAGCAACAACATTGCCCATTAGTCACTGCTTGTTGTGCTGAGTCTTCTTGGGATGCAGGTTTTCTGTGTTAGTTAGTTGACTTTTTTAAGAGAACACTCCGCTTATAGGAATGTCATGCTCAGTGGTATCAAAAACCAAAAGGTGATAATGCCAATAGTGGAGGACTCATGATCCTGTTTGCTCTATCACTGGGTGGCGCCAGCTCTCGAGGCGCTTCCTTTCCTGGCTCTCCTGCAAGCAAGAAGTTCCTCTTTCTTTTTGGGTCACCCATTTGCAAAGCCCTTAACACAATTACTTATCAAGAAAACAAAAAGGTTGGAGAGATCCAACAGGATTGTACTCTAGATTAAGAATATACTTTTTCTAAGCAGGAAAGATAATGTAGTGGGAATAGACTTCATTTAGGGAATGTCATGCCTGTGTGGTATCAAAACAAAAGGTGACAATTGTCAATAGGTAGGACCTATGATCTTGTTCGTTTTATTGATTGGGTGGGTGCCATTTTGATAAGGCTTTTCGGGTCACCCATTTGGTGCCCTTAATACAATTACTTGGCCTATCAAGAAAAAAAGCAAAAAAGGTGGATAATTGCCAAGGTTAGTGAGGACCTATGACCTTTTTCTGCTTTCATTGATTGGGTGGTGCTTAATTTTTGAGCATGCTGTTTTTGGTCACCTATTTGGTGCCTTTAATATAATTACTTAAGTGACAAGAAAAATAAACACAAAAAGGTGATACTGCAAAGAATTGCCTAGTAAGGGCAGGGGGAGAGGTCCAAACAGGATTATACTTTGATTAAGAATATACTTTTCTGGGTGTTATGAAAGATAATTATAGGAACACTTCTTGTTGTCTATGGAAGAACTGCTTAGGCAACTATGTAGTGTGAAGGTTTCTCGAGTCTATAACTTTGTCACCAAAATGGCTTTTTGGCTGTTTCATCTGCCCCATATCAAAATATGTTTTTTTAGAATATTTGATTGCCTTGCCCATCTGCTTTTGATTTGACCTAATAATGTATTCCTATTCTTATATATGCAGAGAATGGAGTAGATAAAACTCATATGATATTCATGGTAATTATTGGATTCGGGAATGTTTCCAACGTTTGCACTTAGATTCTTTTTATATAAAGTAATCATATCTGTCTTATGAATAGATTAGATAATTGTTACTTCTTTCTTTTGTGGAAAAATCACTTTTTTTTTTTTTTGGGTTAAATGATTATTTTAGTTTTCTAAATTTTTATATGTAGTTCCAAGCACTAAATTGATAATATTAGATTTTTTAAATAAAATAAAAATATTTTTTAATTGAAAATAAAATATTGTTAAACCAGTCAAAGCATTTCAGGTTCTTTTCCTCACAGATTGGCGGCAAGTCAAACTTTTCTAAAAATTTAATTGAATTATACTTCATTCATTATTTGATGAGTCAACTCGTGATCATATGAACTTGAAGTATACATGCCTGTTAGTTGTTTGTATAACATCTATCTAATTCAAACCCACCCTGAATTTTCAATGTTTCCAGGTTCTTTTTATTTTCATTTTCTTTTTAACATTCTTCAAGTGACTGCATTATTTAAGTGATCTTAATAGACAATTAGTGTTAGTAACTCCACTGAGGTAAGTTTTATATTATATTTTCCTTAAATTAATTTATTAAGCTTTCAAACCCGGTTTTCCTTCCTTAATTTTTCCTTTCTTTTTTTCTTTATCTTCTTTTTAGTATTTTATTACAACAAACTCAATAAAGACAAAATTTAATTTGAGCAAAGGAAAGTGTCGGCCGGACGTATCAAAAACATGGAATTGATTTCCGCCTTGTCCGGCCACCGTTGCCAAAGCCAAGTTTGGTACGGCGGCTGGGGTTACCAGTTCGGCACCGCAGCCACGCCCTCACCCGACGCCTATCAGAACGCTGATCGGCTAATCTCTATCCAGCATCCTGCTATCCACCTTCTTCCAGGACCGAGGTCCCTCAACCTTGGAACTCAAACTCGCCAGAGTCTTCTGACACGTCCTTGTCCGAAACCGAGATTCGGATATTGAAGGGATTCTTCTTCTTGTTGATCTTCATCAGAAACCTTATGCAGCAAAAACTGATGAGCAACCCCATCGGGCGCATTGAGTAACAGCAGCTTGTCATGTCCTTGAATGAGAAATGATGGAAAGTGGTGGAGCAGTGGCAAGAAGGTGTTGGTAAACGTCATCATGGGTGAGTCATGAACTCAAGGGCGTTCTTTGTAAAGCAGCTTCTCCCTCTGAGCTATCGATTACTGCTTAAGCATATAGTAGGAGAGTGGTTAGACACCACAAGCCTGCGTTAGATGTAATCCTAATTTTAATGCTGTTGAGTACAGGTAATTTCTTTTTTTCACAACGAACCTAAAAATAGCATAAAAACCCTGAACTTTAAGTCTTGCATATTAAGTCTGAATTTTAGTAATATTAAAAACCTGAACTTTGATATATATATATATATATATATATATACATATTTCATTTATTTATTTCAAATGTATACGCCAAACTGAGGTAAATGATTTGGGTTGTTGAGGACCTATTATGTAACAAAAAAAAATCAAAGTTTAAGGTTTTATGTTATTTTCTGTTCAGTGGGAAGTTTATTATGCTATTTCCTCCTAAAATTATATTTACAATATATTTTCATTGGTAAATGTGATGTCATATTTCAGGATGTCAGAGATTGCAACAAAAATTAAAATTAAGTTAGTTTTTTTTTTGCGTTATTTTCAAAGTTCAGGGGCAGCAAAAACTCTAGAAAGTTTAGGAGTTTATTATGAAGTTGGATAAATAATTTTTTTTGAATATCGAATGACAATAGCCTGAAAACCGTTCACCTTAAAAATAACGCCGCGGCGTATCGCAATGACAACTAATCGAATTTACAAACATCAAACGTCAATGCCCGCCACACGCGCACAGCTCAGTTTGAAGACGACCAATTCGTCAGTAAGAGTCATGGACAAACAGAGTCGGACAAACCCCATCATCATGTTCGCACCTACCCGCTTTGATGGGGCTTTTAACTCCAAAATTATATTTTCAATTGCCATCGTTCATAACAACGGCACATTATTTCGGTAATTAGTTTGATTTTCAAACTAATTTTAATCATTTTTTTTTTTCAAAAATTAGTTCCGTCTAAACTCGTTTATTATGTTATTTTCCTACCTGGGTATGATATTTTCAACAAATTGCCGTCTTCCTAATGGCAACAGGGTTGGAGTCACAAAACTGTTCAAACATCACAATTGGCAGAAGACTTGGCTTGGACTCAATCCGACCGTCCAAAATGTAATAAAGTTCATGGATGATCTTGATGATGGATTTCAGTACGATCCCTCTCAACCCCTGACTATGGTAACCTACAGACCACAGGCGACGAGGGAATCGGTCGTCGATTCGGCGAAGAAGCTTTTGGATTGCAAGCAGTTCATCAAGGACTACAAAGTGGAACAAGTTGCAGTCACAAACCCCTTCAAGATCCATCTATGGTGGCCACGAGCCTAAGATTGCGCCTGATCATCCCTCCCTGCTCCAGAACTTCTTAGCTACCAGAAACCCAATCATCCATCTACAGCTTGCCACGGCGCTTTTAAGGAAGCTATGGTTATATCATAAGAGTGTTTTGTATTCAAGAACTCCCGGACTGCTGGTCCCATAGGACGGCGGTATGACTCTTCGAAACCTTTTGTTATTGGGATCATCTGAAAGAGCTGGTATCGGTACGGTGAAGACTAAATTCGTTGGGTCATGGGCCTTGGTCAATCCATAGGGAGAGGGAACGGAGACATGGATAGTCGACATGCCTGTGTGGGACCCACGATTTATTTTTGCGAGAGTGACGTTAGCCTATGACAATTTGCAGTATTTACAAACACACTAGGTGTAGGATCATTTGTTTGATCAAATCCCGCCAAATTTCTCATTTTAGATGTTTGGGGTGGTTGCTAGTAGAATCTGATTGTTCAAGTGGAAGTAGTAGCAGTAATAGTAGTCATAGGAATGAGGAGGTGGAATCCAGAATTTTTGAACATGAGACAAAAGCCTAATATTATACTATCTAGAAAAACATGAGAGATGAAATCAAATCGAGGTCTTCGGACCTGGATCCGGACTAGGCGACATTTGATAAATTCAGTGATTGTGTTCTAACTTTAGTTGAGTCTTCTATTGCATTTCTTATTTTGTATGTACAACAAAGATTGCGAACTATTTTATCAAATCCAAAAAAGGGTTATTAAATATTTTCGAGAATTATTGGATGCCTTAGTATCTTGTTAATACAACAAAGAGAAATGTGGAAAGAAAGAGATTCTCTATTTTCTTCTACTATTTTCTTGCCTTAAGTGAAATTTTAATTATATTTTATTTTCTTTCTCATATTTTCATCTAAAACCGTTATTATAGAAATCATTTTCGATTATTTCCTCAATACTGTCACAAAACTAACGTAGCCTCAGAAAAATAAACAGAGCAAGAAAATATCACTATTGATTAAGTTTTATTTATTATAAAGATATGTTAGCCTAGTAGATAATTGAAGGCAGAGCAAAGCCCATGCATTCAGCCTTTAATCTAAATTAATCAGAGCTGAGAATCAAGAAGTTGCAAAGCAAAATAAAACTATAAATGGCTGAACTCATAAATTCGTAAAATGAAGTTTTCTCTTTTCATTTCCTTCCGAATTGTGGGGGTAGTAGTGAGGAGGGGGAACCAGTCAAACAGGGGGATCTTGTTTGTGAGTTGGAGTTGGAGATGGAGAGGTGTTTAAGAGCCCTGCAGAGAGTGGTGTACTTAAAACAACATCTTTGTATGTGGTCAGCAATGTTCCTACAGATTCCCTCCCTACAGTTAGTTCACCTGGCTCTCAAGCTCCATAAAAGGACACTTGACAAACCCCCACTCTATTTCGAACCTCATTCATTCAATATCCTATATATTATAAATTATACAATCTAGAACTCACAGCTTGACCTCAAAACCAAAACAATGCCATGGAAAATTTTCTCTTTTTGATAAACTGTGCACTTGGCATTGAAGAATTAGTATATATCCCCACCCAACCTCGAACTCCGGATCCATCCCCTTATGCCCCCAGATGTTGTTTAATACTGCTGAGGCTTACCACTTGAGCTAGCATGATGAGCATGGAAAATGGGGTTCTAAAGATAAACAAATATAATCGTACCAGTTACAATTTAGGTGGAAAACAGCACACAAACCCCTAATTTGATTTTTTTCTTTTTATCCCTGACCTGGTACCATTTTCAGAAGCCAAAAATTAAGGTTCAGGTTTTTTATGCTAATTTTAAAATTCAGCTTTATTATGTAACCAGGTGCTAGCTATTTTCCCTAAATTGGATATTTTATGTAACTACAACTTTTTATATAGAAGGATATATTTGAAAAAGTAAGGAAGGAACATAACATATTTATTTCTTTTCACTAATTCATCCAAACTTCCTGGGAAGAACCGAGATAGTGTCGTAATATTCTAACATCACACCCTGCCGAACGAGTCAAGCTACTCAGTGAGCTTACTGCTCGACTCTTTAGCTAGCAGCCTGCTCGTTAGCTCATAGCTTATATCTGTTGAGTCTGAGTATCATTAACACTCGACTTCGAAGAACTTCACGAGCCTTAATCGAACTTTTGAGATTATTTTATTAATAGAGTCAATTTCGTAGCTCCAGTTCGGCAAATAATTTATTTTTTTCGGAAACAGCCTTTCGAACATCGAAAAAAAGCTCGATCGAAGTTCGGAAAGCTTGCTTTGAGCCTTTTAACCGTCGAGTTCAAAGATTTCGGGCTCTATATTGATTCGACTTAATTTGATTACACTTTGATTACCTTAAAACCACTTAGAAAAGGGCCTGATATAGAAAGATTCAGAGAATTGAACCTCACCTTGAGCTTCCGTTCTCTAAAGACATTTTTCTTGAAGGACCAGGATCCATCTGCCTGGCCGAGGTTGCTGTTTGATCCAATGCTGGCGAGGCTTCAACCCCAGCAGCTTTATGGGCCTCTCTGGTAGCCCATTCCTCTGAAATTAACTGCATCCATGGAGAGAGATTTGCTTCAGTCAACTATAAATGACTCTAGCTGAGACGATTTAGAATAATATGCTACTTGACAAGGTTTCCCGTTCCTAAACAGCTGGATGAATTTGAGGCTTTGAAATGCAGCTGAGGAGGATTCGCCTGCAAACATAGTTGTAATAATTTTAGCAAAATTTATAAATAATTCAGGATCTGAGATTATACCATTACGAGCAATGATTTAAAAGAGCGGTTTTCTTAATACCGCATCTTGAACCCGGAAAATACTAAGGGAAAGGAAAAATTATTTCTCTGCTGTTTGGTTTCATTATGGTAACATAAAAGAAAACTCCAAATACAGCTTCAAAATTTCCTCAAATTTAAGACACTTAAAATTCTTCACCTCATGTAACATAGAGAAACAAATAAAATGGGCTCTGAAGTCAAACATAAAGAACTAATTTATTAAGTTTAACTTCCACTTTTTCCTTATTTCTTTCTTCAGCAATTTCTAGGTCTCAAATGGAGTCTTAGGTGCAAGATATTGTTAATCAGAATACAAACAAAACTACGGAAAGATTCACAGTGAAACAGAGAGAAGTGGCCAGATTTGAAAATTGATGATCAGCAGCTTTATTACTTCAATGGTCAGTATGTAGAACAGTGAAGAAAACTCATCAGCCCAGCTATAATATGATTTTTCAGACATTGTTGTGATTAAGGCAAATTGCTTTACTTCACCCCGCAACAATCTCAACACAAAGAAGTCTCCAGAGCCTTGAAAGCATTGATTTTCTGCAATTTTTCAGCAAAGCTTGGAAAAAGAGAAAAGAACAAATTATAAGCACTCTCGATAAACAAACACATTGAAAATACATTTAAAAATCATAATGATAAAGGAATTGCCTAAAGCGCCTAAACTGTATAAGCCGACCACTGTAAAATAGGAATTTTCGACATCAAAGCAACAACCACACGAAGATGTTCCTCAAAAGCATTGCACCATACACAAGGAGGCACTTTAGAAAGTGTTTGTTGTTTATTTTATAAGTTTTTTACCCATAAGAAAGCTCTGAGCAGCAACAAGCTAGAAATATCTTTGCTCTGTCCTTTTAAGTTTTTTTTTTTAAGCAGTGATTAACAACAGTGAAGTAGACGAAGCACAGTGGAGTAGCAGTCCTACAACCAAATCAGACTCTCACTTAGAATGTGTATATCAAGTGCTCCAGCAGTTACACTAAAACAACAATAGCAGCCACACATGCTCTAATAGTAATGGCCTATAGTTCAGAATAAATTATGTCGGGCTAACTCACACATAAACGATGGTGGTTCAGGAAATTGGCTATTGGTAAATCCAACCATCACTAAGAACTTATATCAATCTCTTAACAGTGACTAACTCCAACTTCAAGAACAAAATCATGCCGATAGATGTACCTCCAAAATTAGTGGCAATTCACGTGAAATTTTACTCTGTATAAAAGTCTTCATGGAAGGGACTAAAAAGCCATGGCATTGACCAAATACCTGTTATCATCTCTCTTCTACTTTTCACTACAAATTACATAAAATTTCATTTTTAAGAAGATTACCTGCATAAGTAAACAGTGGGGCTAGGGTAGCAAGGAAAGAGCATCTCATAAACTGTTATTTATTTATTTTTATAAGCAAGGAATAAGGAATGTGTAGCTAGTAAAGAGGGACGCCCAAAAACATCCCAAAGCATATAGGGGTATACAAAGGAGCCAACAGCCCAAGAAAACAAAACTGTGACAAAATGGCAGTCTGTGATCGCTCATGTATGAAAAACATAATGAAAAGAACTACGTATCTTTACTGGTTCAACTTTTTATAGTTTCTAAGTGTCTCATTAGAATTCTAAGGAACCCTTTTTTCCTATTGTTTGCTACTTTTGCATAACTTTCATTATTCCATACATATGGCTGAGTCCACTCTAGCATTTGCTTTTATAACATCCCTCTTCATTCATTCAAGAAACAATAAAATAAATTATCGAGAGCAAAGTATTATTCATCTCAGAGTTTAAAGATGAGCTAATAGGGGAAGAATTTGATCCATTAGGAAGAGCTTGGGAGATTAGGAATGGAAGGCTTAGTACCCAGAAGAAGAGAGAGCCGAAGGAAAAGTGCGCTCAAAGAAGGGAGCTTGACACCTTGAAAGAGCTCTCCGAAGTTGCAGTTACTTTCTTTTTTTGAGCCCATCTTAGGCCATCTTGGGGTACTTAGCTCTCCCTTCTTAGATCATCACAACCCTTTTTAATGAGTAAATTAACTAATGGCAGAGCTGGAGAACAACTGAACAAGAAGCAGGTCATCCACAATTTGGGATACCTTTGACACATTAGAAAGGGTTTAGGATGATTCAAAGAAGAGAAGAGCTGAAAGGCACTCAAGACAGCTCAAAATGGGCTCAAAAAGGAAAGTAACTGCAACTTTGGAGAGTGCAAGATGAGCTTAGGAAGGAAAGTTCAACATCTTGATGAAGCTCAAAATGATCTGAGAGGAAAGAGTTTGCCATTTTGAAGAGCTCAGGATAGGCTGAGAAAGGGGAGCTTGACACTTCTGGATGAGTTCAGAAGCAAGAACTTGAAGTAACACTGACACAGCTTGGACATTCAATTGGGGGTTCACAGGATTTGACTGAGGCTCTGTCCTTGGAGCTTGAGTCAATCATCAAGTTCTACATTATACCCCAAACTTAGAGGTCCAATAAATTGTACACACCTAGACATGCACACAAGCAACCAACACTACACCAGTCCATGTCAGTATTAAAGAATTAGCATCTTTTCAAGTGTAAGCTACTGGCAGAATGTAAACACAGAATTTAATGAAAGCACAGACACCAACAAATGGGGATAAATAATTTTATGAATTGAAGTTTTCTTATGTGGATTCAAGTAAAGGCAAAGAGTAATTTCTTCATGATTACACTAAAAACCTCATGATTGGATGTCCAATCTTAATCATATGCTAACCTAAGATTGAAATTTTTTTACAAGAAATAAAAATAAAACTTAACAGTGTACTCACCTCACTATCAACCAGAAAAAATGGAACTACTGTAAAAACAGCATCCCTGTTAACAAACTGTTCAA
This sequence comes from Tetrastigma voinierianum, assembly GCA_016808115.1. Classification (NCBI taxonomy): domain Eukaryota; kingdom Viridiplantae; phylum Streptophyta; class Magnoliopsida; order Vitales; family Vitaceae; genus Tetrastigma; species Tetrastigma voinierianum. The sequence continues at coordinate 89,493 of JAEQBH010005663.1, forward strand.
GGAAAACAGAGGCAGCACACATACCAGCCATGAAGCTTCGCCATTGGCGCACTGCAGGTATCCAAATGTTCAGGCCCTCAAGAAGCCTTGGTATGTTTATTTTTTCTGAGATTTCCTGGTCAACTTTAGTATCCTCAGGAGAAGAAGCAAATGTGCGAGAGAACAGCCATTGTTAACATACTCTCTCCAAACCCCTGCAGCAGGTAGTCAAGAATATTATATGCAAAGTCCACAAGTTATTCTCAATCAAAATTTGTATAAGTGCTACTTATATCAATGTCCTTGTTCCAAACCAAAATAAGCATACTTCTGTCAAATGTCAGTATCCTCGGTTACATGGAAACCTAAGGATAGCATTTCCTTGATTTCCACAAAGGGGAAGTTAAATATATGAACATATCTAGTAACAACTTTAATACTGCTTGCTATTCTATCTTGACAATAATACACTGATTATATCACAACAGCATGTTTATAAAGTTGTACCACTCTCTGATCATCATATGCTATCCATATGCAATGCTCAACCACAAAAATGTTGTACCACTTTTGAGCAGCACCTTCATTCATTTTTAATTGCATTATGAAGGATCATGCATCATGGGTAGTAAGCATTCAACAGAAATATTTAGCATATTGAGGAGATCCAATCTATGAAGATAAGAGAAAACTGGTTGAATGGAGGTTCTATCCACATAGTTTAAATTCACTTTTTCTAAAAATATTAATATGTCAAGGACATTTGTAATATAATATAACTAACATGATTAAAGAGACACAGTGAACACAAGATCCAGGTGAATCACAGAATATGATTACCTCCATTGCTGAATCTATTTCTTCCCAGCTGCTCCAGAACTATAACGTGATGGTCCTTTATAGCATCTTCCATTAGTTGTATAGCGTGGAGTTTGCAGCTTCTTGCTATCATTTTCTGGGTTACTTTTATAGAATGAAAAAGATACGTGACAAACTGCAAAAGAGTTCTTGTAGTTATTACTGTCATACCACAAATTAGAAATTAAAAGCTTTTACAATATGAAAAACAAATGTAAATTATAAAGATAAGTACGACAAGAGTTTCTTCGGTATCTACCCATTCCAAACATCTATGACACCATAATATTAATTTTGCTTCCAAAATCAACATACATTTTGTGCAATGTCTGGCTAATGGTGGCAGATATCTATAATAACATATAGAAGCCATCATAAAGTGTTCCACCAACATGTTAATGATAAAACCGCAACTTCTGTCTTCTTTATGATTTCAATAAAAGTAAGTTGGAAAAAAAAAAAGAATTCAAGAAACTAAATCATACTACAATAACATGTGCAGTGAAAGATATTCAAAAAAACATTGGTCAGAAAGGAGCTGTTTTAATCAAACAAAACAGAAGAAAGCTGAATCCAAAAAATTCAAAATTCATAATGTTCAACCCTTTATCCACGAATGCTGATGATATAATTAATCCTCAAATCTC